>CM051016.1:6316602-6374102 GCA_027704905.1 Muraenolepis orangiensis
AGGGGGCGCACTACCCGCCAGCAGGGGGCGCACTACCCGTCAGCAGGGGCGTTTTGGACATTGCGAACGTTTACGTCTACGTTTTTTGACTTTTGACTTGACGGAGAACTTCTGAGTTTTGAACAGTTTTTTTGATATTGAAATTTTTTTGCCAACTTTTGTGTTTTGAAGCGAACAGCAACAAACTCTCCCGTAGATTTGATTGTACTCCCGCCTCTAGAGTTCTGCTTCTGGGTCCCAAACCAACAAACATAACACTATGCCAGCTCTCCGGAAGGATTCACCGCGCCAATAACCGCCAAGAGCATGCCATCGCCCGTATACCATCGAGGGAGGTGGGGAACGCACGTGGAACAGCAGGCGGTCGGAAATGCGCACATCTGGCAGCGTCACCACTACCACCGCGACCCCCCCCCCCCCCCCCGTGACCATAACTCAGCGGCCCTCCTCCTCGATCTGGAAACATGACCTATAGGAGGAGAACGTCTGCCCTTCTACTCGTATGTTCTGCTCTCATAGTTCTCACATGTTTGTTTCAGAGCACAAAATAGGGGGCGGCAGGATAGCTATCTAGTCGGTTGGGACTTGGGGCTTGGGAACCGGAAAGGTCGCCGGTTCAAGTCCCCGAAACACCTGGGTGCACTGCCGAGGTGCCCTACAGCAACAAGGCACCAGACCCTTACCCTGCTCCCCTAGTGCTGTATAAACAATAGCTGCCCCCACTGCTCCTAATACTAGGATGGGTTAAATGCAGAGAGACTAATTTCACTGTGTGTACATGTATGAGACCAATAAAGAGGATTCAATCCTCCAGCTTTAGATTTAGGTTGAACCGGTTCTCCGTTAACGGACGTCCAGCTGTTCCTCCCCACAGGAGTGTGCCGACTCGTCCGGAAAACCTGTGGGTGTGTTTCACTTCAGGACCGACCTGAGTTTATTATCATCTGACTTTTAAAACAAAAAGGCTTTTGTTGTTTTGCACCCGAGCCCTTAAGCGCTACGTAAACCTAAAGTTTAGCCAAAGGGAGAAAAAAAAACAGATGACTTAGTCTGACCCCCTGCACCACAGCAGAGAGCTGTGGTCTTCGGGGGGCCTGTGACCCTGTTATCGGGCCGTCCCGTAGCTGCTGCTGTTAGCGCTGTTAGTCTGTTATATGTTCCATCTTCCCTGACACACGCGCGTCAGACTGTAAATCAGTGCTGTAATAAAAAAAAGACTCCCGGGGTTTTGCCGAAGCCGTGCAGGTTAGCCGCCAGATGGAGCCGGTACCCGGGAGAGAGGGAGGAACACCACCCCGCCAAGCTCCGCTCTGCTGCTCGGCCCGGAGCTTTAGAATGGTGTGGGTTTTGATGGATGCTTGTGTGTTTGGAACACGGCCTGTGGTAGTGTTGTTGACGGTAACTAAGGTGGTGGAAAGAAAACATGGGGTTGAGTTCAGTTTGAGTTTAGTTTTGTTATGTATTGGCCATAGTAAAAGAATGCAATAAAAGGGCATATTATTTTAAAAAAGAGACAGAAATACAAGCGTTGGAGACCAACAGAAACCCTGGAGGAGAAACCTCAAGATGGAACTAAACATGAGGCAGATAACAAGGACACACAATGGAGAAGTCCCATGCACACTGCAATGTGTGTGTGTGTGTGTGTGTGTGTGTGTGTGTGTGTGTGTGTGTGTGTGTGTGTGTGGTGTGTGTGTGTGTGTGTGTGTGTGTGTGTGTGTGTGTGTGTGTGTGTGTGTGTGTGACTGCGTGCGTGTGCTTGGCTTCATCCTAATTTAAATTAGTTTTGCGATGTGGAGTGTTTGCTTTGTGGCTTTTCCTCTGTACGAGTTAGTAAGAATCTCTCTCTCTCTCTCACACACACACACACACACACACACACACACACACACACACACACACACACGCACACACTATAAACCATCCAGCTACAACAACAACAACAATGCAGTCTTGTGTACAAACGAACCACCACATCCCGCAGTCAGTTTAGTTTCAACGTCTTCGGGCGCGTCGGGGACGTCTATCTTTAGCAGCGGCACACACACACACACACACACACACACACACACACACACACACACACACACACACACACACACACCACACACACACACACACACACACACACACACTCTTCAAATCACTGCACCCACATCTTCACCTCGGTGGTTAACATTGAAAAAACCCGGGGTTTGTAATAAAAAAAAACGCTTTCCTTAAAGCTTTCCCCTTTAGGGATCCCTAAATGGCCTCGCCGGATTCTGGTTCAATCTGTTGATATAAACATATTATTTGGACAGAAATTTGGTAATTCCAAATTAAACCGTATATAAACTGAGTTACGGGGCCAAAAACATTTGACATCTAGTAGCATCAGTAGTTTAAGGCTGTAAACCATGTTTTAGTTTGTATGTACATTTTGTGCTTCACAAAACACATAGTGTAGTGTATAATACAATAGTGTAGAATAGTGTATAATAACAATAGTACTGATAATAATGGTAATAATAAAAACAGGCCCATCCTGGGACGCCTAAAGGGACCCCTGGAGACCGTTACCCCGTTATGCCGTTACCTGGACTCAGCCCAGGGCCTCTGGGGCCTCTGGGGCCCTTCCTGTAAACCCTGGGGGCCCTGAGCTCTGTTTCACCCATCTGAGGGTCATTCTGGGGCCCCTGTTGTGTGACCACGGAGACCCCGAGCACCCCCGGTCCGAGTCCTCTGGCGTCCGGGGGCCCTCAGAGGACCTTTTCATGTGTCTTCCTACAGTCCTTTTATACATATCGTTTTCATTTGTTTCTACATTCTTAGTCTTTCTTTATAACAAGTTTATAATTTATAATTTGAGTAAAAAAGGTGTTCCAACCCTAAATCTGGAGGATTGAATCCTCTTAATTGGTCTCATACATGTACACACAGTGAAATGACTTTCTCTCCATTTAACCCATCCTAGTATTGGGAGCAGTGGGCAGCTATTGTTTATACAGCACTAGGGGAGCAGTGTAAGGGTCTGGTGCCTTGGTGCTCAAGGGCACCTCGGCAGTGCACCCAGGTGTTTCGGTTAGGGACTTGAACCGGTGACCTTCCGGTTCCCAAGCCCCAAGTCCCAGCAGACTAGAGAGCTGTCCTGCCGCCCCGTTGCAAGGGGAATGAACCAAATCCTTTATTTTTAGGAGCAAATAAAAAAGCATTTTGTGGCTTGGTGAGTCAAACACCTGTTGCTTAGAAACCAGAGTAAAAACACTCCCTGAATTGACCCATAAAGGCCCTTTTCCCACCAACTCACCCACTTGGGGCTGTAGCTCTCTCTGGCTCTGAGCTCGTGTATACCTCTAGAATACTCTGGACAGGGCTGGTCCTGGGCTGTAAACCAGTGCATTACACACAGTACATAACATTACATTACAGTCATTTAGCAGACCAGATTTGGTCCAAAGCGACTTACAATAAGGGTCATTCAACAACAGGTAACAGGCCAGAGAACTACTAGTCACCAGAAGTCACAAGTGCATTCCCTTCCCTAACAAGAGCCTCCCAAGCGCAGAACCAGTTCTCAGGTAAAAGTACAATAAGTTAAATAGACAATAAGTTTGCTCGCTAGATTTCACACAATAAGTGAGACATACGTTTCTTGTTGCTGTTTACTAATATGCGTCGTACTACCACGAGAATATACACAATACACTGTGTCACAAGCTTACTTATGTAATTTGCACGTTGAAATTCTGTATATAGAAATGCATTTTAATGCAAAAGTATGCTGTGTTAAGAGCTAACTGTGCCAACACGCTGTGTATACATTAGTCTTAATGAACTAAACTCACCAATAATAGTGAAATTAACTCAACGGGACATTAACTAATCATTTATAGGATCATTTATTTGAGAAATAAGTAGATGCCTCTTAATGATTAACCAGTGAACTTGAGAAATTAATATAAAAAATATAGTTTTAATAACACAATAATAATAATATATAATAACACATATTATATGTGTGTATTAATCATTCCACCTGAGACCAGACACAGTCGTTCAGTCAAACAGGCAGTGGCGCTGGCCCATAGGGGGCGATGGGGCGCCGCCCCCCCTAAACCACACGCACAAACAAAATATAAAAAATTAAAAAAATTAAAATAAATTAAAAATATATATATATAAATTGTCAATATGTGTGTGTTTAAAATATGGAATGCACCCAGAAATATGTGTAAAATATGATTTTAAAATAATTTGCGCAACATAATATGCTTTTCCTAGTACACATATGCCTAGTACACTGTGGCCGTGTTCCATTTCAGGGTCTGCAGCCTTAAGGGCGCATTTGAATGACGATGCTGGGGGGGCTGTAGAGAAATAGCCCCACGGAGGCGGGTCTCTGTAGCAGTTTAGCCAATTGCTGATTCAAGATATAAACGAGTGACATAAAATGTAGCCAATCAGCGTCCTCAAAACGTCTTCGGGGGGCGCTTTTCAAACAGCCCTCCCGGAAGACTTTGGAGCATCGTCATTTGTGTGCGTCACAGTGTACTACTAGGAAAAGCATATTATGCTCTGTCTCTGCGGGCGCCATTTTAACTACAACAAGTTATGTTGGCGAGCGTGAGCACTACCCCAAGACTCAACCCGGTCCCTAACTCTGTGAAATCTCTCATTCAAGAGCCGTTTGAGAGAAGAAGTTTGGCGGACAAACTTAAGGTGAAAGATCTGGGCCCAGATCAACCTGATATTGTGTTTTCATGTTTTAATTTTCTGACTGACATTTGAGTTAAGTTTCTCAGTTAGAGAGACAATTACAATTTTCTATGTTTTACTGCATTTTACTGCAGCAACCCTGCACACTTACTCCTCAGAATGGACTGTTTAACAAGTCACTCAATTACAGTTTTATCTATGGGACTGTGTCATTTCAGTTTTTGAGCAGCCCCGAGCAAAAGCAATGGTGTGTTGGAGGGTGTTGTTTTTACATGTCCCAAGGAAGGTCTTTATATGTTGACATCCATTGACACACTTATTTGAATTAAAAAACCAACACTGAACAGTTAATGAGTGTGTGGGTTGGAGTTGGAATACAGTTCTTGATATTGTAATAAAAGTCCTGATTGAAATGTGTTAATATTTAGGTTAAGCTAATTCTCATTTAGATTTATAGTATAGCTTTGGTTTGCTTGGTATTGGTTTGCTTGTCCTGGTAAGCTAACTTGGTAATATAAGTTGAACAAACAAAGTTTTACATGTTGAGCCAACTTGATAGACATTTGTAAAAACTTGATCAAATAAGTTTAACCAACATCTTTTTAAGTTATCTTAACTAATATTTTCTAGTCCAAATAACTTGACACATGAAGTTGTGTCAACAGACTACAAGTTGTATCAACTAATTTATTGAAGTGTAATCAACTTGACACTAAATGTTGAATGAACTTGACTAAACTTAACTCGGTCAAAGCAACAAGATGACTTGACTTAGTCAAGTTGAGTCAACAAATCATTTTTAACAGTGTAGCTGTTCAACTTGATGAAGGCTACAGGATAGGGATCTGTCAACACAATGAGGAGGTGGACAAAAACACATCCTGTGAATCCAAAGAAAAGACTGTGTGAAGTTCTGTGGTGCCTTTGAGCTGGCCTTATTGTAAATAAAAAATATGGTATAGCCCCCCCCCCTGGTGAAAAATGCACCAGCCGCCACTGCAAACAGGAGCAAATAACCAAACCGTGAGGTCAGACTTCCCCAGGTTCAGACCGTAGGAGTAGCCTGTCTGTCTGTCTGCCTGCTATTTCGGTGCAGTGGGTACGTGGAGGATAGGGTCATTAGACAGGAGGGACCTCTTCTCCCTCCGACGTCACCCCGTCCTCACCCGAGCGGGGCGGGGTCCGACGGCTGGTGCACAGAGGAGCTCCACCGCTTCATGTGGTTATTTTTGGATTTTTTTTGGTGGTTTTTTTTGGTAGGGGGGGGGGATTTTTTTTCAGCCAAACTAGCATGTCATTATCCGGGCTGGGAGGAAATGACACACACAAACACACTCCTTGTCCCGCCCACGCACGTGAGGAGTCGTGTGTGCGTGTGCGTGTGTGTGTGTGTGTGTGTGTTGTTTTGAGTTGAGTTTTTGGTTAATCCCAAAAAAGACGAGAAAGAAAAAAAACGATAGCGCTCACACACACAAACATAGACGGTCAATCCTTTCGTGTGTATAACCAACACACACTAACACACACACGCGTTGTTCACCGATTGCCACATTTAAAATCGCGGTTACCAGGGTTACGGAAACAGACCTGGGATCTCCGTCCCATCCTATGCGTCATCTTCGTCAACCAATAGTAACAAGCGCCGCCTGTGTGAGCGACCCCTGTAGCGCAGGGTTGTGTGTTTCTGTTCCCACTAAACGTCTGTTTAATGCGTTGTTTGGCGTAAATCTCCTTCCTCCACCTCTGGCCTTCTGCCCAGAGGTGGAGGAGGCCGAACGGCGCTTCGGTGACGCAGCTCTCCATCATTAAAAAAAACATTTGAAACGCTACGACGCGTTAAGGCTGGCTGGCTGGCTGGCTGGCTGCACACACACACCACACACACCACACACACACACACACCACACACACACACACACACACACACACACACACCACACACACACACACACACACACACACACACACACACACACACACACCACACACACACACACACACACCACCACACACACACACACACACACACACCACACACACACACACACACACACACACACACACACACACACCACACACACACTTTATTGTGTGATGGCATGGCTGCGACTTTGGTCTTGAGGGGTTGAATGGTTTTGGCGTCGCAGCGTAAACATTGCGGATCTTCAATGGAAGACTGACACCTACTGGTAGCGATTGATATTACAGCTAAGGAAAAATTACAAAGGGATTTACAGCATTGATTGATTAAAGATATTTTTAGTTGGCGTATAGCAAGGACATTCCGGAGTTTATGATTCATAGTCAAGCTAAAGTTGTCATTATCTCTATGCCATGGTGCAAGTAAGAAGCGTTTTTTTCTCTAGTTTTAAATATGCAAATATATTTACATATATCACCGTTACTGTTAGTATTTGTCCAATGATAAGCTACCAGTTCAGGTGATTTTTGGATGTACACCAACCAATGGAATAGTAGTGACAAGTGAAAGTTTTGTTTAATAGATAACCCGCATTTCTGAGTGAAACATCATCTAAATGAATGCACTCCCTTCACCTAAAAACACAATGGACCGCAATCATCACTGATCATGAAATTGTTGAATAAGTGCCTTTCTAAAAAGACGAATGAGTGTAGACTCCCTGAAGCCACAGAGACACGGTGGTAAACTCTGACATTTTATTTGGTTCACACAGTAGAAGGAGCACAGCACCCGAAAGAAGAGCTGTGATGTCTATCAACGTGAACAGAAGTTAGACGTCCCGCAGAAACTGCCGAAGAGAGAGAGATGAGCTTTTAACAATAAAAGCAACATTCAAAAATAAATCATTAGTTATATCCTATCGTTAAGTCATTTCTAATCCATTGGTGAAATGGGCCATCATACATGTGGGTCATTGACTGAAATGCACACAGGTTAATATAAAAAAATTAAAATTAAAAAAATTAAAAGGAAAAAACGCTACTTTCTCAGAGGCAAACAAGAGATATACGTTGCAAAAATATATAAAACCGTATTTAATTAAATCGGTCAAAATTAGATTAAAGTAACCCAAATTAATATATAACAAAACATCGAGTAGTAAGTCGTTTTATCAGACGGACCCTGAGAAGAAAACGCAAAATTGTGGGCGCAGGGTCTCTCTACTGTCCGGGTGGCGTCGCTGCATGCAACGCGTCGCTGGGCTACGGTACGACTAGAATCAATAGAGTGACATCAGCGATTAGAAAAAAACATAAGATACATACATCTGAAAATAAAATACTAAATACCTCCCCACCCGCTCTCTGATTATCAGTTGTGCAAACATACAAGACAAGAGGATCACGTCTACAGCACAAAGCATTTGCAATCCTTTGCCTTCTTTCTTCTTTTTTAAAACTGGAGTTATATGAACTTAAACACAAGGAGAGATTGTATTTTTTAACCTCCAGAATCCATCTAGCGATGGTCCAGTACCAACAGAAAAACAGGTCGGTAGGTAATACAATTATTTAGAGGGAGGGAGAGAGAGAGAGAGAGAGATCAACAGCCCCCCCCCCCCCCCCCCTGATGGCTGGTTCCCTCCAGTCCCAACCCTCATCAGTCAACTGGCTTTAACCTCCATTTCGGACACAGCCGGTTGCGATTCCTTTCCATGGACTCGAGCTACGAACGAGTCTTCAAAAGATTCAAGTTAACAAACCAACAACCCAAAAACAACCATTTAGAAATATAGGGTTGAGTGAACATGATGTTAAAACAACGATCAATGGAAAACTACAGGGATTCAAAAAAGGAAAAGTAACGCCTGCAAATGAAAACAAAAACCAAAAAGATGCATAGAAGACCATCAAACCACCCCCCCACCCTGCTGCTGTGCTTGGTAGCCGTCCAGCTGACTGACTGTTTCAGAGAGAGAGAGAGAGAGAGAGAGAGAGAGAGAGAGAGAGAGAGAGAGAGAGAGAGAGAGAGACCAGGTGCTGGGGTTTACCTGGGAAGAGGTCATCTGCAGCCAGCCGGACCGTGGAGGAGGCGGGCGGAGCCACTGTGTTCATAGTGCTCCGGGAGGAGGAAAGAAACAAAGCCAGGGAAGGAGGGAGGGAGGGAGGAAAGGGAAGAACACACTGTGATCACAGGGGTTCAACTGTGGACTGTAAACTCTGTGGCTTTAGGACCTGAGGGGAGAGAGGGGGCTTTCTTCAACCGCAAACTCCTCCTCCTCCTCCTCCTCCACGACGACAACCTCTTAAATCACACTCTAGGTGTCCTCCTCTTCGTCCTGCCGCTGGGCTACAATCCTCTTCCTCACTGCCTCATCCGAGAAGCCCTGTGTCCTCCCCGCGGGCGACTCTCTCCTCCTTGGCGGGCGGTCCTCATCCTCCTCATCTTCCTCCTCCTCCTCGTCTTCATCGTCGTCCTCCTCCCCGTCCGCCTCATGGTCCTCGTCCTGCTGCTGGATCAGCCGGCCCTGCTCCATGCTCTGTTTTTCTACGCACACGCACACACAGTGGTTAGTATCCACAATCGTTTTTACCCACAGGCAGTGCACCTACTGAACTGCGATCCACTATCATAACATTGTCCTCCCTATTACATTACAATGTCATAACATAGCTGGACTCATCACAGTTACTGCACTGTACTGCTCTGTATTAATGATGCAGCTGCACTACTGGCACTTTAAAATGTTTTTTGCACAATTCAACACATCCATCAGTCACTTAATTGTTCTTTTTACGTTCATTTTTATGTATACAGTATTTTTATAGTATTGTGTTCTAAAAATGCATACTGCGGGAGGGAATGGGGAGTAAGCGTTCCATTGTACTTGATGCAAATAAAAAAACTTAAATTTGAACACACACACACACACACACACACACACACACACACACACACACACACACACACACACACACACACACACACACACACACACACACACACACACACACACACACACACACACACACACACACACACACACACACACACACACACACACACACACACACACACACACACACACACACACACACAGAGAGAGACAGAGAGACATAGAGAAGAAAAACTACCAGTTTAAAAAAAAAAAAAAAAAAGTCCTAGTTGGGAAGAATGTTTGGGAAGTTTATTTTCCTCTGCTTGTACTGTACAAATTACAAATAAAGTTACAATACTCAATTGGAGTGAAGGTGTATGATGGACAAACCTAAACATTTAAAATAGGAGAAAGTGTGGTCACCACCACGACCACTACTACCACCACCACCACCTCATACTCACTCTGGTAGTAGTCAGACGAGGAAAACCTCCGCGAGGGGCAGACGAAATCGGCAATGAACACCAGAATCTGAAGAGACCGACAGCAACAACATCAGTTCTCCAAAGGGGTCACACTTTACCTCACACACTTTTCCCTCCCCTCTCTCATCTGAACCCATGCCACTGAAACTCCCAACAATGAGGTTAAACCTAAAGTGAAAGTAACCAACTGACCAATCCCAGGGCCAGGCCAGAGAACAGGGTGGCCAATCCGAAGATGATGTAGGAGCCCCACACGGGAATCCCCAACTGGTCGGTCATGTAGTTATGACAACGCTGGGGGAAAAAAAGAGGAACCTTAACAACAACAGGAACCAGCGTTCAGAGGCTGTAGGCTTTATTTTTTAAATTTCTGACCAATCAGGGCATGTTTTCCCTGACTCGTCCGGGAATTAAGTGGCGGAGAAACATAGGGAGCCAAAAAGTTGCTCTATTCTGCCCTCCCTTACTTACACTCCAATCTTACTTACAGCAGCTTAAAAATGTACAAATACTACCGATCATCACCGTGGTAACTAACTCATAGGAAACACGGAAGTTGGATGAGATACGGCTGCATCTAAATAAATAATGTCACAATGGAGTTG
Organism: Muraenolepis orangiensis; assembly: GCA_027704905.1. Lineage (NCBI taxonomy): Eukaryota > Metazoa > Chordata > Actinopteri > Gadiformes > Muraenolepididae > Muraenolepis > Muraenolepis orangiensis. The sequence goes on from CM051016.1 coordinate 6,327,193, forward strand.
CGATCTGTCAAAAGTGGCCCCGCCCAAAGTCAGTAAACCCTCGGGGCCAAGGAGAGTTGTTTTGTTGACGGTGACAGACTTGGTTGTTCCGGAAGAGGCCAACAACTCACCCGGATAAACATGGAGAGCTTGAACAACGCCGACATGGAGTTCATTCTGCGAGAGAGAGGGGAGACATGGGGGGGACACACAGTCACATTTAGCACAAACCTTCAAAAAGACCTTTCTTATATTCTTCTGCAGCATAATGTGCCATTTAAATGAGACTGTGATTGGGAATACTTTTACTATTTAACATCAAGATACATGGTTATTATGCATTATTTTTCTCGAAGATGAGACGGAGGTAATGTTTGCTGTCAGCAAGGGGGATCTGGGATCTGGCCACCAGAAACCCAGCCATCGAGTGACTTACAGGAAAGAGGAGGGACCGAACCACGACGACACCGGCTCTATGGCTCGCCACTTCTGGTCGTGCACAAAGCTGAGGAAGTCGTCTTTGGTGCGCGCCCCTTGGTACTTCCGGAATACACCGTCCTTACAGCTGAAACACACGCACACACAGGAACACACAGTTTGTATCCACATGCAGTGCTGCCACTATTATAACAGTGTCATTAACATTACACTACAGTCATACTTTTGCTGGACTTTCTGGACCCAATACAGTTACTGCACTGCACTGTATTGATGATGATGCTGCTGCACTACTGGCACTTTAAAATGCTTTTAAATTATTTTGCATAATTCAACACACATGTACATATCATCCATCAGTCACTTTATGGTTCTTTTTATGTTCATTTTTATTGTGTATAATATATTTTAATAGTGTTGTTTTAGAAACTCATACTGCGGGAGCAAGGGCATTCCATTGTACTGTAATACAAATACTTTATCACACACGCACACACACCACTTGTGTTTCCGTTGACGATATAACTCATATAACTATGAGTCATTTACCACCAGACTTTGAGTTGAACAGAAAGCGACCGCACTTTGCAGCACAGGAAAGGATGCTTTTAGTGACAAGGAAAAAAAAAAAGGAACTGAACAACACCAAGCCTATACCACCACTTACTGGTAAATTGTAGGAAGTGATGTGATGATGAATCGACCGCTCAAACCTAACCAGGGGAAGAAGTGCATTGTTAGCATGACATAGGAAAAGACATGTAAGCCTATATCACCGCTTTACTAAAGATCAAAACACACACACACATATCAACATGAACAGAGAGAAATGCACCGTGGCGTGGCGTGGATAAAAAAAAAGTGCTTACCCGGTTGTTCAGTCACGTCCACCTTGGCTATGTTGACCCCCATGTCCTCCCCCCAGTCCGCAAACTCACTCCACGCCGGCTGGATCTGCTGGCACGCCGGACACCAGGGTGCGAAACTGAGCGAGACATACACAATATGAGATATATATATATCACAATATCCGCAATATGAATATGTACAATAATATATGGCGAACATATAGATATATTTTTTTATAATATAAGTTTTTAGTTTTTTTATAATTGAAAATGTTCAATGGGTGTTTGTAAAGAGTGACCGTGAGGATTGCTACACAGTTTCGTTGAACTTGAACAGTGACAATAAAGGCATTCTGATTATGTTATTAAGTGCTATTAGACCTGTGTATATCCATCCACAGTTGTACATAATTGACCCCTTTAACCACACGGAATACGTGACGACAATACAATACTACTACTACTACTACTACTACTACTAAAGGCAACAGCTTGTTCCCATTATGGGCCCTGAATAAACCAAACGTATAAAGTGTCATCATAACATCAACACACTGTACCCCTGAGGGGGGGCTCGGTTAGCCTTAGCATGTAGCTGGCCACACGCTCACTCACAACTTAATCATCCACTCCCCGGCCAGGATGTCCTCCCAGTTGCCGTCCGTGATCTCCTTCAGGCTGCTCGCACGTCCGGCCGCCGTCAGCTGGACCACCAGGGCCAGGCACAGGCATAGACACAGGAGGCGCGGGGTCGATTCCCACATCCTCGTATCAGACCGTACTCGGCTCGCCATGTTTCTCCAGTATGCGACCTCCTCCTCCTCCTCCTACTGGTAGGGGACTTGGTGGTCCCGCCCTCTAACTTCCGGTTACGCGATCTGTCACACAGACTTGGTGGTCCCGCCCTCTCACTTCCGGTTACGTGATCTGTCACACAGACTTGGTGGTCCCCGCCCTCTCACTTTCGGTTATCTAAAATCGTATTATTGAATACAATATTCGAATGCGATGTAAATACAAATGCATATTACATATTTCTTAAGCTAAAAGATGATTTGGCCTTCATTCCTTTAATATGCATACTCGTATGCGTTTTGCCCGAGTATGTGGAATCTCCATATACATAAATAGATAATACACATATCCACCAACAGGTAGCACTGTTGTGTCTAACATGAGAGTGAGTAAAAATTCTCCATACTCTCAATACATCTCAAAATGAATGCTCGATATGAATGTAAACAAAGCGGGAGGAGGGTGATGCGTGTGTGTATTTCTCCCTCTGCTCATCCTCCTGGAAGACTGATTTCAAAGTGACCTCCCGAGCAGAAGAAGAGCAAGTTCTTCTAATGGCTGAGAAGAAGCAGCAGGCCGACCCCCTGAAGTAACCCTATCTTTCTATTAATACCCCTCACATGACATTCTGCTCTGTGTGTAGCCCGCTTTCCTCCGGTCGTTGGCTCTGCCCCACTTTACAACCCTTCATATGAACACGGATGGAAAACACCTGATGAGAAGATCATCCTCCAGCTTCACCATCAATTCATTACATTACATTACATTACAGTCATTTAGCAGACGCTTTTGTCCAAAGCCAATTACATTAAGGCCATTCAACAGGTAGGCAAGATAACTACTCATCACCATAAGTCATAAGTGCATTTTTAGATTGGATTAGATTAGATTCAAATGTATTGTCATTTTCTTTCTAACAAGCCTCCAAGAGCAGAACCAGTTCTCAGGTAAAAGTACAATTAGTTGGTTCCCTAGATTTCACCCAATAAGTGAGACATACGTTTTGTGTTGCTGTTTTCTTATATGCGTCGTACTAGAATATACACAATGCAAGCTCACTGTGTTAACATATATAATGTGCACGGTGTCAAACATAGAAATGCATTTTAATGCAAAAGTATGCTGTTTTTAAGAGCTAACTGTGCCAACACGCTGTCTAATTTGGTCTTAATGAACTAAATTCACCAATAATAGTGAAATTAACTAAACGTGCCATTACAAAATCGACATAACTAATAACCTCATTTATAGGATCATATTTTACAAAAAGGTAGATGCCTCTAAATGATTAACCAGTAAACTTGAGAAATTAATATAAAAAAATAGTTTTTTGATAATAAAACATATTTTACATTTGTGTGCTAATCATTTAACCTGAGACGAGTCATTCAGCCCAGAGTGAGATCAGCTGATGGTGTGAATAGAGGATGCAGTTCCTTTGGTTCCCTCCAGCCGTGTGGTTCCACGGTTCCTTTGAAAGGTTCTCAGTGTTTCTGAGTGAGGCACTCTGATCAACCACCTGATCCCACTCAAGGTGTGGAGTGGGAGGAGGAGGAGTGAGGAGGGGATGAGGAGGAGGTGGGTGAGGCGGGAGGAGGAGGAGTGAGGAGTATAGAAAGGAGGAGGAGTGAGGAGGGGATGAGGAGGAGGTGGGTGAGGCGGGAGGAGGAGGAGTGAGGAGTATAGAAAGGAGGAGGAGTGAGGAGGGGATGAGGAGGAGGTGGGTGAGGCGGGAGGAGGAGGAGTGAGGAGTATAGAAAGGAGGAGGAGTGAGGAGGGGATGAGGAGGAGGTGGGTGAGGCGGGAGGAGGAGGAGTGAGGAGTATAGAAAGGAGGAGGAGTGAGGAGGGGATGAGGAGGAGTGAGGAGGAGATGAGGAGGAGGTGGCTAAGGCGGGAGGAGGAGGAGTGAGGAGGAGACTGTGGGAGGGATGAGGAGGAGTGAGGAGTATAGGAGGATGAGGAGGAGTAAGGAGGAAGAGGATGAGGAGGAGTGAGGAGGAGATGAGGATGAGTGAGGGGATAAGGAGGAGTGAGGGGATGAGGAGGATGAGGTGAGGGGATGAGGTGGAATGAGGAGTGAGAAGGAGACGGATGAGAACGAGTGAGAAGGAGTAAGGAGGATGAGGAGTGATGGGATGAGGAGGAGATGAGGATGAGTGAGGAGGACTGAGGAGGAGTAAAGGAGGAGTGGGGTGAGGATGGAATGAGGAGATGAGAAGGAGTGTGGGGATGAGGAGGATGAGAAGTGAGGGGATAAGGAGGAGTGAGGATGAGGAGGGGAGGAAGAGGAGGATGAGGAGGGGATTAAGGGATGAGGAGGAGTGAGGAGGAGTGGATGTGGAGTGAGGAGGAAGAGGGGATGAGAAGTGAGGAGAAGGAGGGGAGGAGGAGGAGTGAAGAGAAGGGGATGAAGAGAAGTGAGGAGGAGGAGGAGGAGGAGGAGGAGGAGGAGGAGGAGGAGGAGGAGGAGGAGGAGGAGGAGGAGGAGGGTATGAGAAGTAAGGAGAAGGAGGGGATGAGGAGGAGGAGTGGATTAGAAGGGATGAGGAGGAGGAGGGGATGAGGAGGAGTGAGGAGGAGGAGGAGGGGATGAGAAGGGGAGTAGGTGGAGTGGATGAGGAGGAGCAGATGAGGAGAGGTGAGGAGGAGGAGGAGGAAGGGATGAGAAGTGAGGAGAAGGAGGTGATGAGGAGTGGAGAGGAAGAGAAGTGAGGAGGGAGACCGTGTGGGAGTGCAGAGGCTAGAGAAACATGAGGTTGAAGCACCTGCATGCCAGTTGGCCTCCCTCCACACACACACACACACACACATACACACACACACACACACGCACACGCACTTGCATGCATACACGCTCTCTCTCTTATCATACACACTCCTCATGTGTACCCACCATCTCTCCTTCGCTCTAACATTAACTCTCCCTTGCTCTCGCTCTCTCTCTCTCTCTCTCTCTCTCTCTCTCTCTCTCTCTCTCTCTCTCTCTCTCCTCTCTCTCTCTCTCTCTCTCTCTCTCTCTCTCTCATTCTCAATGGCTCTCTACCTCCATCCCTAGTCGTCACACTCTATGTGAGGGTCTCTATATCTATTATCTGTAACTCTATTGAATGTGCTTGTGAGTATGTGTGTGTGTGTGTGTGTGTGTGTGTGTGTGTGTGTGGGTTGATGGCTGGCCGGTGTGCCACTTCAACCTGCCACTGTCCTGGGCTCCTGATGATCAGATGGGGTAGGGTGGACCAGGACCATGTAGAGAACCTCTAGTCTAGTACCTATCAGTCTGGTGATCAGATGGGGTAGGGTGGACCAGGACCATGTAGAGAACCTCTAGTCTAGTACCTATCAGTCTGATGATGGGATGGACCATGTGGAGAACCTCTAGTCTAGTACCTATCAGTCTGATGATGAGATGGACCATGTGGAGAACCTCTAGTCTAGTACCTATCAGTCTGATGATGAGATGGACCATGTAGAGAACCTCTAGTCTAGTACCTATCAGTCTGATGATGAGATGGACCATGTAGAGAACCTCTAGTCTAGTACCTATCAGTCTGATGATGAGATGGACCATGTAGAGAACCTCTAGTCTAGTACCTATCAGTCTGGTGATGAGATGGACCATGTAGAGAACCTCTAGTCTAGTACCTATCAGTCTGATGATGAGATGGACCATGTAGAGAACCTCTAGTCTAGTACCTATCAGTCTGGTGATGAGATGGACCATGTAGAGAACCTCTAGTCTAGTACCTATCAGTCTGATGATGAGATGGACCATGTAGAGAACCTCTAGTCTAGTACCTATCGGCAGCAGGTCTAGGCTTTTGCTGGCTAATGGGACGATTTAGCTGTAATGACAGCTGAGGGTCACTCCTAGAAGCAATGAAACGACAATGAAAAAGGTAGGTTTTAAGTGTATATTTTTATATTTGAGCAGTCTGCTCACCTGATTGGGTGGCAGGCGGTTCCACAAATAGGGCGCTGGGTAGGAGAATGCTCTACCTTTTCTGCAGATTTCTTCCTTTCTAACTTTTAACACAACCAGCGACAGTGGTCTCCTACGTCAGGACCACAAAGATAGGCCTATGTTTGAACATCAAAACACTTCCAAACTAGGTGTGGATATATATTATCATATATATTATGATCGCATCGAACTGTATTGGTGATGTGTGTGATGTCTAAGAAAATGATGACATGGTAAATATTATAATAAAAAACGAAATAACATAATTTTGATTATTTTTCACCCAATGTGCTTGTTACCATCGAGTGTGCAATCACAATATCACAATCAGATGATGATATCATCACTATATGATTCCACTCAAATATAGACGAACAATAATATGGAATTATTCCTATTCTAAAGCAGCAGCTGCGTTCCTATTGGTCGAAAGGTTTGTACACACCGTTCCCCATTGGCCCGGGAGGCAGGGCTCCTCCCAGCCTGGGAAGTGGGCATCTTAATGACGGAGCCACAACGGCGTGTGAGGTGTCAAGCTCCCCGGCACCTGTGTCAGCCATCTGGCCGTACCGATAACAAGCTGTTCCTCAATTCTCCAAAGTGAGTAGTACTAGTACTGACAACCGTTAGTGCAGTACCGACGTCGGCCAACAGGGGGCGGTAGAGAAACGTTGATGGTTTAATTGATGTGGCTGTGTGTACTGAGCGCCCTTAGCGACTATATAAGCAATATCATTAAACATTTACACTCCTGAGTGCTCTCTGGTTGATGCTTTGGTTTATGATATCCTTGTTTATATATCGCATTGCCGCGAATCAATATCCAATATTAATTCATTCAAAGTAACGTTTTCTTGATCTTTTCCGAAGATCTTAAAATTCATATCCATAACATTATGTTCTGTCTCTCTCTCTCTCTCTCTCTCTCTCTCTCTCTCTCTCTCTCTCTCTCTCTCTCTCTCTCTCTCTCTCTCTCTCTCTCTCTCCAACATTAATTCACTCATAAGTAAAACGTTCTCAATCTCTTAAGAATATCTTCAAATCCATATCCAGACCGCATGGCATTATGATTATAGACTATACGTATCATTATGATTATAGACTATACGTATCATTATGATTATAGACACATTAAGTCTCTGTGACTGAAACCCCTGAAATGCTTTTGGTTTTACACATACAACCAGTGGCGAAGCGTGTCTATCACAACTGGACCTTCTGTAGACCAGGGGTCCCCCCCCCCCCCCCCCCCACTATCACCGGAGGGACTGGAACATTAAAAACAACGTGTGCACAGATCTTCACCATCGAGAACATCGTGAAGTCCAAGGGGGGGGGGGGGTAATCGTGATCGCGAAAATTGTGTGGCTTTTTTTTCCAGCTGCAAATGATAGCCGTGAATCTGTCGGAATCAGAATTCCTTTATTCGTCACCCTTACATATTAAACGGACTTACATAATACCCCCACTTTGGGAACCCCTGCTGTAGACCACCACCCCCCCCCCCCCCCCCATTCGAAAATTCAGTTGTTCTAGTCAGACGGACGTCACGGAGGAGTCACTTGATGCCTTATCTCATTTAGGAAGATCAGATTCCAAGTGTACCCTAGTTGTAAAGCAGTGTCCATGTAGTGACGTAACAGCCCAACACAGACCACCACACACAGGCTATCGGTTAAAGGGACAGTCTAACACACAGGCTATCGATTAAAGGGACAGTCTAACACGCTTCACGTGAAAAGGCTTAACGTAACTTAAAGTTCCAAAATAGCGATCAATAATCACCAAATGTCTCTGGCATATGTCTTGTCATTGGCACTTTAACCTGTCAAAATGAAAGTGAAAAGGTGAAAGTGCTAATGACAAGACATATGCAAATTAGGTGATTATTGATCGCGGGTTTGTAACTCTTAGTTACGTTAAGTCTTTTCACGTTAAGCGATGCAAAGAAAGATCAAGTCAAAACTCTCAATTCAAATGCACAACAATACTTAACAAACCCAAGACAGCCATTAACTAATCATTCAACAAGTGTGTGGAAACAAAATGCAACAACCAGCTCAACGAGATGCAACACTGAGACAAAACCAGCAAAGACAAATGAGTCTCACTCACCAATGATGTTCACTTAAAGACCAAATCCATTCTCCTGTCCTTCTGGATGAATGGTCCGACCACCATCAGGTCATAAAGATGATCACTTTTCAGATCCAAAATAAGTTGCCTTTCCAATTCCCTGCCCTCTGGTCGGTCCCAAACAGCAACACTCCCAGCAGTAGAGCCTCTCGTGGCTAGTAGAGCCCGTTAGCCACGGGTATCTTTCCCAGTTGCTAGCCTGGAAATGGCGAACATAGCCTGCTTTAACAACTTGATTCAGCTCAAGATTGTCAGGCGTTGGACGGCCTTTTTTAATAATGTCCATCTTTACATTGAATGGTCGTCTTGAAAATAGTTCCGACAATAAATCCGCAACGACATCATCTTCGCCTGTTGCCATTTTGACGTAAAATCCTACGTAGAAACAACGTAGCACTACGCTAGATCCACTCTCGCTCCAGCCAGTATACCTTCTAGCTCCCTATTGAGCTGTGGGGAAATCTGAAAGAATACGCCCATTGGCTACAAATCACGATATGATTGGTTGATCAAATTGTCAATCCAAACGTACACTCTCATTCAGTCTGAGGGCCAAAGTCATCGGGAATACTTTGGTTGAAGGATATTCTTCCCAGCAACCCAGAAAAATATCTGATTGGTTGAATTGTTTTTCCAACACAAAACCACTCAAATGCGTAGTGCATGGACCGAGAAAGACAAACAAATCAACGTAACTGTAATATAACAGATAACAACACAGATACCATTCTCATTTAGTCATTTTATTAAATTGTATTACATTTTATTAAATTGTATTACTTTATTAATACAATTAATTATTGTTTTGGTTTCATCTGAGAGTTCCAGGGTCTTCTCTGAATACCTTGAAGGCCCTGACGCTTCACCACTGATAAAAACCCATTTGGCTCGATTAAAAAAGCTTTCTATACCTTGCAGGCGATGTGGTCCTGTGGGTTGTTTTCACCCAGCGCCTCACTAATAGAGCTCCTAAATCACTGCTGAGTGCTCACTATGATGGAGGCTGCAGGCTATATGGACGCTCCCCGTAGAACCACTAGTGTGTGTTTGTGTTATATTACACATTATATTATGTTATATTATATTTATTATTGTCATAAATACCATCCCCCTTTGCCAACAACGTGTGGGGAATAATTGTGTCTTAATGTGAAAGCAAAGGAAATTCCGGGGCTGCAGTGATGGTGATGGATCATTCCTCAACACGCCGCTTCCCAGAATGCAGTAGGATTTCTCCAGTGTGCTCTCTCCCTGTGTGTGTGTGTGTGTGTGTGTATGTCTCTCTCTCTCACTCTCACTCTCTCTCTCTCTCTCTCTCTCTCTCTCTCTCTCTCTGTCTCTCTCTCTCTCTCTCTCTCTCTCTCTCTCTCTCTCTCTCTCTCTCTCTCTCTCTCTGATTGTTGACTGGATGACCGGTGGTCAGGCCAGGTTGTGTTGTCCGTGTCAAGCTATTGAACGTGCGGGCAGGTGATTAATGAGTCTCTCTTTCTCTCTCTCTCTCTCTCTCTCTCTCTCTCTCTCTCTCTCTCTCTCTCTCTCTCTCTCTCTCTCTCTCTCTCTCTCTCTCTCTCTCTCTCTCTCTCTCTCTCTCTCTCGCTCTCTCTCTTTCTGTCTCTGTCTCTCTCTCTCTCTCTCTCTCCCCAGTTCTTCCTCCTCAGAGGACCAGACGATGTCATTCCTTGTCTGTATTACTGTCAGTGTCTCTGTCGTTTCCACACACATGACAAGGTGTTCCCCTGCCTTCACCTATCCTCAGTTTGCAGTAGACAGCAGATGCAGTAGAGGTAGACTGTAGACTTCTATTGCCAGCCAAAAGTGTGTGTGTGTGTGTGTGTGTGTGTGTGTGTGTGTGTGTGTGTGTGTGTGTGTGTGTGTGTGTGTGTGTGTGTGTGAACTGCCCAGAGCAAGCCAGGAGAAAGATTAAGGTATAATATTTGACAAAGATCTGACCTTCAAAGAAGACATATGAGTCAATAAGGCAAACAACATCATGGGGATCATCCAACGCACATATACTTACCTCAACGAAGAAACATTCAGGCTCTCTTATATACACTGCCCTGGTACGACCACATCTCCAATACGCATCCACTATATGGTATCTGGATCTGAAATCCAGTACTAAAGCCCTGGAAAAAGTACAAAGACATGCAACTAAACCAGTGGTGAACCGTGTCTATCACAACTGGACCTTCTGTAGACCACCACCCCCCCCCCCCCCCCCCAGACGGACGTCACGGAGGCAGTTACTTTATCGCGTTATCTCATTTAGGAAGATCAGATTGTCACAGCCAATTCCCAAGTGTACCATAGTTGTCAAAGCAGTGTCCATGTAGTGAAGTAACAGCCCAACACTGGCTATCGATGAAAGGGACAGTCTAACACGCTTCACGTGAAAAGGCTTAACGTAACTTAAAGTTCCAAAACAGCGATCAATAATCACCAAATGTCTCTGGCATATGTCTTGCCATTAGCACTTTCACCTCTCAAAATATCAAAACCTTAATCCTACTATTACGGAAGTTATGTTACATTAAGTGTTTTCCCCTCATAAAGTCAGGTGACTGATCTGTTTAGTCACTAAACAGATCAGTCACCTGAAGTACGTACCATATCCAGAAAGACTCTGAGATGACGTGGACTAAGAGGAGATATGATCGTGGTATACAAGCTACTACTACATGTCATTTATGATGCCAGCCTTCCACAACTTCTCCATCCAGTATCCGAGAGCTAGAACCAGAGGTCATAGTTTAAAACTATACCCAAGCACAGAGTCAACAAGAAAATAAGACAAAAATACATCAGCAATTGAGTCGAAAATTATTGGAACTATTTACCAGAAGAAGTTATCTCTGCACCAAGTCTTAATGCATTCAAATCAAGGCTGCAGGATAACTTCTGGAAGGATCACCCCTTGGCATTTCACTTGAGATGCCGATCTATAGTTTTCTCACCTTAAAAACACTCGCCTACGCACGTTGCAATTTATCTAGGAAGCAAAAAAGAGAAACAAGAAGTATACTTTTGTGTGTAATATTCACAGATGTGTGAGGATGCACACACACACACACACACACACACACACACACACACACACACACACACACACACACAACTGTATATCATCTCTGTAAGAATGGGAGTGTGTGTGTGTGTGTGTGTGTGTGTGTGTGTGTGTGTGTGTGTGTGTGTGTGTGTGTGTGTGTGTGTGTATGTGTGTGTGTGTGTGTGTGTGTGTGTGTGTGTGTGTGTGTGTGTGTGTGTGTGTGTGTGTGTTGGTGTTTTTCAGATAATCAACCTACGATAATAAAACATATTAATTTCACCTGTGAGGAGGTGTGAGGATGTACACACACACACACACACACACACACACACACACACACACACACACACACACACAGAGAACTGCATATCATCTCTGTCATAATGGTGTGTGTGTGTGTGTGTGTGTGTGTGTGTGTGTGTGTGTGTGTGTGTGTGTGTGTGTGTGTGTGTGTGTGTGTGTGTGTGTGTGTGTGTGTGTGTGTGTTGGTGTTTTTCAGATAATCAACCTACGATAATAAAACATATTAATTTCACCTGTGAGGAGGTGTGAGGATGTACACACACACACACACACACACACACACACACACACACACACACACACACACACACACACACACACACACACACACACACACACACACACACACACACACACAGAGAACTGCATATCATCTCTGTCATAATGGTGTGTGTGTGTGTGTGTGTGTGTGTGTGTGTGTGTGTGTGTGTGTGTGTGTGTGTGTGTGTGTGTGTGTGTGTGTGTGTGTGTGTGTGTGTGTGTGTGTGTGTGTGCGTTTTTCAGGTAATCGATCTACGATAATAAAACATACTAATTTCCCCCTCATGTGTGTGTGTGGTGTGTGTGTGTGGTGTGTGTGTGTGTGTGTGTGTGTGTGTGTGTGTGTGTGTGTGTGTGTGTGTGTGTGTGTGTGGTGTGGTGTGGTGCGTTTTTCAGGTAATCGATCTGCGATAATAAAACATACTAATTTCCCCCTCATGTGTGTGTGTGTGTGTGTGTGTGTGTGTGGTGTGGGTGTGTGTGACCCCTCGCCTACACACGCTCTGGGGGGGCGGGGGGGCGTGGCCAGCTGTCTCTCCCTCTCTGCCTCTTCGCTCACTTGAAGCTGTGATTTAAGTGTTCATTATGACGGCTCTGGTGCTAATGGGAATTGAATGGGCTCTTTAATGTCCGCCAGAAACACGAACGCTATTATACGCCCGCCGAGAAGACGTTATAACGAACGTTATGGGTGTATAGGGTTTTTCGTTTCTGCATAAACTCACATCATTATTTTTAATCTCTGCTTTGCATCGGGTCGGTTGTAAAGTCAAATGGTTGTAGCCTTAGTCTTCTTCACCGTGAGTGATGGGCAGTGGAAGCGCTTGTGAAGCAGTTTGGTAGAGAGGGACTCAAATAAATCTACACTTCTTTGAAGAAAGTCATTACTAGAGAAGCGATTAAGGAAAACAAGGTGGATTTATATTCGCTGTTTAGAGCTACTCTCTACTCCTCTCTTATCCTGTGGTTGTATGATTTATATGAGGTTGTATGAGGGCATCTATCTGTTTAAAGAGGACTTCTTTGTGTTTACATCTGAGGAAACAAGCGTTTAAGCATCACACGGATGACTACAGGTTAGTCTCCACCTCAGTACACTACATTATTATTATTCTCTCTCTCTCTCTCTCTCTCTCTCTCTCTCTCTCTCTCTCTCTCTCTCTCTCTCTCTCTCTCTCTCTCTCTCTCTCTCTCTCTCTCTCTCTCTCTCTCTCTCTCTCTCTCTCTCTCTCTCTCTCTCTTACTCTCTGTGTCAGATCACAGCAGGGAAGAGTAAACCTCTCTCTGCCTCTCTGCCTGGATTCCTCCGGAAACGGGTCCGGTTCCTCTTAATGTTATTTTATTCCCTCTATGTGCTCCAGTGTGTGGGAATCAAGGGACGTCTTGATATAGGAGGGCTGGTTGGTTACAATAAGACCAACACAACTCCCCATCCAACAGTGGGCAATACAGAATCTCAGACCGTACCAGAAAGATATTTTATTAATAATAATAGTATTACTTAAATTAATTTAATTGTAATTGTATTTTAATTGTAATTTAATTTTCATTTATGTTATTTTCATCTTAAAGCGTTATCATTTCCAATATTATTTTTCTCCCGATGAGATGCGTTAGGACAGACAGACTAACTAACTAACTCAGCCCGACCGCCGCTTACACACGAACCGTTTGCTTCGTCGTTTGCTCCGGCATGCCAAACCTAACGAGCAGTCGCGGTGATTAATTGAAATGTGCATATGCTAATGTAGAAACAATTTGCATAGCACATAGTATACATCTTTTTTTTTATGACTCACTCATAATTAATAATTAGGAATTCTATACCGTCTGTTCAAATAACGACGCACACACACAGTGAAGAGCTGGATATATAGTCTGGGTTGTTGTAGCCTTCTTTAGGTACTATTAGGAGTATTATTAGATAATTTGAGTAGTAGTATTTGACGAAGACGCGTTAAGATGAGGAGAACGCTAAACATGTGGCGCTAAACGCGTGGCGCTAAACGTGTGGCGCTAAACGCGTGGTGCTAAACGTGTGGCGCTAAACGTGTGGCGCTAAGCTAAACGTTGACACTCGGCAGCACGGCTGAGAAACTAATTGCTGTTGTGTTTTATTTGTAATTATTTTTGTTAAAAGGTGAAGACGAGATGATCTGACGAACCGGCCGCCTGCTGGATACAAGAAACACAGAGGAAGAAAACAACCCCCCGCCGGGGTTAATGGTGTGGAGTCTCAGGTGATCCCCACCTTGTGTGCAGAAATGGGTTCACATTCAGTCGGGTTTTCCTCAGGATGAGTAATGGAGTTGAAGTGCTCCCCCCTCCCTCCCTGTCGGAACACAGCCCCTGATTGGTCGCACATTAATTCCTCCGTGGTTCTCCTGGTGTGAAATGGAACCCCGTGGATGGAGGAAATGTCTCTGGGGTCCTGCTGAGACGCATGACGTCAGGCAGCTCACGTTCATCTCGATGCTAAGAACACGCTATGTTGTCTAGGACTATTGTATTGGTTCTATTGACATGGAGCAGAGATACTACATTTAGCAGGTAGGGGTTAGAGGTCATGAAGGAGCAGGTAGGGGTTAGAGGTCATTAAGGAGCAGGTTAGGGGTTAGAGGTCATGAAGGAGGAGGTAGGGGTTAGAGGTCATTAAGGAGCAGGTTAGGGGTTAGAGGTCATTAAGGAGCAGGTAGGGGTTAGGGGTCATGAAGGAGCCAGTTGGGGTTAGCCATGTCACTCAAGGATAGACTGCAGTTTGTCGGGGTTTGAACTCAGACAACTTAACCAGTAGACACCTTTTTAGCAGATGCCGCTGCTACACACCATTACAATGGCTTATTTAGGGCTCCTCCCAATGACACAGGTGAGATGAGGTTTATTGCAGAGCAGATGGTACATGCTACATGCCCACTGGTGTGCAGCCTCACCCAGCAGCCGCCAGACTCTAATCCAGTCTGACTGGGGCCAGGTGAGGCCGCTTCAACCAGACTCTAATCAGTCTGACTGGGGCCAGGTGAGGCTGCTTCAACCAGACTCTAATCAGTCTGACTGGGGGCAGGTGAGGCTGTTTCAACCAGACTCTAATCAGTCTGACTGGGGGCAGGTGAGGCCGCTTCAACCAGACTCTAATCAGTCTGACTGGGGGCAGGTGAGGCTGCTTCAGCCAGACTCTAATCAGTCTGACTGGGGCCTGGTGAGGCTGCTTCAACCAGACTCTAATCAGTCTGATTGGGGCCAGGTGAGGCTGCTTCAACCAGACTCTAATCAGTCTGACTGGGGCCAGGTGAGGCTGCTTCAACCAGACTCTAATCAGTGTGACTGTGGCCAGGTGAGGCTGCTTCAACCAGACTCTAATCAGTCTGACTGGGGCCAGGTGAGGCTGCTTCAACCAGACTCTAATCAGCGTGACTGGTGCCAGGTGAGGCTGCTTCAACCAGACTCTAATCAGTCTGACTGTGGCCAGGTGAGGCTGCTTCAACCAGACTCTAATCAGTCTGACTGGGGCCAGGTGAGGCTGCTTCAACCAGACTCTAATCAGTTTGACTCGGGCCACATGAGGCTGCTTCAACCAGACTCTAATCAGTTTGACTCGGGCCACATGAGGCTGCTTCCACCAGACTCTAATCAGTCTGACTGAGGCCAGGTGAGGCTGCTTCAACCAGACTCTAATCAGTCTGACTGGGGGCCAGGTGAGGCTGCTTCAACCAGACTCTAACCAACCACACACACTCCACAATCATCCATACAGTCCCAGCAAACCCAACCAACCCACAGTCACCCTCAGGGCAAACTAAATATCTCCCATCTTACATAAACGCAGATTTCCTCGACTCTTAAGAAGAAACCGCTGACCATCTTTAGTAGGATCAGAGCGTGAGTCAGTGACGGGTGACAGCTCTCCAGCATCGTACCCCCTGGTGTCTGGAAGAGAGGGATTGCGGACGGCAACGCGTGGGAGGAGGCGAAAGGCGAGAAGAGAGAAGAAGAGGAGGAAGAGGAGGAGGAGGAGGAGGAGGAGGGAGGCAGCAGCTGAAATAGCAAAGAGGTGGGTAGCAGCAACAGCGCATAATGGAGGAGGCTTCCGTTACCGCCGGAAACACAGAATCACGTTCCCTTTCATGCTTTTTTTTTTTTTTAAATAGCTGTTTATTAAAATAGACCGTCCCTTCGGAGAGCACAGTGAACCCCCCTCTCTCTGCCCACGGAGAGGAGACATCCGGTCCACGGATCCACGATCCATCTCTGCTGACGTCAAAACGCATTCCCCTTCTCTGCGCGCGTATCTCCCAAAAAAACGATTTCCCGCGATGAGATGGCGGACTGCGTTTGTTACACAATAGGCGGCTCTCACAGTCCCCGGAGGGGAAAATAGACCGGAGTGTACTTCATGCTCCTTCTCTTCTCTTCTCTTCTCCTCTCCTCTCCTCTCCTCTCCTCTCCTCTCCTCTCCTCTCCTCTCCTCTCCTCTCCGCGGCGGCGCGTCCTGCGCGTACGTCAATGAGCTGTATTTTCTTTGGACGCTAAACCTCTGAGCGTAATCCCTCTTGTTCTGCCCGCTGTGATGCTGTGATTCAATGGAACGCTGACTCCCCATTCCCCCCTGCTGTATGACTTTTCTAACACTTTACTATAAAAAAAACAATACGGTACACAAAAAAAAGAAAAAATAACAATAAAGTGACTGATGGATGATATGTACATGGGTTGAATTGTGTGTCTAAAGCATTTAAAAAGCATTTTAAAGTGCCAGTAGTGCAGCAGCATCACGAATACCATACGACGATGTCGTTCCCGTTGACATCATCGGAACCAAATCAACCAATGAATTATTAATAATCAAAGCAGCTCGCAGTGAAGTTGTTTAAAAAAAAAAAGGTCCTGGTCTCGTCGTGACTGCCCCCCCCCCCCCCCACCCCTGTAGAAAGTGGACACACAGACGCCCATCGTATAGTATATATATATAGAACACACGTTGAATAGAGTAGGACAGAGCGAAGAGCTCCAGAGCCCTGCACCAAACCACGGTGAAGCGGACGCCACGAGAGAGCAGACACGCAGTGTCTCACCGCGTTCACTCGACCACACGACCACACGTGTGGTCGTGTGGTCGAGTGATCGCGGTGGTGTCGTTCACCGGTGAAACATGAACAACACACATCTCTTCCCAGAATACCCTCCCAACAGAGCGATTGGTATTCCAGGTATGCGTGTCGAAGGGGCTTCACCCTCTCCTTGTGATGTGTTGGAGGTGGTAGTGGACCTCGTGCAGGACGCTGCTGATCTAATGTTAGGTCAACGTCACACCAGTTAAAAGTTTTCCCTCCTGACCTCTTTTAGCTTTCAGCCTCGCTCCACCGTTTGAGAGTCTGAGTGCCTCTGAGTGTCTGAAAAGGGGGAAGTCTGCCCTGGCCCAGTTTAACAGTTGACGAGCGTATTCTGGGTCACCGTGGTGAGCTGAGCAAGTTGGAGGGTTGTCTCGCCTGCTGCTTCGTCGTGGTGACCAAGGGGCCGTGATGCTACCGGAGAGGGAAGTAGCATCATCACCGTCAACAGGTTGGGAAATAACTAACTGAAAACACACATTTGGAGCATCTCATTAGCATCATTTCACACCAGCAGTACCAAGCTGCTGTCCAATGTTTCTAGCTCAGATTGACCTGTCACAAAAGTGTTATAAAATATGAAATCAAGATCAAGATTCAAGATTCAAGATGATTTTTATTACCATTTGCAATTAGTACAATGGAATGCTTATTCCCCATTCCCTCCCACAGTATGAATTTCCTACAGCAAAACTATACTAACCTATACAATACGATACTATACTAAACAATACTATGCTAAAAACAACCCTATATATTTAACTATGTACTATACTATACTCTACACACAATAAAAATAACAATAAAGTGACGAATGATATATACATATGGTAATTTGTGCAAAAAGTGCCAGTGAGTATAAATGTCCTGTCCTTCAATCTTTGTGTCCAGAAACAGTTGATTCATTTGATGCATGGTTCACAAATAGAAACATATTTAAAGACAAAAACAAAAATCATGTGTAAAGATGAAGGGTTAGGGTTAGGGATGAACACATGACTTTTCTAGGAGGACTCCTTTGTGTCTCATGCGCTCCACGTTCCTTGAGAAGCGAGTGGAGTTCCAACGTGACCTCCCTCCTCTCCGTTTGTCCCACCTCTGCTGGACGACCGTGTCCACACCTCACCTGACCTCACCTCATCTCCCTTGGCCCCGGGTGGTCGTCCCCCCGGCGTTACTATCCACCCTGCTCCACCCTGTCTGTCGAGATCGACGGCGTTGCGATCAATCAGGCGGTCTCTATGCCGACCTCTCTCCGTCCTGGTTTTCGCCACGCGCCACGAGGACGGGTAACGCCCGAGCTTTATCGACGAATCCATCGGTCGACAGGATTTGTGGCGGCGTGTAGCGTGTAGCGCCCCCGGTTTTACTGCCCCTTGCTTCTCACCTGTAATCTCTTTTATTACTACACTATCAGATGCTTTATGGCGCACTCTCACTGAGACCTGCGAACTGGACCGGGTACGGGGAGATGGGGATTGATCTCAGGGACCCCCCAAGGGTGGGTTCCTGATGTATGAGCTCTGATCCCCAGTGTGGCGCTGAGACAGAGCCGGGTTGTATTTCACCGGCGTGCATCTGATGATGGGCTGTTTATTGGATTTTTCTCAGCAGGGAGGATGATGATGAGGAGGTAGTGTGTTTGAATCCCTGCTCGGACGGACACTCTCCTCTGTATCCATCACACGCTCCCATGAAAATGTCAGCGGCTTCTGAGCGTATTTCTGCTTTTATCCTGTCTTAGCAGGGGGACCGCCACTCCTCCTCCTCCTCCTCCTCCTCCCCTTTCTTCTCCTTCTCCTCTTCCTCTCACTCTCCCCTTTTCCCCCTCCCCCTCCTTCTCCTTCTCCTCTTCCTCTCTCTCTCTCTCCCCCCTCCTCCTCCGCCACCTCCTCCCCATCCTCCTCCCCTTCCCCCTCTTCCTCTCTTTAAAAAAACATGTACATTCAACACATGTACATATCATTTATGTACATATCACTTTGCTGCTCTTTTTTTGGTTTATTTTTATTGTATATATTATTTGTATGGTGTTGTTTTGGAGATTATACTGCGGGAGGGAATGGGGAGTAAGCATTCCAATGTACTTGTTACAATAAAAATATTGTATCTTGTATCTTCTCTCTCCTCTCCCCTCCTCCTCCTCCTCTTCCCCTCCCCCATCCCTTCTGCCCCCCCCCCCTTGGTCGGTGTTATCTCCTTCACAGCCAAGTCTAAAATCAATACCAGGATAATGATTACCTCTGGGAGACGTAGGGGGGGAGGGGGTTTCCCTTGTCAGTGCCTCGGGGCTCCGCCTGCTCCACTAGGTCATCCCTGACCTAGCCTAGCCTATAGCCTCAGAGAGATAACCTGCACAAAAGCCGAACACACCCACTGCCGCTCCCTACTCACTACATAGTGCGTCCCACAATGCATCGTGAAAAGTAGCGTACAACCAGTTGGCCACTAACCTAACCGAGCATACTGTATATCCCATCATGCTTTGCAGCTGAAAGACCAACCGACGAAGGTCTGGCACGTTTAATCATGAGACAGAAATGACGTCATTAACGGAGGCTCCAGTAGTGATTTAACTATATAGTCCCATACATTAAACTACTAGAGAGAGAGTAGGGAGTAGGGAGTAGGGAATGAGGGAAGGATTTCACGACATAGTCCTCTACATTGAACTACTAGAGAGGGAGTAGGGGATGAGGGAAGGATTTCACTATATAGTCCTCTACATTGAACTACTAGAGAGGGAGTAGGGAATGAGGGAAGGACTTCGGACACACAGCCAGTGTGTTGGGTGGATGGAGGCCTATCCCTGGTGAAGGCCAGTGCTGAGTGCTGGGGGTTGGGATGATTCTGTGGGGCCCCTCACAGCAAGACCAATGCACCATGATGTGGTGGTGGTTGTTGGTTGTTGTTGTTGTGTTGTTGTTGTTGGGGGGAGAAAGAGCTACTGTGTATACTACGTTCACATCCCACTGCGATGTACAAGGCTGTGATGAATAGATAATATTAAACACTTCCACTTTCCACAGTGTTGTGTGGCCTTCGTGGTCAGGACAGTGCAAGCAAAAAAAATATATATATATAATACAGCCATGCCACATTCACACTGTAGTCATAACTAATAGGACTTGTTTGTGTCTGCGTGATGCTTCGAGCTTCACCATGTGTCACGCCTTCTCCTGTCTCCTGTCCTCGCTCCCTCTTTCAAGCCTGAGAGCCGAGGGCAGGTGGGTGGGAATCATACCCGCGGGCCAGGCGTCCAGGCTCCCTGCCTAACCGCGTCGGCTGGGGGGGATCGGGGGTTTGTCTGGAGGTTTGTTGTTTTTCCAGGCCAATCATTGGCTAACGTGTTGACGCCAAGTCAAGGGTTGATGTGCGGAATGCGGCCATCAGTTGCCACATTCCGTAGTAGTGACATCATCAAGCGGGGACACAACCTCCACCCCCGTCCCTCCTACTGACACACACACACACACACACATACTACACACTCACCGGGCTGCAGGAGACAGGCAAGTTATCTGTTGGGAAACCATTCTGTCATGGTTGTTTCTTCACCTCCTCCTCCTCCCTCCTCCTCCTCCTCCTCCTCCTCCTCCTCCTCCTCCTCCTCCTCCTCTCCTCGTGAGGCTGCCGCCACTTCCTACACGCATGTGAATAAGACCGCGTTTTGCTATTGTTGTCACGTGATGAAGAGTGAAGAGGATGAACACGCGGCCCTCGGTTAGATATATCAAACGATGACTTCATGGTGTCGTCGTGGTCTCGTGTTGGCTGCTTTGTGCTCGGCCCATGTGCGTGTGTGGTGTTGTGTAGTCTTGTGTGGTGAAGTCCTGGCGTGAGTTATCTTGTGCGTTCATTCATGATTCATTTCATGATGTTGATTCATCACTGCCTCGGCCCGTGGTCCGCGCTGTACAGCGTGGTTCTCCGCGGCTCAATCTCTTGTTAGCACTTTACCATGCATTGAGGAGATCTTTAGGACCAGATGTCGGAAGAAGGCCATCTCCATCACAAAGGGAACCGCACCCACCCTGGGCACCATCTCTTCTCCCCCCTACAGTCCAGTCGACGGTTACGCAGCATCCGTACACGGACTACCAGGTTCAAGGATTGTTTTTATCCACAGGCAGTGACCTACTGAACTGCTAGGAGTGCTGCCACCATCATAACATTATCATCCCTATTACATTACACTGTTATACTTTGCTGGACTTTCTGACTTTCTTCACTGTTCTGTACTGTACTGTATTGATGATGCTGCAGCACTACTCGCACTTTAAAATACTTTTAAATGCTTTTTGTAAAATTCAACAGATTTAACTGAAAATGGACATATCATCCATCAGTCACTATGTTGTTATCTTTATTGTTATTTTTATTGTGTATAGTATTTTTATAGTATTGTGTTTTACAATTTCTTACTGCAGGAGGGAATGGGGAGTAAGCATTCCATTGTACTTTGCATACGGCAAATAATAAATCTTGAATCTTGAATGATCCTGAACGTCGTCGTCCGCGTGAACCCTGGCAGGAGAAGGAGACACGGGGTCAGACGTGCTCTTTAGAGAGCAGCTCTTTTCAGCACTAATTGCATTTCTTCCTTCTTCCGTAGAAATATGATCAATTGAGGAATGAGTCGTTTCATCGTAATTTACCCAAATAATCCCTAAAATAATCACAATGGTACCGATGGATTATCAGAACATCCCTCGGGGGCAGGTAAATATTGTGAATATTGTGATTGTGAGAGTCCACACCCTCCTTAAACATGGAAATGATTTGCATACTGGACCGGGATTGGTTTAATTTACAATCCTCCATCTCAAATGGAAGAATAAACGGGGAAAGTTGTTCACAGTTTGAGTTCTAAAACACCTTTTATTACAAATTTTATTGGTCTTCCTCACTGCGAGTTGAGGAAGATGTGTGGCTCCCAGGCGCAGGAACGCTAGCTTTAGCAGCGACGACCCACTTAGCATAAAACATCATTAAGCTTTTAATTGAAGTACAGCACACGTGGAGGGCTAGTCACGCACAAGGGGATAACCCACTAGCGAGCCATTAGCCATACACACACACACACACACCCACACACACACGCATGCATACATACATACACACACACACACACACACACACACACACACACACACACACACACACACACACCCACACACACACGCATGCATACATACATACACACACACACACACACATACACAGACACAGACACACACACACACACACACACACACACACACACACACACACACACACACACACACACACATGCGTGTGCATACGTATGTGTAAAATCCAAAACAAAAACACACCCACACATTCCACATGCATACACACATACACACACACACAAGCACGCACGCACACGCACGCACACACACAAACACACTAACACACACACACATGTTTGTGCATACGTATGTGTCAAATCCAAAACAAAAAACAGACAAGCTTGATGCACACACACCAAACACACACACACACACACATTTATAGCCCCTTGATGCACCCCCCCCCCCCCCCCCCCGCCCACACACACACGGATGAAACTCATGATGGAACTCACTGCTATCACAGATTTCATCTCTCTGATATTGGAAGTGGGACACATTCAATATACCCAATTATCCTCACACCAGACGGGGCGCTCAGAAATCAGGTTTCACTTTCCTATGTGTATATCTAGTGTCGCTGAATAACCAGGCACACTAACACACTAATACACTCACACACTGCTTGAATATGTCCAGCTGGTTGTCGGGGAAACCCTGATGTCTCCCTCTATTAGCGGTGTCTTCACGATGACCTTGACCCCGGGACACCCTCACATGACATTTCTACTCTCGACATTGCTGCTCTCACTCCCAAACATTCACACGCAGAGAGGGGGGGAACCAGTGATGTCTCTCAGAGAGACAGTGATGTCTCTATGAGAGACAGTGATGTCTCTGAGAGACAGTGATGTCTCTCTGAGAGACAGTGATGTCTTTCTGAGAGACAGTGATGTCTCTATGAGAGACAGTGATGTCTCTCTGAGAGACAGTGATGTCTCTCTGAGAGACGGTGATGTCGTTGAGAGACAGTAATTCCTATGAGAGACAGTGATGTCTCTCTGAGAGACAGTGATGTCGTTGAGAGACAGTGATTCCTATGAGAGACAGTGATGTCTCTATGAGAGACGGTGATGTCGTTGAGAGACAGTGATTCCTATGAGAGACAGTGATGTCTCTATGAGAGACAGTGATGTCTCTGAGAGACAGTGATGTCTCTCTGAGAGACGGTGATGTTGTTGAGAGACAGTGATTCCTATGAGAGACAGTGATGTCTCTATGAGAGACAGTGATGTCTATGAGAGACAGTGATGTCTCTCTGAGAGACAGTGATGTCTCTATGAGAGACAGTGATGTCTCTGAGAGACAGTGATGTCTCTCTGAGAGACAGTGATGTCGTTGAGAGACAGTGATGTCTCTCAGAGAGACAGTGATGTCTCTCAGAGAGACAGTGATGTCTCTCTGAGAGACAGTGATGTCTCTATGAGAGACAGTGATGTCTCTGAGAGACAGTGATGTCTCTCTGAGAGACAGTGATGTCGTTGAGAGACAGTGATGTCTCTCTGAGAGACAGTGATGTCTCTCTGAGAGACAGTGATGTCTCTATGAGAGACAGTGATGTCTCTATGAGAGACGGTGATGTCGTTGAGAGACAGTGATTCCTATGAGAGACAGTGATGTCTCTCTGAGAGACAGTGATGTCGTTGAGAGACAGTGATTCCTATGAGAGACAGTGATGTCTCTATGAGAGACGGTGATGTCGTTGAGAGACAGTGATTCCTATGAGAGACATCACTGTCTCTATGAAAGACAGTGATGTCTCTGAGAGACAGTGATGTCTCTCTGAGAGACGGTGATGTCGTTGAGAGACAGTGATTCCTATGAGAGACAGTGATGTCATTGAGAGACAGTGATTCCTATGAGAGACAGTGATGTCTCTGAGAGACGGTGATGTCGTTGAGAGACAGTGATTCCTATGAGAGACAGTGATGTCTCTCTGAGAGACAGTGATGTCGTTGAGAGACAGTGATTCCTATGAGAGACAGTGATGTCTCTCATAGAGACAGTGATGTCTCTCTGAGAGACAGTGATTCCTATGAGAGACAGTGATGTCTCTGAGAGACAGTGATGCCTCTGAGAGACAGTGATGTCTCTATGAGAGACAGTGATGTCTCTATGAGAGACGGTGATGTCGTTGAGAGACAGTGATTCCTATGAGAGACAGTGATGTCTCTATGAGAGACAGTGATTGCCTATGAGAGACAGTGATGTCTCTCTGGGAGACATAAAAAAAACTTAACCGCTGTGCAAGCTGAAGCAGTAGGAAGCGGGTGGAGTGAGCAAACTGCTCATGTACAGCAGCGCTTGATGAGAAGCGGGTCTTCTATAGCCTGGTGATCATGGTTCCTCGCTCTGGGACACCAAAGCCAACATGTAACCGCATTTTAATAGTGTCTTCTTCATCTGCCCGGAGGATGGTAACGCACACGGATGGGCTTGTGAACGAGGAGAGGGAGATTGGTGGGGGGGGGGGGGGGGCGGTGGTACGAGGAGCTATTAAAGCTATCGTTAGCTTGACATTGAATTGGACACATCAACACACACCACACTCACCCCCCCCCCCCCCCCCACACACACACCCCTACTCTCTGTAGTGTGAACGGTTTGCAAAAACAGTAATCTCACAAGTTAACAACTTGCCGTGTGAGAGGAAAATGTCGGTCTTAAACCGCGTTTTCAAACTGGTCTTAATGAACAGTACGGTTGATTTTAAAGAAAGCCTGGTGTACGTACAACATCGAGAGGATACTGGTTAGGAGCGTAAACACATCCACTATACGTGTATCTTGGGTTACATCTGTTGGCTTCTGCCCTTAACCTTTACAAAAAGGTGGAGATGCTCACAGATCAAGACACGCAAACTCCAGATGAAGAGCCGAGTTCCCACCTCGTCTTCATCCCTGCAAACCCAACCCCACGTGACCAGCAGTGAAGTTAGGCGATGGTTATAGACAACAACAACAACAACAACACAAACAACACAAACATAAACAAGACAACACAACTGTACTCCCTCATTTCCCTAGAGATTCAGTTGAAATATTTTGCATAATTGCAACAAAAACCAAAACGCCCCTTTTAGGTCAGAGCAAAGGGTACAGATGGCTCAGAATGCATTAGCATGAGTTGATGATCTGGGTCGTTTCTGAGGTCACGGGACGAGAGTTTGGAGGGCTTGTCATGGAAGGTGCCCTGTAACAGCGAATGGAAATTAGTTTTATAAGTTTTAAGTTATGATGTAAGCTGCAGCAGGTAGGCTGTCACTACCAATATGGGGGGATACAGTAGGTAGGCTGTGACCATGGAGATAGGGAGGTACAGTATGTAGGCTGTCACTACTGAGATAGGGAGATACAGTAGGTTGGCTGTTACTACCGAGATAAGGAGATACAGTAGGTATGCTGTGACCACGGAGATAGAGAGATACAGTAGGTAGTCTGTCACTACCAAGATAAGGAGATACAGTAGGTAGGCTGTCACTACTGAGATAAGAAGATACAGTAGGTAGGCTGTCACTACTGAGATAGGGAGATACAGTAGGTAGGCTGTCACTACCGAGATAAGGAGATACAGCAGGAAGGCTGTCACTACCGAGATTAGGAGATACAGTAGGAAGGCTGTCACTACCGAGATAAGGAGATACAGCAGGTAGGCTGGCACAACCTAGATAGGGAGATACAGTAGGTAGGCTGTCACTACTGAGATAAGGAGTTACAGTAGGTTGGCTGTCACTACCGAGATAAGGAGATACAGCAGGTAGGCTGTCACTACTGAGATGGGGAGATACAGTAGGTAGGCTGTCACTACCGAGATAAGGAGATACAGCAGGTAGGCTGTCACTACCGAGATAAGGAGATACAGCAGGTAGGCTGTCACTACCGAGATGGGGAGATTCAGTAGGTAGGCTGTCACTACCGAGATAGGGAGATACAGCAGGTAGGCTGTCACTACCGAGATGGGGAGATACAGTAGGTAGGCTGTCACTACCGAGATAGGGAGATACAGTAGGTAGGCTGTCACTACCAAGATAAGGAGATGCAGCAGGTAGGCTGGCACTACCAATATGGGGGGATACAGTAGGTAGGCTGTGACCATGGAGATAGGGAGGTACAGTATGTAGGCTGTCACTACTGAGATAGGGAGATACAGTAGGTTGGCTGTTACTACCGAGATAAGGAGATACAGTAGGTATGCTGTGACCACGGAGATAGAGAGATACAGTAGGTAGTCTGTCACTACCAAGATAAGGAGATACAGTAGGTAGGCTGTCACTACTGAGATAAGAAGATACAGTAGGTAGGCTGTCACTACTGAGATAGGGAGATACAGTAGGTAGGCTGTCACTGCTGAGATGGGGAGATACAGTAAGTAGGCTGTGACCACAGAAATAGAGAGACACAGCAGGGAGTCTGCAAGAAGATACAGTAGGTAGGCTGGCACTACCGAGATTGGGAGATACAGTAGGTAGGCTGTGACCACGGAGATTGGGAGATACAGTAGGTAGGCTGTCACAGCCAAGATAAGGAGATACAGTACGTAGGCTATCACTGAGATAAGGAGACACAACAGGTAGTCTGTCACTTTACAGAGAAGGGGAGATACAGTAGGTAGGCTGTCACTACCGAGATGGGGAGATACAGTAGGTATGCTGTCACTCCCGAGATGAGGAGATACAGTAGGTAATGGGTAGATTGGTAGGTGTATTTGTGGGGTGGATAGGTATGTAGGTAGTCTGCTATAGACATATAGACATTGGTGGGCAAGGTTGATAGACAGTGTGAACATATAAACATGTTTTGTTGTGTGTTGTCATGGGTCTGTCCCATTATATATCACAAGCACACAAGAATAGCAAAGTGTTCTATCTTATTCCGTTCTATTCTCTATTATTTTGTGTTGTATTATATCCTATCCTATTCTATTAAATTCTGGTCGGTCCTATTCTGTCCTATTTGTTTATATTCTATTATATATTATTCATTGTCATCCATACAGATCAAATCAAGCAGGGAGTTTCATACAAATACTTGTATGTAATAATTGACCATCTGGTGTCATGAAAAGAGCACATTGAATATTTGTGCTAGCCTAGATAGGGAGATACAGACAGTAGGCTGTCACTATCGAGATAAGAAGAAACAGTAGGTAGGCTGTCACTACCGAGATAAGGAGATACAGCAGGAAGGCTGTCACTACCGAGATTAGGAGATACAGTAGGAAGGCTGTCACTACCGAGATAAGGAGATACAGCAGGAAGGCTGTCACTACCGAGATAAGGAGATACAGTAGGTAGGCTGTCACTACCGAGATAAGGAGATACAGCAGGAAGGCTGTCACTACCGAGATTAGGAGATACAGTAGGAAGGCTGTCACTACCGAGATAAGGAGATACAGCAGGTAGGCTGGCACAACCTAGATAGGGAGATACAGTCAGTAGGCTGTCACTACCGAGATAAGAAGAAACAGTAGGTAGGCTGTCACTACTGAGATAAGGAGTTACAGTAGGTTGGCTGTCACTACCGAGATAAGGAGATACAGCAGGAAGGCTGTCACTACTGAGATGGGGAGATACAGTAGGTAGGCTGTCACTACCGAGATAAGGAGATACAGCAGGTAGGCTGTCACTACCGAGATAAGGAGATACAGCAGGTAGGCTGTCACTACCGAGATGGGGAGATTCAGTAGGTAGGCTGTCACTACCGAGATAGGGAGATACAGCAGGTAGGCTGTCACTACCGAGATGGGGAGATACAGTAGGTAGGCTGTCACTACCGAGATAGGGAGATACAGTAGGTAGGCTGTCACTACCAAGATAAGGAGATGCAGCAGGTAGGCTGGCACTACCGAGATTAGGAGATACAGTAGGTAGGCTGTCACTACCGAGATAAGGAGATACAGCAGGTAGGCTGGCACAACCTAGATAGGGAGATACAGTCAGTAGGCTGTCACTACCAAGATAAGAAGAAACAGTAGGTAGGCTGGCACTACCAAGATTGGGAGATACAGTAAGTAGGCTGTCACTACCGAGATAAGGAGATACAGCAGGAAGGCTGTCACTACCGAGATAAGGAGATATAGCAGGTAGGCTGGCACAACCTAGATAGGGAGATACAGTCAGTAGGCTGTCACTACTGAGATAAGGAGTTACAGTAGGTAGGCTGTCACTACCGAGATAAGGAGATACAGTAGGTAGGCTGTGACCACGGAGATAGAGAGATACAGTAGGTAGGCTGTCACTACCAAGATAAGGAGATACAGTAGGTAGGCTGTCACTACTGAGATAAGGAGATACAGCAGGTAGGCTGTCACTACCAAGATTGGGAGATACAGTAGGTAGGCTGTCACTACCAAGATAAGGAGATACAGTAGGTAGGCTGTCACTACTGAGATAAGGAGTTACAGTAGGTTGGCTGTCACTACCGAGATAAGGAGATACAGCAGGTAGGCTGTCACTACTGAGATAGGGAGATACAGTAGGTAGGCTGTCACTGCTGAGATGGGGAGATACAGTAAGTAGGCTGTGACCACAGAAATAGAGAGACACAGCAGGGAGTCTGCAAGAAGATACAGTAGGTAGGCTGGCACTACCGAGATTGGGAGATACAGTAGGTAGGCTGTGACCAACGAGATAGAGAGATACAGTAGGTAGGCTGTCACTGCCAAGATAAGGAGATACAGTAGGTAGGCTGTCACTGAGATAAGGAGACACAGCAGGTAGGCTGTCACTACTGAGATAGGGAGATACAGTAGGTAGGCTGTCACTGCTGAGATGGGGAGATACAGTAAGTAGGCTGTGACCACAGAGATAGAGACACAGCAGGGAGTCTGTCACTACCAAGATAAGGAGTAAAGTAGCTAGGCTGTCACAACCGAGATAAGGAGATACCGTAGGTAGGCTGTCACGACCTAGATGGGTTGATACAGTAGCAAGACTGTCACTCCCGAGATAAGGAGATACTGTAGGTAGGCTGTCACTACCGAGATGGAGAGATACAGAAGGTAGGCTGTCACTACCGAGATGGGGAGATACAGTACGTAGGCTGTTACTATACCAAGATTGGGAGATACAGTAGGTAGGCTGTCACTACCGAGATAAGGAGATACAGCAGGTAGGCTGTCACTACCGAGATGGGGAGATACAGTAGATAGGCTGTCACTCCCGAGATGGGGAGATACAGTAGGTAGGCTGTCACTCCCGAGATGGGGAGATACAGTAGGTAATGGGTAGGTTGGTAGGTGTATTTGTGGGGTGGATAGGTATGTAGGTAGTCTGCTATAGACATATAGACATTGGTGGGCAAGGTTGATAGACAGTGTGAACATATAAACATGTTTTGTTGTGTGTTGTCGTGGGTCCGTCCCATTATATATCACAAGCACACAAGAAGAGCAAAGTTTTCTATCCTATTCCGTTCTATTCTCTATTATATTGTGCTGTATTATATCCTATCCTATTCTATTAAATTATGTTATTTCCTATTCTGTCCTATTTGGTTATATTCTATTATATCTTATTCATTGTCATCCATACAGATCAAATCAAGCAGGGAGTTTCATACAAATACTTGGGTGTAATTATTGACCATCTGGTGTCATGGAAAGAGCACATTGAATATTGGTGCAGAAGGACAAAACAGAGAATCTATTTTCTCCGCCGCCTGAGGTCTTTTGGAGCGAGCAGAGAAATTATTCTGTTGTTCTGTATCTGTCATTTTGTCTATTCTACAGTAATGCAATACTACCTGGTGCAAATGTTTGTCAACAGCTTTAACATCAAAACTGCCCCCCCACCTGTTACAAATCTGCTCAACGATTGTTGGTCAACCCTGTCAGAGACTTTATGACTCAGCCTCATAACATGATAACCACCTAATAAGGCTGTCCAACAACATCATCTGACCCAAACCATGTTCTGAACAGCCAATATGAACTGCTACCATCTAATGGGAGATACAGGGTCCCACCATTCAATTCAGTCAGACTGAAGCACTCCTTTGTACATCAGTCAATCCTAACAGTAAATACATAGCTAAATCCCAGAGCAAATGCTAAACGCTAAAGGGTCTTTTAAGCACGTTTT
The DNA here is from genome assembly GCA_027704905.1 of Muraenolepis orangiensis. NCBI lineage: Eukaryota > Metazoa > Chordata > Actinopteri > Gadiformes > Muraenolepididae > Muraenolepis > Muraenolepis orangiensis. Next base: position 6,357,285 of record CM051016.1, read on the forward strand.
CTCTCAGTGATTGTGATGTTATGTTAAATGTTTGTTTGTTTGTTTGTTTTTCATGTATTGTGTCTTGATATTTAGTCTATGTTGATGTTACACATGGAGCTGCTGTGATGCAAGTCAAATTTCAGACATGATCCGACCAATAAACGATATGATAAATTATCATATCGTATATCGTATCGTATACTGTTGTATTTTGTATTATATTATATCCAATTATATTATAGTATATACTATTATATTCTGTTGTATTATATTCTATCTTCTCCTATTCTATTCTGTTATATTCTTTATCCTGTTATACTATGTTGTATTGTATTAATAAGTTATATCTTATATCTTATCCTATTCAGTTCAGTTCTATTATTCTATTCTGTTCTATTCAAGTGTATTGCTGTCAGCGCATGTCTCTTCAACTTAAAAGTTCTCTCAGAATATATAATTTGTTCCGTATCTCAACGACGGGTGTTTGTCGAGGCCAGCAAGAAAAGCAAACAATATCCCACCCTCCCCCCCCCTCCCTCTCTCTCTCTCTTTCTCTCTCTCTCTCTCTCTCTCTCTCTCTCTCTCTCTCTCTCTCTCTCTCTCTCTCTCTCTCTCTCTCTCTCTCTCTCTCTCTCTCTCTCTCTCTCTCTCTCTCTCTCTCTCTATCCATTTTAAAGTTCTATACATGATATGCTAATGTAATCAGGTCCAGGGTCCTCCACGGGGTCTCCTGAAGAATGGGTGGGTTTTACTCTTTCTTGCTGATCAGACGCCCTTGTTACCGCAGCCTGTGTGTGTGTGTGTGTGTGTGTGTGTGTGTGTGTGTGTGTGTGTGTGTGTGTGTGTGTGTGTGTGTGTGTGTGTGTGTGTGTGTGTGTGTGTGTGTGTGTGTGTGTGTGTGTGTGTGTGTGTGTGTGTGTGTGTGTGTGTGTCAAGTCAAGTCAAGTCAAGTCAAGTCAAGTTTATTGTCACTTCACAGTTTACAGTTTAGTATAAAGCAGTGATGTGAAATTCTTGTGTGCAATACCCGACGACAGACAGCAGTTATAAAATAAGATAAAATAAAAATAGATAAAAAATAGAATAAAAAATAGAATAAAGAATATAAAATAAAAATAAAAAATGCAATTTATAAAATGCAAAAATCAGCACAGAAAAGAGCAATATATATATATAAATCAATGTAATAAAATATACATTGTTATATGTTATACGCCCTTGTTCAGCAGCCTGATGGCCTGACTGTGGAAGCTATCTCTAAGCCTATTTGTACGACACTTGATACTGCGGTATCGCCTGCCTGACGGTAATAGTGAGTAAAGTTCGTGGCTGGGGTGGGCAATGTCTTTTATAATTCTTTTGGCCTTGGCCACGCACCGCTGGTTGTAAATGTCCAGGAGGGAGGGGAGCTCACCTCCAACGATATACTGGGCCGTCCGCACCACCCTTTGAAGCGCTCTGCGCTCGAGTGCCGTGCAGTTCCCGTACCAGGCGGTGATACACCCTGTCAGAACACTCTCGATGGTGCCGTTGTAGAATGTTCTCAGGATGCGGGGGCCCATGCTGAATTTCTTCAGACGCCTGAGAAAATACAGGCGTTGTTGGGCCCTTTTCACCACGTGTGTGGTGTGCGTGGACCATGTGAGGTCCTCGGAGATGTGCACGCCGAGGAACTTGAAGCTGCTGACCCTCTCTACTGCAACGCCGTCGATGGAGATAGGGCTGTGCTCTCCCCTCTGCCTCCTGAAGTCCACGATCAGCTCCTTGGTCTTCTTGACGTTGAGGGCGAGGCTGTTCTCCTGGCACCACTGCTCCAGCGATCCGACCTCCTCCCTGTAGGCTGTCTCGTCGTCGCCGGCGATCAGGCCCATCACTGTCGTGTCGTCAGCAAACTTGACGATGACGTTGGAGCTGTGCATAGCCATGCAGTCGTGGGTGTAGAGGGAGTAGAGGAGAGGGCTCAGCACGCATCCCTGGGGGGCTCCCGTGTTGAGGGTCAGTGGCTCTGATGTGGTGCTGCCCATCCTCACCACCTGGCGGCGGTCCGACAGGAGGTTCAGTATCCAGCTGCACATGGATGGGGGTACGCCTAGACCTCTCAGCTTGGTGTCGAGCTTGGCAGGAACTATTGTGTTGAATGCTGAGCTGTAGTCCACAAACAGCATTCGCACATAACAGTTCTTCCCCTCCAGGTGGGAAAGGGCAGTGTGGAGGGCCATGGCAATTGCGTCGTCCGTGGATCTATTTTGACGATATGCAAATTGCCATGGGTCCAGCGTGTGTGTGTGTGTGTGTGTGTGTGTGTGTGTGTGTGTGTACCCACCGGGCGGTGGTTGGGCGGGAGAACGACGCGCTGTGGTTTAGCGGTAACCCACAGTCAGAGACCACAGCGTCAGCACCGCTTCCAGAACACTGGTTCCGATGGTCAAGATTCAACATTCAGAAATGTTTATTTGCCATATGCAACAAGTACAGTGGAATGCTTACTCCCCATTCCCTCCCGCAGTATGAATTTCTAAAACGCAATACTATAACAATACTGTCCACAATAAAGTAAATACAGTGAGTGGTGGATGATATGTACATGTGTAGAATTGTGCAAAAAGCAGTAGTCCAACAACATCGCACAGTGAAGTAACTGTAATGAGTCCTGAAAGTCCAGCCAAGTAATATAGTGTTATGAAAGTGTAATGTTAATGACAATGTTATGATAGTGGCAGCACTCCTAGCAGTTCAGTAGGTCACTGCCTGGGGATAAAAACTGTCCTTGATCCTGGGAGTCCATTGTTTTCAATCTTTTCCATCTGGAGGGGATGTAAGTTTTGAAATTCAGAGAGAGGACTTTAAGCTGTAAGGTCTTCATCTATAGGCCTATAAAGCAATGTCAAAAATAAACACACACACACACACACACACACACACACACACACACACACACACACACTCACTCGTTAACTATATAACTTTCTAATCATATGGCCCTTCATTTCTCCATCTTTCACAGTGTCTGCATATGTAATAAGACTGTACCAACATGGTTTGGTTTTTATAAATGAATTGTATTAAGATCATAGCACACTGTGCGTTACTAACCTTATCAGTCCAATTAGCTTCATGCCCAGCCTGATATTGAACTAATGAACCACCATGTTCCCATTCATTTCATCTTGTGTCCATGTTGCTCAGCGTGTGGGTGTCGCCCCCTCGTCCACCCAGGAGAGATCTATCATGACGGACAGCTGAATCAGCCAATGGCAACAGCGGGATTCTCTGCCTGCGCAATACCGCTTCTCCATTGGCGGACGGTGCGCCCTATTGGTTTGTATACCCCTCCTCCCACCACCACCTCCACCCACCACCACCACCACCACCACCGGAGTTTCACTTGCAGTTGCTCGGAGACAAGCGGAGACAGACAGTGTTGACACGCCAACCTGCCGCTACTTCGACCAGCAGCGCCTCGTCTCCCGGTTTAACAGCGGAATACCTCGGCTCAGAGACGCGGACGACATGGACGAAATGGAGGACGAGTTGAAGTGCCCGGTGTGCGGCTCTTTCTACCGGGAGCCCATCATCCTGCCGTGCTCCCACAACATCTGCCTGGCGTGCGCCCGGAACATCCTCGTCCAGACCCCGGACGCCGAGTCCCCGCAGAGCCGAGCCTCGGGGTCCGCGGTGTCCGACTACGACTACCTGGACCTGGACAAGATGAGCCTGTACAGCGAGGCGGACAGCGGCTACGGCTCCTACGGGGGCTTCGTCAGCGCCCCGACCACCCCGTGCCAAAAGTCGCCCAACGGCGTGCGGGTTTTCCCCCCGACGGTGCCCGCCCAGCCGCCGGCCACCCAGCAGCAGCTACAGCACCCCCAGCACCAGCAACACCACCACCTCCTGCAGCTGCAGCCGCCCGGCTCCCTGCCTCCCGTGGCCCGGAACTCCTGCCTCACCTGCCCGCAGTGCCACCGCAGCCTCATCCTGGACGAGCGGGGGCTCCGCGGCTTCGCCAAGAACCGCGTTCTGGAGGGGGTGGTGGAGCGCTACCAGCAGGGCCGAGCCGCGGCGCTCCAGTGTCAGCTGTGCGAGACGAGTCCGCGGGAGGCCACGGTGATGTGCGAGCAGTGCGACGTCTTCTACTGCGACCCGTGCCGCCTGCGGTGCCACCCGCCCCGGGGGCCCCTGGCCAAGCACCGGCTGGTGCCCTCGGCGCAGGGCCGCGTCGGCGGCGGCGTCGGCGGCGGCGGCCGGCGCGTCAGCCCCCGCAAGACGTCCACCTGCACGGAGCACGAGCTGGAGAACCTGAGCATGTACTGCGTGCCGTGCCGGACGCCCGTGTGCTACCAGTGCCTGGAGGAGGGCAAGCACGGCACCCACGAGGTCAAGGCCCTGGGCGCCATGTGGAAGCTGCACAAGGTACGGACGGTGCATCAACCTGAACCTGACTTGCATGCCTAACTTTTCGGGGTTCCGTTCGTAAGGGGGGGGGGATTCACCTGGGGGGAATCCCCCCCCCCCCAAGGGTGCACGTCTCTTTAGACGTCCAATCCGATTTAAATGAGCTGTCAGTGTCTTCAAAATGCAATCATAGCTCTTATCAACGCGTCTTATTATCATCTTCTTCATCGTCATCATCATCATCGTCATAATCTTCATCACCAGAATCAGCATCCTCATCAGCATCATCACCACCACCATTTCGCATTTCGTTCAACTTTATTATTTTATTATCAACTATAAGTGACTACATAATAAGACGCCGGTATCTCCGGTGCCTAGTCGGGGCGCTCTTGCGCGCAGGGCCGCGGGCTTGTTGACGGGACTTGTTGATATTCCGTCCACGGATCCCCCCCCCCCCCCTCTTATCAACACAGAGGCAACCACTGCGCCGACATCTCTTCTATAGATTATTTTGGAGCACGGCAGCTTGTGTTGTGTTGTCGTGTTGGGGAATGTTTTTTGGCGTCGTCGTCAAAGCGTGAATTCATCAACACATGGGACCATATGTCCGCCGCTCCCGTTCTATTATAGCCCCGCCCGCCGGGGAGGGGCGGGAGAGAGAATCCGAGGACCGAAGTTATGCGTGAATGTCAGCTATGTGGCCAACAGCTATGGGCGCTAGTGTCTTTGATTCCACGCCAAGTGATCCATCATTCAGCTTGTTTAATACTGATTTGTGGTCAGATATTGGGATAATATGAGGCGTTAGGTGTGTGTGTGTGTGTGTGTGTGTGTGTGTGTGTGTGTGTGTGTGCGTGCGTGCGTGCGTGCGTGCGTGCGTGCGTGCAATTGAATTGAGCCAACCTCCCTTGCCCAATATATTGATTGGGGGGGAGGACCACGTCCCCCACCCTCTCTCCACAGCCTGTATAGCAGATCAGATCCTATTAGGAATAATAAATAAAGAAAGTTACAGTGCAGTGTGTTTACATGCAGAGTGACACGACAAATACACACAACACATATCTCCTCACCTCCAGGGATGTTCTCTGATGCTATCTCCCACCCCCAACCCCCCCCCCTCTCCCTCTCTCTCTCTCTCTCTCTCTCTCTCTCTCTCTCTCTCTCTCTCTCTCACTTCTCATCTCACTTTCTCTTCTTACACACACTCACTCATGAACAAACACACTCTTAATGCCACAAACTATCTGGTTATCTCTCACAGACACACAGACACGCACACACACACGCGCACACACACACACACACACACACTTCTACACACACACACACATACGTGTATTTGCGATCACAAGCGGCCTTGTGAGCGTTTCTCTCTAGAGATGAGAGGACCTAGCGTCTGCTCGGTCCTGACCGCTGTCATCAGAGGAGGAGGGGGGGGGAGGGAGGAGGAGGGGGCGAGGGAGGAGGAGGGGGTTAGGGAGGAGGAGGAGGGAGGGAGGGAGGAGGAGGAGGGGGGGAGGGGGGCAGAGGAGGAGGGGTGGGGAGGGGGGGGGGGACGAGACACAGTGACTGGGAGAAAACAGGAATCTAAAAGAGGAAGCTAAATGAGGTGTGTTTTATGTACAGTACGTGTGTATCTATATGTATCTATGTTTGTGTGGGTACGGTGTTTAATGTGTGTGTGTGTGTGTGTGTGTGAGAATGCATGTGTATTTGTTGTGTGTGTGTATTTACAGTATGTGTCATGTACCCATGTGTGTGTGTGTGAGAATGAGCATGTTGGGCTTGGTATGTGTGTGTGTGTGTGTGTGTGTGTGTGGATGTGGGGGGGGCTTTAAAGCAACATATTTCCGGAACACACCCGATGTCACCTCGTCCTGCCAAGTGTCCTGCATTCCTGTTGCCATGGCACCTGTCTCTCCTCTCGGGGAGAATTCTACCCGACCTGTCACAGGACGCCGTCGCCAAAGGCAACCTGACAGATGGTGGGAGAGAGAGACAGAGAGAGAGAGAGAGAGAGAGAGATAGGGGGGGGGGGGGAGGGAGAGAGAGAGAGAGAGAGAGAGAGAGAGAGAGAGTGAGTGAGAGAGCGCGTGCGAGCGACCTCAGGCATGTCTCGTCTGGTTCATTGTCATGATGTGTACAGCGGGGCGGTCGCTGGTCACTGAGTGTAACCCCGGTAGTAGTGGGCAGGACGGCCCGCTCTGATGCCGGCAATGTGCTTTGGCTGCCTGCCAAGTTTCCCCATCACAGGACCGGAACTCGTGGGTTCTTGTTTCTCTCCCCTGGCAGCTTAGTCCACTCCACTGTATAGGACTCCTACGGTCAAGCTGGCCTATTTTCATTTCATAAAGAGAAGCTCAATGTCCAGAGCTGTGTTTATTTCGTATTTTTCGTCACACCAAGGGCAAGGACACGCTTGAGTTTCCTTAACAGTGCAAGCAACATACAAAAACAAGAATTGTTAGAATCATAAATTCCTTACTCATTACTGCCCCCTTTTGGCCGGTAAGTGAACTGTCGGCTGCTGGAGCGCGAGCTCCGTGGGTTGAGACGTCATCGATCATAAACTTTAGTTGGTTATAAACATAAATTAAAAACAAAACATTGCACAACATCCAAAAATTGTAAAACAAATGCTACGAGAGTTTTACCATCATCCGTACATAAGTTGGGTTTTCATCAGTCGAAGCGAATATTAAGCAAATTTTGGAAGTTCTCACAAAACCAAAAAAAGGAAATGTGAATTAGTTGTGTTTCCATCAACTAGTTGGAGCGAACAAACGACGTGAGCGATGACGGATATCGGCCGGTGACTCAGGCCGTGTTTTCGGGTCATAGGAACGCTTGAGAAGAAGCCGACAGCATGAGTCACATGGGTTCAAAGTTCGCTACATCAGAATTTATTTATTCTCCACTTTTGCGAATAAACTTGATCTGAATCCGTCAAAAACCACCTGAAGCGAGCGGATCAACTTATATGCCAATCAGAGGAAGTTGATTGGAATTTGGCCATTTCCATTAACAATTTGTAATGCCATACTTCAAAATGTGAATCGAAACATTTACATTTACATTTAGGGCATTTGGCAGATGCTTTTATCCAAAGCGACGAAACATGGTGATGGAAACCTGATTAGTGACTTCATTTCCATGCTTTTCTGCCGGCAAAACACTGTTGACGTACTGTAGTCCCTTTAAAATGAAACCATTCAAGCTGAAGCCTGAAGATGATCGTTGATATTGATTTTCAAAATAAAGGCTGGTTTGTCTCAACACACTGGAGCCATTAGAAGCTAAATAAGAGGGTCTAATCGCCACGAGTGCTTGTTCAGTCCAGGGATGGGCTGCCAGTGAAAAAACACAATGGAAACTCCTCCATATGTTCCTCTTGGTCCCTCGCCACACACACACACACACACACACACACACACACACACACACACACACACACACACACACACACACCTGTTCTCTCTGGGGCCTAGTCAGGAGGATAAATACACACACACACACACACCACACAACCACACATTAAAACACATAGACACACACACACACACACACACAGACACAACCACACATTAAAACACATAGACACACACACACTGTCCTCTCTACCTCCTTGAGAGAAACACTGAGTGTGATTCAAACTAATTATTCTATAATCAGAATAGATCTTGGACTGTGTTGTTGGTGTATGCAGTATTCAGATGGGGGGTGGGGGAGGGGGGATATCTCTACAGACCCTGAGGGAAAATGTCTTCTTCTTCTTCTTCTTCTTTCCTCCCTGTTGTTTTTAGTTGAGATCTTCTGCTTTTCATATTGACACAGAATCACCACACTGGAACCACAGTTCAAGACAGCTGGCAGCTCAGGCAGCTTTCTGTGGTGCTCTGTGTGTGTGTGTGTGTGTGTGTGTCTCTCTCTCTCTCTCTCTCTCTCTCTCTCTCTCTCTCTCTCTCTCTCTCTCTCTCTCTCTCTCTCTCTCTCTCTCTCTCTCTCTCTCTCTGTCTGTGAGCTACATGCCTCCATAACAACCAAATCCACCTTCTTCAGAGCGGAGGTCTAACACCACAAGGAACCCATCCCACATCCTCACCTCACCTGTGTGTGTGTGTGTGGGGGGGGGGGTGTGGCTTTGGTCGTTGCCAGTCTTCAAAGTAACAATGACAATATTGAGTCTCATGTTTTAGCCTGCCTGTAATACTTTGAAATGTGTTTGATTTTATAGTAGTGAATTTTTAGTGTGAATGTGGCAGTTGACCCTGCCGCACTCCACCTCCGTGTCTTTAGGTGAAGGACACAGGTAGATGACTGGTTTATCCTGTTTGCCTTGGTTATTCAAATGCACCACAGGTGTGCAGCCTCACCCAGCCTCATCCAGCCCTCACCAGCCCTCACCCAGCCCTCACCCAGCCTCATCCAGCCCTCACCCAGCCTCATCCAGCCCTCACCCAACCTCATCCAGCCCTCACCCAGCCTCATCCAGTCCTCACCCAGCCTCATCCAGCCCTCACCCAACCTCATCCAGCCCTCACCCAGCCTCACCCAACCTCATCCAGCCTCACCCAGCCTCATCCAGCCCTCACCCAGCCTCACCCAACCTCATGCAGCCTCACCCAGCCTCACCCAACCTCATCCAGCCCTCATCCAGCCCTCACCCAGCCCTCACCCAACCCTCACCCAACCTCATCCAGCCCTCATCCAGCCTCACCCAGCCCTCACCCAACCTCATCCAGCCTCATCCAGCCCTCACCCAGCCTCATCCAGCCCTCACCCAACCTCATCCAGCCTCATCCAGCCCTCACCCAGCCCTCACCCAACCTCATCCAGCCTCACCCAGCCTCACCCGGGCTCATCCAGCCTCACCCAGCCCTCATCCAGCCTTACCCAGCCTCACCCGGGCTCATCCAGCCTCACCTGGCCTCATCCGGCCTCACCCAGCCCTCACCCAACCTCATCCAGCCTCAGCCAGCCCTCACCCAACCTCATCCAGCCTCACACAGCCCTCACCCAGCCTCATCCAGCCTCACCCAGCCCTCACCCAACCTCATCCAGCCCTCATCCAGCCTCACCCAGCCCTCATCCAGCCTTACCCAGCCCTCATCCAGCCTTACCCAGCCTCATCCGGCCTCACCCAGCCCTACCCAGCCCTACCCAGCCCTACCCAGCCTCACTCAGCCCTACCCAGCCTCACCCAGCCTCAGCCAGCCCTCGCCACCTGGCCACGTTCACTAGAGGGTTTTTCTAGAGATAAGCGAGGCAACCTAGCGACTCGAGGCCCCCGGCCTTCTGCCTCAGTGGATTTGTGTTAAAGGGTCTCGTGTCGTGACACAGTGTCTGTGTTCATCTCCCTCAATCACATTAACAGTGGAGCAGGAGGTGGTGGAGCCTGACGCTGGAGAGGGTGGGTGGTGTTTGTTTGAGTAGGTGGTGGTTGGTGATAGTGATGGTGGTGGTGGTGGTTGGTGATAGTGATGGTGGTGGTGTTGTTAATGCTGGTGGTGATGGTTGGCAGGTAATAGTGATAGTGGTGGTGGTGGTGGTTGGCAGGTAATAGTGATAGTGGTGGTGGTGGTGGTTGGTGATAGTGATGGTGGTGGTTGGCAGGTAATAGTGATAGTGGTGGTGGTGTTCGGTTGATGATAGTGGTGGTGTTGCAGGTGGTGCTGGTGGTGAAAGTGGTGGTGGTGGTTGGTAGAACATTATATATTACCATACACTTTACTGTAACATTTGACTTTCACTCTGGTTAGATGCTTGATTGTTTTCTCTGGATTGTACTTGTGCTGTGCAATGGACAATACATTAGACTCTAATCGAATCGAATCTAATAGAGGATAGTGGTGGTGATGGTGTAAATGCTGGTGGTGGTGGTGGTCGTCCCTCCGCTCTGAGTACTGATCCTGATTCCCTGTCTTGTCCGTAGAAATCAGACTGAAGGTCAGACCGGCTCCTAACGCCATCTGGGTCACAGTCTGTCATTTAGATTAAGGTTTCAATTAAAGGCGGATTTGTCTGTCAGACCGCGGCTCCGGAACAAAGAGCAGAACCACAAATCAGCTCTTAGCAGAACATTAGCTAATGCTTCGTCTTTACCAGCTGATCTGAATACGTCTATTAGGAGGGTGTGTGTGTGTGTGGTTGGTGGCTGGGTTAAGCTGCCCACCTGTGAGTCCTTGTTAATCAAGGCCCACAGGTTAAAGCAGCCTCCACCACACACACAAGAGGAGAAGAGCTCTAGCATGTTCCATCTGCTCTGTTCACCATGATTTAAAACTCAATAAACCGGATACCTCATCACCCTGTGTCCTTGTCTTCGGGAGAAGCCCTCAAGCAGCCATTTTAATGGCTTGTGGCAGCCTGGTCTGCTACAAGGCAATCTCAGACATTTAGAGAATAGAGATTTTTAACCCGATTGACAGATTCAACTTTGTCATTTAGGGACATTTCTCGCATATGTAAGTCTTTCGGCCCCCGGTAGCGATCTTATGTCCCTGTATAACAGGGACATCATTAGTCTGATATATAAGAACAACAAGAGGCATTCTGCCTTTAACGTGAATCAAAGAACACTCACCTAAAGTGAACTTAGGAGGGCTCATCCACCAAATCTTCACAACGCATGAACCTTATGAGGACAGTGACGGAGAGAGGCGGCATTGTAGCATAGAGAGAGAGAGAGAGAGAGAGAGAGAGAGAGAGAGAGAGAGAGAGAGAGAGAGAGAGAGAGAGAGAGAGAGAAAATATATCAAAGTCTCATTTCCAATTTTATTTCCAGATTCCCAGCTGGGTTGTGTGTGTGTGTCTTACCTTAGCCTCAGAGCTGGGTAGACAAACAAAATAAGAATAAAAGTGTGGCTTTGAATTGTCAGGACGCTGTCAGCAATATTCCCTTCCTCCCCCTCCTCGCTCTCCCCCTCCTCCCTCTCCCCCTCCCCTCCATCTCTGGCTTCCTCCCCCAGCCTCAACCCCCTGCTCCCTCTCCCCCTCCTCCCTCTCCCCCTCCCCTCCATCTCCGGCTTTCTCCCTCAGCCCTCGGCCCTCCTCCCTCTCCCCCTCCTCCTTCTCCCCTTCCCCTCCCTCCCTGGCTTCCTCCTCCTCCCTCTCCCCTCCTCCCTCTCCCCTCCTCCCTCCCCCTCCTCCTTCTCCCCCTCCTCTCCCTCCCTGGCTTCCTCCTCCTCCCTCTCCCTCTCCCCCTCCCCTCCCTCCCTGGCTTCCACCCCCAGCCCGTCGAGGTGGTCTCTATAATGACGATGTGGCGTCCATCACCGCGGGATAGACACCATTACCGGACCATACACTGACCAGCCGGCAGCGGTCAGTTGGACAGCCGCTAGCAGCAACACTAGCAGCAACAGGGCGGAAACTGTCAAAATAAAAAGTGTGTGTGTGTGTGTTTACTAGTTGTTCAGTGTTCAGGGCACGTTTGACCCTCCTTCTCTGGTACCACAGACTACATCTAGAGACAGGAAACAGTCTATAGGAGTGGTGTCACTCAAGCCAAAATGGTTCCGAGTTCAAACCCTGATGTGGACAGTTTACCTGTAGAGAGCCACATGCTCAACCTCTCCTCGACCTTATCCTTAGTTCACTCCATGTCATTTTAGTCGGAAGTGTAAAAAAACAAATTTGTGCTAAATTACAAAAACAACGAAACAACAGAAAAACTGTTCAGAGACACGGTTTTCCGGATTGTTCCAGGCGGCAAGGTTCAATTCACCGTGATGAGGCCACACGGAGAGAGAGCAGTGCACAGGGTAGTCGTAGAGATCTGGAGAGAATGGGTTTTCACAACAGGGTGCCCCCAGGGGTTCTGGAAGCCATCTTAGTTTGCGTGCGGCTCCATTATCGTCTGATTCCTTCGCCCCCGAGAGGTGTCGAGGAAAGAGATTAGCAGCGTAAATGATGATGGAAAAGAGCGGGAAATAACAAGAGATGATTTTAAAGGGAAGGTGGGGGTAGGGCGGGATGGGGTGTAAATTGACCTAATTTGGCTGGGAAGGATATGGGATTGCAGGGTGTTAACAAAGGGTACCAGACACACACACACACACTATGATGATGATGATGATAAAGACAGGGTATATTGAGCTGAGCTTCTTTGAAGTCTGATGTTGGATGTTGCATCGTGAGTGTGTGTGTGTGTTTGTGTGTGCATGTTTGTGTGTGTGTGTGTTTAGAAACAGCCACTCAATAATTTGTAGTATCTTGTCTTTGTAGTGTTCAGTCGAGCCTCGGCTGGGTAGCAGTTGATTTCCAAACTTGCCTGTTTACGAGTGACGCCCTGAATGTAAACTCCTCCCCCGAGCGCCGATTGGTCCGAGCATTTTTTAACTTTTGGAAAAAGGGCTTTAACTAGATCGAGGCCGGAGTGAGAGATTGGGACGGGTCTCTGGAGGCTTGGACCCAACCGCCGGACCTTCACAGAACTCTGAGCACACCGTGATGATGGTGATCATGCTGCTACCAACCTCCCACTTGACTGACCTCCTACTGGACCAATCTCCTACTGGAACAACCTCCTACTGGACTGACCTCCTACGGACTGACTCTACTGGACCAACCTCCCCCCACTGGACCAACCGCCTACTGGAACAACCTCCTACTGGAACAACCTCCTACTGGACCGACCTCCCACTGGACCAACCTCCTACTGGAACAACCTCCTACTGGACCAACCTCCTACTGGACTGACCTCCTACTGGGCTGACCTCCTACTGGACCAACCTCCTACTGGAACAACCTCCTACTGGACCGACCTCCTACTGGAACAACCTCCTACTGGACTGACCTCCTACTGGACCAACCTCCTACTGGAGCAACCTCCTACTGGACTGACCTCCTACTGGACCGACCTCCTACTGGAATAACCTCCCACTGGACTGACCTCCTACTGGATCAACCTCCCACTGGATCAAACTCCCACTGGATCAACCTTCCACTGGACCGACCTCCTACTGGATCAACCTTCAACTGGACCAACCTCCTACTGGACCAACCTCCAACTGGACCGACCTCCTACCCGATCAACCTCCAACTGGACTGACCTCCCACTGGATCAACCTCCAACTGGACCGACCTCCTTCCGGATCAACCTCCAACTGGACCGACCTCCTACCGGATCAACCTCCAACTGGACTGACCTCCCACTGGATCAACCTCCCACTGGACCAACCTCCAACTGGACCAGCCTCCCACTGGACTGACCTCCTACCGGATCAACCTCCCACTGGACTGACCTTCCATTGGATCAACCTCCTACTGGACTGACCTCAGATGACCCCAGATGGTGATTCTGCTGTGGTCCTTTAACACAATGTACAGGGAAGCACCGGGGTATGTGCCAGCCCTCCTTCATAGCATGGCAGACTAGTAGAATATTTGACACACTTCCAGCCATTATGGAGAGATGGCTGATGGTGTGAGCTGGAAGAGAAAGCTGGATAGAAATCCTGTCTTTGTGTATGGTGCGGTTTGGCGGGCGTGATGGGAGTCTCTGGTTTCACTTTCACTTTCACTTCATTTGGTTAAGCTTTCACCATCGGAAACACATGATGCAACACAATGCCAACCTGGAATCTGACGCCAAAAACACTCAATATCTGATCCTGGCTTCATCACCATCATCACTCTCCATTATATTCATCATCATGTTACCGCCGCTAACAGGTGTGTGTGTGTGTGTGTACTCTTGGACTTAGGTGTGACCATCGTAGTAGAACGTTACAACTCATACTCATACTGGGAAGGGAGGGAATGGGGAGTAAGCATTCCATTGTGCTTTTTGCAAATGGCCAATAAAAAAACATCTTGAATCTTGAATCTTGAAACAACCCGATGTAAGTTGTAATAAAACTTCTTCTGGCCCAGAATCCGTGGTCTCCCAGGCGTCGGGTCAAGCGAGGACGCTGTAACCACGGCGATAAAGCCCAGGTTATTTTTGGGGGACCGAGTGTGGTGCACGTGGCTAGCTTAGATAGACGTCCCCTGCATTATTGATGGTGGTAGATAAATGCAATTAATTATGGACTAGCCGCTTAGCTTCTGCTAGCGGGGGGATTGATTGGAGATGGCGACCTGCTTCTTTTGAAGATGTGCAAATGTGTTATTTGTAAGCCGGACGAGCTCAAGGCGCTGTGTTCTTAAACACAAAGGGTCTATAGTGTGGCATGCTAACTTTGTGTTAGCATGATCAATAGTGCCAGGGGACAGATACACAAGTCAATAATTAGAGTAGAATATATTAATAAGCATAACACACTAGTTAGAGAGTGTATATCTGAAAATAAACATGATTGTAGTCAGAGTAGATCGATTAAAGATTAACACATAAGCGGTTTCTCGTGAATGCAGACTCTCTGTTCTGTTCTGTGCAAATCTAGTTTAATGTTTAAAAACAACCTCTTAATTAGGTCTTGGTAGAGAGAGAGAGAGAGAAAGAAACTCTTTTAACCCACAAAGCACGGAGAGATGGTGACATCCCAGATGTGCGAGGTAGGTTTTCGAAAGTAGGCCGTGGGAACTACAAAATCTATTTTCACACCGGAGGACACGGTCACCAGAGTGTACTCTGAAACAAACGCTTCTCTTATCTTCTCTTGTTTTTACTTCATTTGAGCTGTTTAGCTGTTCTTTATTGGCTGTTAGTTGAGGATACATTTTTTCACCTTTTCACTTTCTTTTTTTAAAAGCACAGAAAGCAACATTTAGGGTACACCTGTCCTCGCTCGCTCCGTGTGTTTACAAACCCTCTTCCTGTTTCCAGTCCTTAATTGGTTCACACACACACACACACACACACACACACACACACACACACACACACACACCTCCTGTCTACTAAAATGCCCTGACACCCTCCTGATGCGGTGGAATGGTGTCTTTCTGATGTATCTCTGGATGCTTCCCTTAGGGGTAAAAGGAGGTCACATGACAAGACAGAACTCTCTTTTTTCTTTCTTTCTTTCTTTCTTTCTCTCTCTCTCTCTCTCTCTCTCTCTCTCTCTCTCTCTCTCTCCTCTCTCTCTCTCTCTCTCTCTCTCTCTCTCTCTCTCTCTCTCTCTCTCTCTCTCTCTCTCTCTCTCTCTCGCTCTCTCCCCCCCGCCGTACCCTGACACTGATGGTTAAGGGGGATGGAACCACTAGCCCCGTGCCCGGACTAAGCTCGAGTGCTACGCTAAGCTAACCGAAAACCGTAGCTCCAATTCCGTCATCCTCGTCCATCGAGGATGAAGTTCCTGTCGCTTTACGTTATTGTTTTAGAAACGCCTCCCCCCCCCCCCCAAGAGGCCTCCCCTCCCCCGTGGTCTGTATCCCCATCATCTCTATCTACACACCAACTGGGAGGTCCTGAGGAGAGAGTGGCTTGTGAGGAGACTGACCTGGTTATGTGGTTGTGAGGACAAGGCAAAACACTAGGGACAAAAAGGCCCTGCAGTCTCTGTCAGGCCTGACAGAAGGACTCTGCTGCCCTCGGCCAACACCCACTGACTGACTGGTTAACTGACTGACTGACTGACTGACTGGCTGGCTGGCTGGCTGGCTGACTGACTGACTGACTGACTGACAGGCTGACTGATTGTCAACAGGGCAAAGTGAGTGAGCACTCAACCAGTACGGTATACAGTTATAATAAACACAGAGGGAGAGAGAGAGAGAGAGAGAGAGAGAAAAAAATGAATTGATGTTGATTGGATGACTCAGTGAGGCTGAACGGGTCAAGAGGGACTCGACTGGACAATATGTAGTGCAGTCTGACCATCAGAGTCTAGGAGAGGGAGAGACAGAGAGAGAGAGAGAGAGACGAGTAGTTGACAAGAAGTATGGCAACTATGGTTGACAGCTGCTGTCACCCGTGACTCATCACCCACTCTGTGATTCCGCCATTCTGATTCCCAGAGCATTAGGAGATCGGAGCGCGTTGAGGATGGACCGCGTCACCATGGTTACCCGACATGGTAGCCATGGCAGCGTAGATGGGGTGAGTGAGCGAGCGGAGTCTGTGTGATGGGGTGGGATGCTGTTTGCTCAGCAGGTACCCGGGGTTTGCGATGGACTCAACATCTGTGTTTTAGGCTCTGTTCTGTCAGGTCTGTTTGGGAATCGTCCGCTGGTCGTCTTTCGGTGCTTTGCGAAGGCTGTTAATATGAGCGTGTCTCTGGTGGAGCTACCAGTAAGTAAGCTTACCCCAGTAAGCTGAGATAGGATATAGCTGAAATAGGGCAGCAGTAGCTCAGGGGGTAGCGCGGTCGCCTCACAACCGGAAGGTTGCTGGTTTGATCCCCCAGCTCCTCCTCCTAGCAAGAAGTCTCAAGGTGTCCCTGAGCAAGACCCCCTAACCCTAACTGCTCCTGACGTGCTGGCTGTCTCCTTGCATGGCTGACTCCGCCGCTGGTGGTTGAATGTGTGTATGAATGGGTGAATGCGAGGCTT
>CM051016.1:6379102-6384102 GCA_027704905.1 Muraenolepis orangiensis
CACGTCCTGGCAAACAAGTTGTCATTGGCGGCCGCCGTGGATCTGGTAGCCAACTGGACGTGCTAGATGGGAGATGTGTGTATTAACTTGTTCCTGTTTCCAGCTTTTACATTTGTGTTCTGTGTTCTTATAGTCGTTAGTAGTAGTAGTTAACCGGTAAAGCACACCCCTAGGGTCATTACCGTCAACATATTAGTGTAATGTTCATATGTTAAAATGAGGAAAGGAGATGAGGAGCGGAGCTATATGAGGAGAGAGGAGGGAGATTAGGGGGTTGGGAGGAGAGAGTATAGGAGAGGAACGGAGATGAGGAGAAGATATGAAAGAAGTGGAGAAGAGACATGAGGCGGGGGGGGGGGGGGGGGGGGGGCATGAGGGGAAATTAAGGAGAGGAAATGAAGGGGTCATAAGAGAAAGGAGACAAGGAGATGAAAGTATTAAGGAGGAGAGAGAAGGGGAACTACATGGGATGGAGGTTTAAGACCACATCATCAGGAAACCTCCAACTCCACCCGCCCACCTCCACCTGTCTCTTTCTATCCCACCTCCATCCTCCTCCTCCTCCTCCTCCTCCTCCATCCTCCATCTCCTCCTCCTCCTCCTCCTCCTCCTCCTCCTCCTCCTCCTCCTCCTCCTCCTCCTCCTCCTCCTCCTCCTCCTCCTCCTCCTTCTCCTCCTCCTCTACTCCTCTTTATAAACATGAGTCGTTCTTAACTGAGCGTCTCTCATCCAGAAGGATCCTCCCTTTACCCATACATCTAACTAGAGAAGAGAAGAGACCCCTCTTCCTGCTTCAGGTGGCGTTTAGAGGAGACACTTCCAGTTTTGTATGGGGGTGGTGTAAGATGTGTGTGTGTTTGTTTTATGTCTCTGTGTAGGAGAACGGGGTGGAGTTTAGTGTGCATTTGTTATGTGTCTCTGTGTAGGAGAACGGGCTGGAGTTAGACGTGTGTGTTTGTTTTATGTCTCTGTGTAGGAGAACGGGCTGGAGTTAGATGTGTGTGTTTGTTTTATGTCTCTGTGTAGGAGAACGGGGTGGAGTTAGATGTGTGTGTTTGTTTTAAGTCTCTGTAGGAGAACGGGGTGGAGTTCAGTGTGCATTTGCTATGTATCTCTGTAGGAGAATGGGGTGCAGTTAGATGTGCGTGTTTGTTTTATGTCTCTGTGCAGGAGAACGGGGTGGAGTTCAATGTGTGTTTATTTTAGGTCTCTGTGCAAAAGAACAGGGTGGAGTTTAATGTATGTTTGTTTTATGTCTCTGTGTACGAGTTTAGTGTGTGTTTGTTTTATGTCTCTGTCGGAGAACAGGGTGGAGTTAGATGTGTGTGTTTGTTTTATGTCTCTGTGTAGGAGAACGGGGTGGAGTTAGATGTGTGTGTTTGTTTTAAGTCTCTGTGTAGGAGAACGGGGTGGAGTTCAGTGTGCATTTGCTATGTATCTCTGTAGGAGAATGGGGTGCAGTTAGATGTGCGTGTTTGTTTTATGTCTCTGTGCAGGAGAACGGGGTGGAGTTCAATGTGTGTTTATTTTAGGTCTCTGTGCAAAAGAACAGGGTGGAGTTTAATGTATGTTTGTTTTGTGTCTCTGTGTACGAGTTTAGTGTGTGTTTGTTTTATGTCTCTGTCAGAGAACAGGGTGGAGTTAGATGTGTGTGTTTGTTTTATGTCTCTGTGCAGGAGAACGGGGTGGAGTTCAGTGTGTGTGTTTGTTTCATGTCTCTGTGGAGGAGAACGGGGTGAAGTTCAGTGTGTGTTTGTTACATGTCTCTGTGCAGGAGAACGGGGTGGAGTTCAGTGTGTGTTTGTTTTATGTCTCTGTGCAGGAGAACGGGGTGGAGTTTAATGTGTGTTTGTTTTATGTCTCTGTGCAGGAGAACGGGGTGGAGTTCGAGGCGTGTCTCGTGGCGCAGTGCGACGCCCTCATCGATGCCCTGAACCGCCGCAAGGCCCAGCTGCTGTCTGGGGTCAACAAGGAGCATGAACACAAGCTCAAGGTGAGAGACCCGGGAGGAACCAGACCGACCAGCACTGACCGGTACTGTTAGACTGGATTTTGTCCAGAACCCCCAGCACTGACCGGTACTGTTAGACCGGATGTTGTCCAGAACCCCCAGCACTGACCGGTACTGTTAGACCGGATGTTGTCCAGAACCCCCAGCACTGACCGGTTCTATTAGACCGGATGTTGATTTATTTTGGGTCGTGATCTTATTGACCGATGGACTAATGGTCCTGAGGCTGGAACCAGTTGAGAACCAACTGGAGAACCACTGGTCTATTCTAGACCACGACCAAACTGACACACAGTATGTACAACATTATTATTAGTACTATTAAATAAATATATTATATATAATATTTACTTTATATAATATTGACATTTGACTCATTTAACAGACTCTGTAATCCGGAAGCGACTTTCAGGTGGAGGACAATCCCGGCATGTCAATTAACATAAGTGTTCAAAAATAAAATGATAATTTTGCACAATGCCCATGAGTGAGTGAGGGAGTAGCTTCACCACTCACAACACAACGTTAGCAGCACTGTTGTTTTATTCGCAAAATATGCATTAATTGATTTTGTATTGTATTATGAATACTTGATAGCTACATGGCAGAGATGCCATGTTCATCTGCATAACAACATCAACAACAACAACAACAACAACAGCTGGACAATTTAAAGTAGTGTGTTATTGTGTTGTTCAGTGTGTGTATCTGTGTGTGTGCACAGATGTTGCACCTGTCAGCAGATGTACAGTACATGATATGAAGACTAGATGGACATTCATCTTGTGCGTCTAGCTGGAGATGGAGCCAAGAGGGGAGGAAGAGCAGGTGGAGGAGTGAGGAGGAGGGAATGGAGGGGTGGGGAGGTGGAGGAGAGTGGTGATGGAGGAGAGTGGTGATGGAGGAGGTGGAGCAGGTGGAGGAGTGAGGAGGAGGGAATGGAGGGGTGGGGAGGTGGAGGAGAGTGGTGGTGGAGGAGGTGGAGCAGGTGGAGGAGTGAGGAGGAGGGAATGGAGGGGGGGAGGTGGAGGAGAGTGGTGGTGGAGGAGAGTGGTGATGGAGGAGTAGTGAGGAGGAGGGAATGGAGGGGTGGGGAGGTGGAGGAGAGTGGTGGTGGAGGAGGTGGAGCAGGTGGAGTAGTGAGGAGGAGGGAATGGAGGGGTGGGGAGGTGGAGGAGAGTGGTGGTGGAGGAGGTGGAGCAGGTGGAGGAGTGAGGAGGAGGGAATGGAGGGGGGAGGTGGAGGAGCTGGAGCAGGTGAAGGAGGAGGAGCAGAGGAAGATGAGGGTGGAGGGTTGTAGAGGAGGAGGAGGGAGGTTGTATAGGAAGAGACGGGTGGGGGTGGTACGGGAGGAGAGGGAGGCGATGGAGAAGAGGAGGTGGGTTGTGGAGTAGGGTGCTGTTTGGGGTGAGGAGGAGGTGGAGAGAGGAGGAAGGAGGGAGAGATACATTTGTGCTGTACAACATCCAATTTCACGCCTGGGCGGTCTGTAGAATTCAGGCTCCTCACACATATCTGGTGGAGCAGACACATGGTGTGTGTGTGTTCTCACACGCACACACACACACACACACAGGCGATCGAAGGTTTATGGTTGTGCATCTGTTACATTAATAAATACACGGTTAAATCACCACTGCGAGAGAACCACTGAGCTTTATGCATCCAGTTTAGTGCTTCTGTTTCCTCAAGAACAATTTCAAAAAGTATGATTTTGTTTTAAAGGAAGAGGAAGGAGTTTGTGTGTGTATTTGACAGACACACACACACCTACTGAATCACCGAGCTTTCCATAAACATGTGCAAAAAACACTAGAATTTGGGTTGACGCAAGAAGTTTGGGACCGTTGGAACGGTTGAGATTTCAGTTTGGGATGCTTTGACCGTTTGCTGCCAGTTGACGCGCGGAAGGACAGAAACCGAAGGTTCGACACTCAACGCAACGTCTGTCGGGTCCACAGGAGAGACGTCAGAACGCCGTCGGAGCAGCACAGCCTCACACCTGCTCTGCCTCGCCATGTTCCTCTGTTCCCGTGAAATACGCTGGTTACCATCGGAGTCACTCGCCCATATGTATTGATTTGTTCTCCGATGAAAGAAAAACCTCGACTGTGGTCTCGTTTAACTCCACATGTCCTAACATTTAACTCTTGGGCCGCCGGCTGGCTGACGAGACCATGAAGATGCTGGGGGGGGGGGGGGGTGAGTCATTTGAGTTCCTGGGCTAACGACGAGCAGTCGATTGGGATGCTCTGAGATCCTTTATTGGCGTGACATGAGCTAAGCCTCGTGGCTTAGCTCATGTTTCAGGGCTCATTGACAGGATCAGAGATATTTCCCTCGCTGTTCCTTTTTCACGATGGCGTGGTGTTGTGTCACACCAGTGAAACCGGTGTTCAGTGTGGTTCTATAGCACCACCTGCCTCCTGCCTCGTCTTCTCCAGTCATCACTATATATATCTATATATATATAGATATATATATCTATATATATATACGTTTAAAACGCCCACGTGGGGAATTTAGCACAACCCCCAGAGGAAGAATGTTTTTCATCATCTGGCTGATTGCCTTTAAACGGACCCCACATATTGAATGCATGGAGAGAGACCTATGTTTATTAAGAGCAGCGGTGGCTGTCCCCAGGATGGAGAGCTGTTAGTGGCGTCACCTAGCAACGGCGCAATTGAAGCTTGACCTGCCGCCGTGGCAACCGTGGATGCGATTGCGCGATGCGATTGGCTGCAAGTTCTGGAACAAAGTTTCAGAGTCTGGATATGTTGGCTTACGTGAGTCAACTTTGGTAAAAACACCAAACAGCAAATAACACCAATTAAGACTCCTTGTCGTTACGCAGAGTGGTTTTAAAGTTCAAAGTCTATAGTCTATTTTCACCACCAGGTGTGATGTTGATTTCAAAATTCATCATCATCATCATCATCGTCATCGTCATCATCGTCAATGGGGAAACAGCTTGTAACGGCTAATC
>CM051016.1:6389102-6481602 GCA_027704905.1 Muraenolepis orangiensis
TCTCTCTCTCTCTCTCTCTCTCTCTCTCTCTCTAGGTGGTGAGGGACCAGATCTCCCACTGCACGGTGAAGCTGAGGCAGACCACGGGTCTGATGGAGTACTGCCTGGAGGTCATTAAGGAGAACGACCCCAGCGGTTTCCTACAGGTCGGTAACCATCGGCATTTGAACCCACAACCCCTTTCAGGCTGGGAGTCAAACAGGCGTTGTGAACTGTGGACATTATGGATTCAATCACATGTCCTAACCCAGCAGGTTGTCAACGCTGGCTGAATGTGGATAACTGACACTCAGAGATATTTTAAAGACAACAGAGAAGAGAGAGGGGGGTTAAATTGACTTTTTATATGTTTATATCCTGCCGACTCAAACAGTCCTCATTGTGAGGGCATCCTGTGTGTGTTTTTACACAGAGTAATATATCTAGTATATACAGAATAAGAAATGTGTATTTACAGAGTAATATATCTAGTATATACAGAGTAATATATGTAGTATATACAGAGTAATATATGTAGTATATACAGAGTAATATATGTAGTATATACAGAGTAATATATGTAGTATATACAGAGTAATATATGTAGTATACACAGAGTAATATATCTAGTAGATACAGAGTAATAGGTCTAGTAGATACAGAGTAATATATGTAGTATACACAGAGTAATATATCTAGTAGATACAGAGTAATATATTCAGTATATACAGAGTAATATATGTAGTATACACAGAGTAATATATCTAGTAGATACAGAGTAATAGGTCTCATGGGAAAACACATCGCCGTGGCGACTGAGGTTCCCGACTGACTCTCCTCCTTCTGTCAGATCTCGGACGCCCTCATCAAGCGTGTTCACGTGACGGAGGGCCAGTGGGGGCGGGGCACGCTCACGCCCCGCATGAGCAGCGACTTTGACCTGACGCTGGACAGCGGCCCGCTGCTGCAGACCATCCACCAGCTGGACTTTGTGCAGATGAAGGGTGAGACGCCAAGCAGTGTGTGTGTGGGTGCGTGTGCGTGTGTGTGTGTGTGTGTGCCTGTGTGTGCATGTGTGTGTGCATGTGTGTGTGTGCCTATGTGTCTGTGTGTGTGTGTGCGCGTGTGTGTGCGTGTGTGTGTGCGTGCATGCGTGTGGGCGTATGTGTGTGTGTGTTTATGTTGTATTGTATGTACAGTATGTATGTATGTGTATTTTTTGGGGGGCAGGATAGTCTCTAGTGGATAGAGTGTTCGACCTCCCAGCCAAAAGGGTACTGGGTTTGATTCCCGGTGTCTGTAGCCTCGACCTGTCAGATTAAGGACAACGTATCAGATCTCTGTGCAATGTAAAGGTTGATGTCGGTGGACATTTTTCGATATGAGAATATTAAAGTGTTATGTGATTATGTTATGTGATTTCCACTTAAAGATACAATGCTTGTGTGTGTGTGTGTGTGTGTGTGTGTGTACGTGCGTGTGTGCTTGCGTGCATCTGTGTGCATGTGTGTGCACGTGTTTGTGTGTGCGTGGGTGTTTGTGTATTTTGTGTGTGTGTACATGCGTGTGTGCGTGTGCGTGTTTGTGTGTGTGCGTGTTTGTGTATTTATGTGTGTAGTCCCCGCCCCTCCCATGCTCCAGCTGGAGGAGTGCTGCACGCAGAACAACAGCGCCACGTTGTCATGGAAACAGCCTCCCCTGTCCACCATCGTCGTGGAGGGATACATCCTGGAGCTGGACGACGGCAACGGAGGACCGTTCAGGGTACGACCTCCGTCCCTCCGTCCCTCTGTCCCTCTGTCCCTCCATCCCTCCAGAATATTGAGAGTAATATATCCAGTATACTGAGTAATATATCTAGTATATACAGAGTAATATATCTAGTATATACAGAGTAATATATCCAGTGTACACATGATACAGTGGAGTATACTCAGAGTAATATATCCAGTGTACACATGACACAGTGGAGTATACTCAGAGTAATATATCCAGTGAACACATGAATCACTATACAGTGGAAGTATTCCCAGTACCAGAACAGAGGGCTTCTGTCTGGCAGAGCAACCCCAACAAAGGCTCCCCTCTCTGGGTGGCCGGTGTCAGCAGATCCAGCCGGACAGCAAAGCATTGTCACCACCACCACCCCCCCCCCCCTGGGCGTGTGCTTTGCTTTGTACTCACACTCTTGAGTGTGTGTGTGTGTGTGTGTGTGTGTGTGTGTGTGTGTGTTTTGAGCCCAGGTCATGTGTCTTCATGACAGCACATAAGAGAGAGAAATGGACAGAAATGGACAGAAACACGGAAACGCCGTCTCTCTCTCTCTCTCTCTCTCTCTCTCTCTCTCTCTCTCTCTCTCTCTCTCTCTCTCTCTACTCTCTCTCTCTCTCTCTCTCTCTGCAGGTTTAGATCCCACAGGAAGTGCAACCTCAGATCAAAGCTGTACGCCACACACACACCCCCCCCCTCCATTTGTCTCCCTGCAGGCACCCACGCTCCCAGCGTGTCATGTGACCTCCCCCTTACCTCCTCTATAGGAGGGGCGGGAGGCGCTTTGTTGAAGAGACAATCGGTCCTTCCCTCTGGAACAATGTCCCGGCGTCTCGATGTCCACTCACTCACTAATACTAAAGCTTCTGAAGGAGCGTCCTCCCCCAGCGTGGATCCTGTTACAGCCGCCAGAGGAACCTGAGTTCTACCTTCCCTCGTCTCCTTGACTAGAACACACTAAACTAGTCACAGGGCACAATTAAGTGCACTTAGATTTAGTGTGTCAGAACCTGACCACGTCACTGTTTCACCACCACGATGAAGTGCAATATGGACGTTATTCTTCTCTTCAATTGTAATACCGACGGGTAAAATATCAATTAAAAAGACTAAATTCACTTGCCACTCGCTGCCACTCGCCAGTAAAATGGCTTCTTGGGGCTCCTCCCCCTGACGACAAGGTGTTTTTAGTTGATAGCAAACAGAGCAGATGGTACATGCTAACGCTCCCCCTCAGTGTGTGTGGTGATGGCTGGTTTAACCTGTGGGCCTTGATTACCAAGGACCCACAGCCTGTGCAGCCTCACCCAGCAGCCCCAGACTTTAATCAGTCTGACTGGGGCCAGGTGAGGCTGCTTCAACCAGACTCTAATCAGTCTGACTGGGGCCAGGTGAGGCTGCTTCAACCAGACTCTAATCAGTCTGACTGGGGCCAGGTGAGGCTGCTTCAACCAGACTCTAATCAGTCTGACTGGGGCCAGGTGAGGCTGCTTCAACCAGACTCTAATCAGTCTGACTGGGGCCAGGTGAGGCTGCTTCAACCAGACTCTAATCAGTCTGACTGGGGCCTGGTGAGGCTGCTTCAACCAGACTCTAATCAGTCTGACTGGGGCCAGGTGAGGCTGCTTCAACCAGACTCCAATCAGTCTGACTGGGGCCAGGTGAGGCTGCTTCAACCAGACTCTAATCAGTCTGACTGGGGCCAGGTGAGGCTGCTTCAACCAGACTCTAATCAGTCTGACTGGGGCCTGGTAAGGCTGCTTCAACCAGACACCAACCACACACACACACACACGGTTTTTGGCAGACTTCTGGGTTTGAGGCATCCTAACTCCCTCCCTGCTCCTTAATGACATTAAGTACTGTATGCATTTTATATTGTACTGTTGCGGTGGGTTAAAGTGTTTTGTAAATAACT
Organism: Muraenolepis orangiensis; assembly: GCA_027704905.1. Taxonomy (NCBI): domain Eukaryota; kingdom Metazoa; phylum Chordata; class Actinopteri; order Gadiformes; family Muraenolepididae; genus Muraenolepis; species Muraenolepis orangiensis. The sequence goes on from CM051016.1 coordinate 6,392,770, forward strand.
AAGTAGTAATCGTTAGACCAGAGCAGGGCACTCCCGTCTCGTTGAACTTTAGTTAAACCCGTTGGGTTTTAGGATGTTTTGTTTATGTTTATGGGTTGCGTTCCTGGAGACGCTGATCCGTATGGAGCATCTCCAAGCACTTCAAGCCCGCCTTTGCGGCACTAAAAGAAGCGTTTGCGGAGGCTCCACGTCGAGAGAGAGAGAGAGAGAGAGAGAGAGAGGAGAGAGAGAGAGAGAGAGAGAGAGAGAGAGCGCTCTCTCAGGGATACTGGCCCGCTTCCTTACGTGACTCAGAGCGGCGTTGCCAACGCGGGAGAGTGACGGAGCGAGCGAGCGAGAGCTCGAGGACCCCGGGCCCCGCTATTTATACTCTGTAGCGTGGGCCAGATCCTCCCACGTGCACGCAAACGCTCGCCGCTTTACACCAACCGCCGTGGGGACGCCACGACCGCGTCCACCGACAAACCTTACCGAGCTATCGCCGCAATTTGTCACCACCTTGGCGGTTTGAAGGTGGTTGGGGGTTTGACGGTGTCGTTGTGTGTCGTGTGTTGTGGGGTGAGGGGAGCAGCTCAGGAGGCAGAGTGGGTCGTGCGGCGAAAGGAAGGCTGTTGGTTCCATCCCCCCCGCTCCTCCTCCTCATCCTCATCCTCGCCGAGTGCAGAGGTGTCCCTGAGCAAGACACCCTCACCCTAACCTGCTCCTACACTTACCTGTGTGTATATATATATATATATATATATATAATATATATATATATATATATATATATATATATATATATATATATATATATATATATATATATGGCACAATTCTAGGTATATATATATATATATACCTATAATTGTGCCATTATCTCATACCTACTCTATACGTTATTTTATACCGGTTTTTATACCTAGTAGTATTTAACCACTGTACCTTGTATATTACTATGCGCTTTACTGCAACATTTGCACTCTGGTTAGATGCCAAATTATTTTCACTGTACTGTACTATGCTGTGCTGTGCAATGACAATATGTTAGAATCTAATCCATTCTTATCTAATCTAACCTGCTCTTGACCAGCTCTTGGCCGGTGTGTATAAATGTGTGTATATGGGGGTATATGAGTATATATAAACCGGTCGGTTCACCAGTCTGCCCTGTGTCCCGTGTGTGTTGCCAGGAGGTGTACGTGGGGAACGAGACCATCTGCACGGTGGACGGCCTCCACTACCACAGCACCTACAGGTCCCGGGTGAAGGCCTTCAACGCCAGCGGCGTGGGCCAGTACAGCAAGACGCTGATCCTGCAGACCTCAGAGAGTAAGTCCGTATAGAGAGTACGTAGTATATAGTAGTTCTACTACTATATACTATTTATACTACTATAGTAGTATACATGTAATAAGGCAGGAATGCTCAATTTAGTTTTAAGTCTCTTAAAAAATGACTACTAAACGCCTACATTTTGTCATATTTTGACCAAGACAATATAATACTACGGGAACTTTCTGAAGTCAGAAGTAGAAGAATAGCACAATTATTTATTTGTATAATTTTTGATGTTTTAATTCCATCTCTGTGTCCTCCTGTGTGGCTTAATGGCCCCATCAGGCCCGAGCCGCAGATCCAAATCATACATGTTGAGTCTTTGCTGTCAGAGCCAAACCAGTTCCAGGATCCTGGAGAGAGAGAAATCCACTCTAGAGATCGGGAACGTAATTTTAAAACCGACACATGTAGGAGATTGATTGCGACGGTCGAGGGACTCACAAAACTGCATCATCAAAAAATGTATTTAAAAACCGCCATAAAGCATGAAATCCAGCGACGACGCTAACCGAAAAAGCCTTCAGGTGATGAATTCTGTGTTTGGGAGGACTGCATTTTTGTTGATATCTATAATCAGGTAAAGTACTACAGTAATAGCTTTATAATCCACCATGATCCACCGTGCTTTTCCATTAGTGATGTGCCATTCTGTGCGGCGGGGGGAAGCCTGTGGGCTGCTATTGGACCTGAGAAGGTTTGACGGACACTTTGATGGACCAATCAGCTGTTAGAGACTGTACCATACTTTTTAACACTACACTTTTCATTAAGGTGCCCCAATGTGTTTTTACATGACATTGTGTCCCGTCTTCCTCTATGCCGCTGCTGCTCATTTGATTTGGTGATTTCCATTTTTAAGAAATACAAGCTTTGTGCTTTTTATTCATGTTTTGTTTTATTTTTAATCAGAATGTTTTAAAGACAACATGTGTAAAATGACAACAACTATTCTACAACAAAAACACGTTTTTTGGCGCGGTGTGTAAGTATTGCATCGTGTCTCGGGTGTGTTCGATTCCCAGCCAAAAGGTCCTGGGTTCGATCCCTGATTGTCCACACGCCGTACCTGTAGGCATGGCAACCTGGTCATCGCCATGTTGTCTTTAAGGTCTCTGTGTTCAGTACTGGGGGTTAATGAGGTGGGGTGGGGAGTGGCTGGGTACAAAGTGTCCTGGGTTCAAGCCAACTCCCCTGATCCGCTGCTTCTGCTTCCCTCTCCCACTTCCTCCTCCACCTCCACCTCCTCCTCCTCCTCCTCCTCCTCCTCCTCCTCCTCTCCTCCTCCTCCTCCTCTCCTCTTCCTCCTCCTCTCCTCCTCCACCTCTCCTCCTCCACCTCTCCTCCTCCTCCCATGCGTTCTGCGTCACCACTCCTCTCCTGGCTTCTTCCTCTCCTCACTTTTCTTTTTCTCCTCCTCTCCCCCTCTACTCTCTCTCTCTCTCTCTCTCTCTCTCTCTCTCTCTCTCTCTCTCTCTCTCTCTCTCTGGCTCTCTCTCTCTCTCTCTCTCTCTCTCTCTCTCTCTCTCTCTCTCTCTCTCTCTCTCTCTCTCTCTCTCTCTCTCTCTCTCTCTCCCTCTCTCCCCCCTTCATCTCACCTTCCAGCTGGACTCCCACCTTGCGACATGCAATCTCTGGGCTCAGGTACGGACGGGTCTCCTATCAGAGAGACCCCCCCCCCCCTCCTCTCCCCCTCCAACCCCGCCTCCCCCATCCCTCCCCCATCCCTCTCCATCCCTCCCCCATCTCTCCCCATCCCTCCCCATCTCTCCCCTATCCCTCTCCATCCCTCCCCCATCCCTCCCCATCCCTCTCCCATCCCTCTCCATCCCTCCCCCATCCCTCCCCATCCTTCCCCCATCCCTCTCCATCCCTCCCCCATCTCTCCCCATCCCTCCCCATCCCTCTCCCATCCCTCTCCCATCCCTCTCCCATCCCTCCCCCATCCCTCCCACCTCCTCTCCTCCACCACCGTCATCCTGTTTTGTATCAAAGCATCCATTTTACCATTTTTCCAAGAGTGGGCAGTTTCCCTCTTTGTTCCGTGTATTTATTTATTTATTTTAATTCATAAGGGGCCTGCAAAAAGGTTTGCCGTAAATATCAGTTTATTCTCCCTGGGGAAATTAGGGCTTTGAAATGAGGCTGTGGGCTGGGAGCAGAGTCGGTGTGAGTTGAGGGAACGATCAACCCTTCTGCGGCGCTAACACACTATGAACTGCTCTGCTTAGACTGCTAGCTCGCTCTCCCGTGCTGCTAACTACGTAGCTGCTTGTTCCACCGAAGCCAGCTGGATCTGGGTCAAATGTTATTGGGAAAATAATACTTCCTAGAGAAGAACAGTTAATAACGATTAATGCATTAACGATGCAATAGCCTGTCTGCTTAACACTAGCATATTGATTGAAATCGTTTTAAAATTGAAATAATTTGCTGGGATGATAGAAAGCCTTTTATGTTTCCTGTGGAGATTGAAAAGTTAGATTTGTGCTTAGAGACGTTTGACCCCGGTCTAGTATTCATGCAAACCCTTTCAGTAGTGCTATAATATATAAGTTAAGTAATAAAAGTTACGTTAAAGTTAAGTTAAGTTAAGTTAAGTTAAGTCGTATAATAAGCTGCTTTATGACCGTCTGACCGTCACATCATAAGGTTAGAGCGGTGTTTCCTAAACTACGGGTCAGGACCCATAAGGGGGCCGTGATCCGGTTGGAGATGGGGTCACGGCCACAACACACAACACACTTTTGAGACTCAGTCTCAAAAGTCAGAGCACACCGGAATTTGGTTAAAACAGAGAGGATCACCACTTCCACACTTTCTCTGTCAATATATCCTTGTGGGTCCCAGGAGGAGAAGGTTTAAGAAGCGCCCTGCACTATAGAGGAAGAGGTTTTCCCCCCTCCCCCCTGTGTGTCAATCATCTCACCTCATTGTGACTCCATCTCTAACCTCACTCTTCTGGAGTCTGTTTTGTTCTCATGCTCTTAATGTCGTCCAAACTAATTTCATTCATTCTCTCTTGTTTACGAGGTCCTGTAGTATTGGGATTAAACCACACGTGTGTGTGTGTGCGCGTGCCTGCGTGTGTGTGTGTGTGTGTGCGCCTGTGTATGTTTGTGCGCCTGTGTGTGTGTGTGTGTGTGTGTGTGTGTCTCTCTCTTGTCTGTACCGTGTGCCCCTGGTTCCAGTCGCCTGGTTCACCTTTGACCCCGCCTCCGCCCACCCGGACATCCTGTTCTCCAACGACAACCTGACGGTGACGTGCAACAGCTACGACGACCGCGTGGTGCTGGGAGGCTCCGCCTTCTCCCGCGGCGTCCACTACTGGGAGATGACGGTGGACCGCTACGACAACCACCCCGACCCGGCCTTCGGCGTGGCGCGGGCCGACGTCCTGAAGGACGTGATGCTGGGCAAGGACGACAAGGCCTGGGCCATGTATGTGGACAACAACCGCTCCTGGTTTATGCACAACAACTCACACACCAACAGGTGAGGAGGGAGGGCCGCGGGGGTCACACAGTGGGGGGGGAGACACACGCACACGCACACGCACACACACACACGCACGCACACACACGCACACACACACCCGCGCACGCTGGGGTCACGGGACACACGCTGGGGTCGCGGGACACACATGCGCTGGGATCACCTAACATGCTGGGTCACATGACACACACTGGGGTCGCATGACACACTGGGGGTCACATGACACACTGGGGTCACGGGACACACGCTGGGTTCACTGGACATGCTGGGTCACATAACACGCTGGATCACATGCTACACAATGGGGTCACATGACACACTGGGGTCATGGGACATATGCTGGGTCACGTGGCACACTGGGTGGTCACCCGACACGCTGGGGTCACATGACACACACTGGGGTCACATGACACACACTGGGGTCACATGACACACACTGGGGTCACATGACACACACTGGGGTCACGTGCATATTCCCAATCAATGATAAGATTGGGAATATATCCGATAAAACTACATTAAGGGTCTTAAAAAGAATTAGGGTGGCTATGCCGATAAAGAACTTCATTAGTATTGGCCTGCGTTACACAACTCGGCGTCAGTTGTAGCATTCTGCTAAACCTGTAGCTCTAACCGCTGTGTGTCCCTGTGGGGCTGCCGTAGGACGGACGGGGGCATCGCTAAGGGAGCTACGATCGGCGTGCTGCTGGACTTCACCTGCGGCCTCCTCATGTTCCTCATCAACGACGAGCAGCAGGGACCCATCGCCTTCCAGGGTCTGGAGGGGACCTACTACCCAGCTATTAGCCTGAACCGCAACGTCCAGGTACACACCCACCCACCCACACACACATAAACACACACACACACACAGCTATTAGTCTGAACCGAAACGTCCAGGCACACACACACACACACACACACACACACACACACACATACATTATTACCAAGCTATTAGTCTGAACTGCAACGCACACACACACACACACACACAGCTATTAGTCTGAACCACAACATCCAGGTACACACTCACACTCACTCACACACACACACACACACACACACACACACACACACACACAGCTATTAGTCTGAACCGCAATGTCCAAATACACAAACACACATACACACACACAAGCACACACAGACATTACTACCCAGCTATTAATCTGAACTGCAACGTCCAGGTATACACTCACTCTCACATACACACACACACACACATTACTACCAAGCTATGAGTCTGAACCGCAACGTCCAGTTACACACACACACAAACACACACCCAGCTATTAGTCTGAACCGCAACGTCCAAATACACAGGCACACACAGACACGCACACACAAACACACACACACACATCCAGCTATTAGTCTGAACCGCAACATCCAAAAACACACACACACACACACACACACACATACACACACACACATTACTACCCAGCTATTAGTCTGAACCACAACGTCCAGGTACACACACACACACACACACACACACACATACACACAGACACATTACTACCCAGCTATGAGTCTGAACCGCAACATCCAGGTACACACACACACACACATTACTACCCAGCTATTAGTCTGAACCACAACGTCCAGGTACACACACACACACACACACAAGGCAAGAATTTTAGTTTTGTTAAAGATGTTGAGATACATTGGCTTGGGTTTTGGAATAGTTTCTGTTTCATATTAGCGGTTCAGGTGTTAATATTTAGACGTATTGACATATTGCCACATGTTCTTTGATGACTGAAAGGCAAACATGGTGGTGTTTCAGTCCTAATTAATTTGTCAGCTATATTTTTTTGAAGGGAACCAAACCGCATTGGGTTGAACATCCCTCCACCAGAATAGATATCATATATAATATATTCTGTCGATAATGAACTTCGAAAAACCCTCAAGCTTCAAAGACCGAACGGCTAATAATGTTGTTGTTGTTGTTGTTATCGATGCCATCAGCCTGCTCGTTAATTAAGTGCTCATTAAGTGCTTTTCCGACGTTTCTGGGTCTCCGTCTACGTAGCTCAACACCCCCACCTGCAGGCCACACGGGGAACCTCAATAATAATACTAACGGTACCAGTGGAATGACTGGTACTATTATGACTATTATGACTTGAGTTCTTCAAATATCAATCGAATAAATGATACACGACCAACATAACGTATTCAATACATTTTTGATGAATCAGCCTGAAACAATTACATTTTTGTTTAGGTTTACGCATGGTATTCTTATGTATTTTTGTGGTGATATCTTTTTACTTATAAACATAGATACTATAGATGACCTAATTTCTGTCTTTTTCTATGTGTGGCTGTAGGTGACACTTCATACCGGCCTGCCCATCCCTGATTTCTACACCCCCGGGGAAGTGGACCCCAACGGTTCCGATTGTTGAGGAACATCCCCCCACCCCCCGCCAACTCTCCCCCCCCCCCCACCCCCCGCCAACTCTCCCCCCCCCCCCCCCCACCCCCCCCCCCCCCCCCCCCTCACTCTCCCACCCTCACCAAAACTCCCCCCCTGCTTATTCAGCCACGTCTCCAATATAACAAACTAAGCCCTCCCCCTCTCCCTCCCTTCTTCTGGATCGGACCACTGGAATGCCCTCTGCCCATGTGTACTGTGCTGTGTGTATGAAGAAGAGGAGGAGGAGGAGGAGGAGGAGGAGGAGGAGGAGGAGGAGGAGGAGGAGGAGGAGGAGGAGGAGGAGGAGAGGCCGGCCTGCCTGGTGTGATACCAGCCCAGCAGGACACTCACCTCCAACGAGCTCTCGACTGTGTGAGGTGGGACCGTATATATACCGTTGGTATGTATGTGTTGGAACTCCTTGGCGGTGAGGTGTGTTACCCAGATAAAGCCATGGAAGATGTGATCATTTGCAGTGAAGGAACACTAACACACACACACACACACACACACTTTATTCATTATCTATTCCGTTGCCATTTCGCCCAATCTACAATGTCACGCTGCGTTTTGGACACAAGGGGGTGCTGGTGTGCAATGAACATTGACTATTTGATATAAAGCGGCAGTGATTTCTCGTAAAGAGAGCAATAGTTCGACTCTCGACTGTGCTAGCGGCTTATATTTCCTCACCGTGTGTAAATGCGATGCTATTTAGTGGCTTAGTTTGTGGAAACCCTTATTTTTTTTTGATTTTGTTTGGTCAAATACAGCATCAATGTGTAAAAGCGACAACATGAAGACCTTTATGAAGCCTTTAGACACAGCGCAGCGCTCTTTAGAAAAGAGCATCCTTTTATTTTGGGTGTTATACTACTACTACAACTACTCTGCTAAATACCCATGTGCTTTTAAACAAGAAAGAAGCGTGAACTAAATGTGACGCTGGGTGTAGTACCAGGTGCTGCCGCTAGGTGATGTTGGTTGTGTTGCTGTAGGTGAGTCGAGCCGCTAGTTTTGTACTTTGTGTCATTGAAAAGGTCGTATGTGAGGGAAACAATGTGTATAGTTTGAAATAAGTTATTGATGTTAAGTTGTTTTTTAACAGAACTTTTCTCATTGATTTTTTCTGCGATTTTTTTATACAGGCCTATAGCTGTACAATTTAAAAGAGGTCCAAAATTGAGTGGTTATATCCACATCTGTGTGTGAGTTGTTAGGAATGTGTTGCTGAATCAGAAAGGAAGGATTTAAGTGAAACAAAGGTAACCTCGTCCTTTCAAAACCCTAAAATGAACGGTAATGTTACTAATTGTGAGGTAAATACATGTACAATTCTTGTTAAAGAAAAGAAGGCAAGCTCTACAACGGACAACTAGATTAACTTTATTGCTGCTTATGTCATGAATTGAGTTCCACCTAAAAACCTACCAAACTTACCGAAGCCATCTTAAACATAACGTTTAAATGTTAAAACTATTTTGAATATACTACACACCTGAACACAACCACGTTTAACGTGCATAATCCCTACAAGAAGTGAATCTATAGTGACTCCCAGTCGCTGTTGGCCATGGAGCTGTGTGTGAACAGGGCCTTTCTGTGTGCCTCATCAGAGACCTGTGCTATATTGCTTGTGGGTGGGCCTTCTCCCCCGTCTCCCCCCGGACCAGAACCAGAACCAGAACCAGAGCCAGAACCAGAGCTAGAACCAGAACCAGAACCAGAGCTAGAACCAGAACCAGAACCAGAGATAGAACCAGAGCCAGAACCAGAACCAGAACCAGAGATAGAACCAGAGCTAGACGGGTCTGGCAGATATGAGAGTTGTGCCGTCGGCCTGAAGTGAATCAGCTGCTTATAGTCACGGCTATAGCTTTCCCATTCACCATAGCAGTCACATGACCAGACAATACCACAAAACCTTTTTATAGCTTCAGAAATACAAATATGTGCGTTTTTTGTTTAGGTCTGTGGTACCCTAGGTGAAAGGTCACATGTTAGAGACTAAATCCTTCAGAAATTATATGTATCTGGTTTAGCAGCAGATCTGAGCCAGAATAGTGACGCCTGCTGCCAATGTCTCAAACGGATAGAGAACAAATGTATTTTTAACACATCATATTCTGATGCAAACTGTCTCTGTATTTATTTTTCTATGTCTGGCCATTATTCAAAAGCTAAATGACCGCACAAGCCGCCCCATCCCTAAAGAGATCTCTTTCACTATAAGGCTTTCACATGAGCCTCCATCCCGAGGTGGAAGAAGACCTCCTCCGTTGCCTGGACAACGGGAGAATAGAGGGATGTCCTGAATACAACGCTAAGCAACGTGCAGCATCCCATAATATGAGTGCTCACACACACGGCCCACCGCTTCTGTACATTTCTACATTCATACACGACGAGCTGTGTTATTGTGTGGTGTGTGTGTGTGTGTGTGTGTGTGTGAGTTGCCTATACCATTTATACACGAATATGTGCTAGACAATAACTATTTTTCAAGAGTTAAAATGCTTTATTCGACTATTTGCAATTATTTCTTACGCACACTTTTTGTTGTGTATTTGATCCTACAGCCTCGTATATTCTTAAGATCATTTTTATTGATTATTGGTAAATGGAGACAATGCAAAGTCGCTGGGCGACCAATAGCTATCGTTTCCAGATTGTTCCGTAACTGCGATCATTTCAATGTAACCTCTTTTCGACTCCAAAGTTAATGTTTTTCGCCATGTTTGAGGATTTAAACAACATATGCTATTAATGAATATTGTTCTATTTACATTATACATACCCACGTACAGTATGTCTATGGAGATGTGTATGATGATGAACATTAATTATTATTTTATTATTATTATTATTATTATTATTATTATTATTAATAATATGATTTTAAAGCAAACCGTTAATGATACAACAATGCACTATAATGATCACTATATCATTATATGATCTTCTGCCATATTACTGCGAATGTTCTGATTATTTTGAGTGTAATATAAGCTTGTGAGTTTTTTCTGTATGTCTGAATATTCAATAAATTGGTGTCGACCTGAGAGCCGTGGAGCTTACATACAAACCTGCTGTCCTTTGAAATATTGACCAGATGTTGGCCAACAACACACACACACGCACACACGCGCGTAAATGTCCCCATACACAAACACACACACATCCACCTATATAAACAACACACACACACACACATTCGCGCGCGCGTAAATGTCCCCACACACACACACACACACACACACACACATCCACTTATATATACACACACACGCACGCACACACACTTACACACACATACGCGCGCGCGTAAATGTCCCCATACACACACACACACACACATCCACTTATATACACACACACAAACACACACACACCTCCCCCTTTCGTCTCTCGCCAATCAAACTCGCAATAGGGAGGGAACCTCTTCTCTCTCTCCTCCAAAAACCGCTGGCTCCTTCGAGCCGACACTGCTTGACCACCACTTTGACCGTCCCCACTCGAAGTCACACCGTTGTTTTGTTGTTGTTTGAGTCATGGCGACCCCTCCTCTGACCGACCAGGAGAAGCGAAAGCAGATCAGTATCCGGGGCATCGTGGGGGTGGAGAACGTGGCGGAGCTGAAGAAGGGCTTCAACCGCCACTTGCACTTCACGCTGGTGAAGGACCGGAACATCGCCACGCCGCGCGACTACTACTTCGCCCTCGCGCACACGGTGCGGGACCACCTGGTGGGCCGATGGATCCGGACCCAGCAGTACTACTACGAGGCGGACCCCAAGGTATATACGTATATATAATATATATATATCTGCTGCTGACCCCGGGGTCCCCCCCAATGAGGACCCCTCATCGTCATTGGGGAAAAACCTCCTAAGTTGTGATATCTCATATCACACGCACGCACACACACGCACACGCACGCACACACACACACAGGTAAGTGTCCCCATACCACACACAAGCACACACACACAGGCACATAGAGCTGTCAGTTGAGTGGTTGGAGCTGTCCGTTAGTTGTCCTCAAAAGTATGTGTTGTGTATTTGTTTGACCTTTTTAATGAACACATGTTATATTCCAACCAGGTCACCGCAGGCGAAAATAATAATACCGAGTTCACTATATGTAATGCCTATAGGCCACATGTAGGATGTTTACCTTTAAATGCCTCCTGGTATTTCTCTTGGTAGAACACGCACACGTCAATTATATGAAATAAAATAATGAAGCTACCCATCCAGTTGTGTGTCCACTTTGTCTGTTAAACTTTGTATAAAGTTCGAAAATGTGTATTTGGTCACCTTCTGTGAGTAATAAGTGTGTGTGTGTGTGTGTGTGTGTGTGTGTGTGTGTGTGTGTGTGTGTGTGTGTGTGTGTGTGTGTGTGTGTGTGTGTGTGTGTGTGTGTGTGTGTGTGTGTGTGTGTGTGTGTGTGTGTGTGTGTGTGTGTGTGTGTGTGTGTGTGTGTGTGTGTGTGTGTGTGTGTGTGTGTGTGTGTGTGTGTGTGTGTGTGGACACTTACGTGCTTGTGTGTGTGTGTGTGGACACTTACGTGCTTGTGTGTGTATGGTATGGGGACACTTACGTGCTTGTGTGTGTGTGGGGACACTTACGTGCACGTGCTTGTGTGTGTATGGTATGGGGACACTTACGTGCTTGTGTGTGTGTGTGGGGACACTTACGTGCTTGTGTGTGTATGGTATGGGGACACTTACGTGTGTGTGTGTGGGGACACTTACGTGCGTGTGCGTGTGTGTGTGTGTGTGTGTGTGTGTGTGGGGACACTTACGTGCTTGTGTGTGTGTGGTATGGGGACACTTCCGTGTGTGTGCGCACACAGCGTGTGTATTACCTGTCTCTGGAGTTCTACATGGGCCGAACCCTGCAGAACACCATGATCAACCTGGGCCTGCAGAACGCCTGCGATGAAGCCATCTACCAGGTACACACACACACACACACACACACACACACACACACACACACACACACACACACACACACACACACACACACACACACACACACACACACACACACACACACACACACACACTCAATCTCATGCAATTTAACACTTTATGAATATTTTGTTGTTTTAATTGGTCATTGGAAAGTTTCTTTATGATTTATTCATTGAAATTAGGTGTGTGTGTGTGTGTGTGTGTGTGTGTGTGTGTGTGTGTGTGTGTGTGTGTGTGTGTGTGTGTGTGTGTGTGTGTGTGTGTGTGTGTGTGTGTGTGTGTGTGTGTGTGTGTGTGTGTGTGTGTGTGTGTGTGTGTGTGTGTGTGTGTGTGTGTGTGTGTGTGTGTGTGTGTGTGTGTGTGTGTGTGTGTGTGTGTGTTTAGCTCGGTCTGGATATGGAAGATCTGGAGGAGATGGAGGAGGACGCAGGTCTGGGGAACGGAGGTCTGGGAAGACTGGCAGGTACACACACACACACACACACTCTCTCTTTCAAATCGTTGATAAACAGCAGGTCAAGGCAGGTTCAGGTGTAGTTTCCTAACAATTTATCTGTATTGCCCCCCCTCCCCCCCCTCTCTCCGATTGTGTGTCTTGGTGCTGTGTAGCGTGTTTCCTGGACTCCATGGCCACGCTGGGCCTGGCCGCGTATGGCTACGGCATCCGCTACGAGTACGGCATCTTCAACCAGAAGATCCGCCAGGGATGGCAGGTAAACACTAAGGCTTGCTTTGTTGATCCCAGGATGGTTTCCTGCCACGTTTGTACGTACAGTGTGTTTGACGGACGTTGTAATGGCCTTCCCGAACCTTTTTTATTTTTTTTATTTTAATAAAGTAAGTAAAGTAAGTAATCTGGATCAATAAACGAAAAAACTGAATCTGAATCAGTAAAGTAAACGGAATCTTAAGCAAAATACGTAAACAGTCTGAAGCAAAAGACAAATCCTCGGCCTTTTGCTTTCTTGAACTTTCCAAAAATAATCAGCCACCCTTGTGCCCCTTGAGGTTGAAGGTTGAAGTCCCAGGTTTATCTGTGATCTGCCAGGGAAGCGTAGAGCCATGTGTGTGTGCAGGAGAGGAGTTCAAGGATGGTCAGGCAACCAAAGTGGGTCACTGCCTCCCCGGTAAAACATTAACCCAGACAGACAGGCCCGGCTCTGCTATCCAGTCCAGCCGCCGTTGAGAGCGGATCGCTCACTGACTTCGCTGTGCGCTGTGTTACATTGAGGAGGGCTCGGCTCTCGAAAGATCCAATCTGAATAATCAAAAACAAAGGCATCCTTGTTTTCTCTGGCGTGTGTTTGCGGTGTCAACCTGCAGGGTAAACATGCACTTCTGTACATTGAACTGGCCTCACAGTTCTGGTCTGAGGTCAGATTGGGGAGAAGTCATTGTAAAATAACAGAGTAAAAGTAGTGAACTTCAGAAGTGACAAATGAAAGCAGTCAAATATCCTGCTATGAACTTTGATCCCTCTCTCTCTCTCATCGCCTGACGATCCCTATAGCTTATAGCGACCCAGGAATCTGACGCCTGATCAGGCCTGTTGGACTCTTGCACAATTCCTGGTGCCTGTTGGCTCAGGAATGTATCTATGAAATCAAAAAGTTGGCTCATTGAGACCAGAAACTGGAAAGGGCTGTGCTCCACCGGCTGGCATAATGCCAGCTGCTCATGAGGTTGTAAAAGTGTAAAGTTTATTTCAATTTGATTGTGTTCCGCTTGGCAACAGGTGGAGGAGGCAGATGATTGGCTCAGGCATGGCAACCCCTGGGAGAAGGCCCGCCCAGAATACATGCTTCCTGTTCACTTCTACGGGCGGGTGGAGGAGACGGCAGAAGGACCCAAATGGGTTGATACTCAGGTAGTCTGTCTGTCTGTTCATCTGTATCTTCATTCAGGTGTATTGTACCCATCTCAGGTGTACCTGTCTCAGGTGTATTGTACCCGTCTCAGGTGTACCTGTCTCAGGTGTACCGTACCCGTCTCAGGTGTACCTGTCTCAGGTGTATTGTACCCGTCTCAGGTGTACCTGTCTCAGGTGTATTGTACCCGTCTCAGGTGTACCTGTCTCAGATGTATTGTACCTGTCTCAGGTGTATTGTACCTGTCTCAGGTGTACCTGTCTCAGGTGTACCTGTCTCAGGTGGATTGTACCTGTCTCGGGTGTATTGTACCCGTCTCAGGTGTACCCGTCTCAGGTGGATTGTACCTGTCTCAGGTGGATTGTACCCGTCTCAGGTGTACCTGTCTCAGGTGGATTGTACCCGTCTCAGGTGTACCTGTCTCAGGTGTATTGTACCCGTCTCAGGTGTACCTGTCTCAGGTGTATTGTACCCGTCTCAGGTGTACCCGTCTCAGGTGTACCTGTCTCAGGTGTATTGTACCCGTCTCAGGTGTATTGTACCCGTCTCAGGTGTACCTGTCTCAGGTGTATTGTACCTGTGTCCTCCCCTGCAGGTGGTCCTGGCCATGCCCTATGACACGCCCATCCCTGGGTTCATGAATAACACGGTGAACACCATGAGGCTGTGGTCGGCCAAGGCTCCCAACGACTTCAACCTCCGTGACTGTAGGTGGATAATTAGTATTTTAATGTTATAGCAGAGGAGCATGCATAGGAATTTTATATTTGGTGACTTGTTTTATCACTTCCTGCTCCTTAATATCATGTATCTCATTACAGTTATTGCACTGTACTGCACTGTATTCATGATGCTGCTGCACTACTGGCACTTTAAAATGCTTTTAAATGCTTTTTGCACAATTCAACATATGTACATAACATCCATCAGTCACTTTATTGTTCTTCTTATGTTTTATTGTGTACAGTATTTTTAAAGTATAGTGTTTTAGAAATTCATACTGCAGGAGGGAATGGGGAGCAAGCATTCCATTGTACGTTACATTGTATGTTGCAAATAAAAATCTTGAATCTTAAATCCTTAATAACATGTATCTGATCCACTGTCTGTAATCCCTACCTGGTCCTTAATAACATGTTAACTGTGTTTTTAGTTAACGTAGGAGATTACATCGAAGCTGTCTTGGACCGCAACCTGGCAGAAAACATCTCACGGGTCCTGTACCCCAATGACAACGTGAGTTCTCTCTCTCTCTCACTCTGTGTGTGTGTGTGTGTGTGTGTGTGTGTGTGTGTGTGTGTGTGTGCGTGTGCGTGTGTACGTGTACGTACGTGTGTGTACGTACGTGTGTGTACGTGTGTGTACGTGTGTGTACGTGTGTTGTGTAACCGTTGACGCAAACTTGACAGGAAACTGTTTTGGAGTAACGCCCGTCTGGGAAGTTGCTTCAGTGGTGTTTTGTATGTGTAAAGTAAAATTTGATTAGATCCTTCATGGATATATTCACATATATATCAGACCACCTCCTTAATGTACGAACATGAGTTAGTAGCTTTGTTTCTAATGTTTTCTATATTGAGTGACCCGCCACTCTCTCCTCCCTCCCTTTAATCCTCGAGTGTTGCATCCATAATTATGGCTAATTGGTACACAGCGGTTAATTGTCGGTTGACTTGCCGACTGTCTGTTAGCCATTAGCTGCTAGCAGCTGTGAAGGGACAGCCCTCGCTGAGGTTCATTCCTCTTCTGTTCTGGGGTTCTTCTGGTCTTTATAATGAACGTGATAATATTATGACTCATTAACACCTAACCCTTAATCTAATCTAACCCTTAATCCTGTTTTGATGTGTTACCAGCATTGAAAGACAATATATAAATCAATGATATTCATTTGTTTTGTGTATCACTAAACACTAAACCCTACTGCAGTCTCTTCACTAAACACTTAACCCCACTGCAGTCTCTCCACTAAACACTAAATCCTACCGCAGTTGTTCACTAAATACTAAACCCTACTGCAGTTGTTCACTAAATACTAAACCCTATAGCAGTCTCTTCACTAAATACTAAACCTTACTGCAGTCAATTCACTAAACCCTACTGCAGTCCCTTCACTAAACACTAAACCCTACTGCAGTCTCTCCACTAAACACTAAACCCTACTGCAGTTCCTTCACTAAACACTAAACCCCACTGCAGTCTCTTCAGTAAACACTTAACCCTACTGCAGTTGTTCACTCATTACTAAACCCTACTGCAGTCTCTTCACTAAACACTCAATCCTACTGCAGTCCCTTCACTAAATACTAAACCCTACTGCAGTCTCTCCCCTAAATACTAAACCTCCTGCAGTCTCTCCACTAAATACTAAACCTCCTGCAGTCTCTCCACTTAATACTAAACCCCACTGCAGTCTCTTCACTAAACACTTAACCCCACTGCAGTCTCTTCACTAAACACTCAATCCTACTGCAGTCCCTTCACTAAATACTAAACCCTACTGCAGTCTCTCCCCTAAATACTAAACCTCCTGCAGTCTCTCCCCTAAATACTAAACCTCCTGCAGTCTCTCCACTTAATACTAAACCCCACTGCAGTCTCTTCACTAAACACTTAACCCCACTGCAGTCTCTCCACTAAACACTAAATCCTACCGCAGTTGTTCACTAAATACTAAACCCTACTGCAGTTGTTGACTAAATACTAAACCCTACTGCAGTCTCTTTAATAAATACCAAACCCTACTGCTGTCTCTCCACTAAATACTAAACCCTGCTGCAGTTCTTCGAGGGCAAGGAGCTGCGTCTGAAGCAGGAGTACTTTGTGGTGGCCGCCACGCTCCAGGACATCATACGGCGCTTCAAGACCACCAAGAAAGGCTCAGCAGCCCGCACCTCCTTCCAGAGCTTTCCGGAGAAGGTAACTCAACCCCCTCCCCCATCATCACCACCTGGTGGGGTCGGGGTATTATGGGATGTGGATGGAGATCAAGCCTGGGTTGTTGTTTTTGTAAATGTCACTACCTGGGTTTCCATTGTAGCATTTTTCTCTACAGCAAAAAGTTAGTTCCATTTCGTCTTTTTAAAGAATGTGCTTTACTTCAATTCAAGATTTAAGATTTTTAGAAGTACACTGAGAAGCTTACTCCCGCAGTATGAATTTCTAAAATACTAAATTATAAAAAATACTATACACAATAAAAATGAACATAAAAGTGACTGATGGAGGATATGTACATGTGTTGTATTGTACAAAAAGCATTTTAAAGTTCCAGTAGTGCAAGAACATCATGAATACAGTGCAATACAGTGCAGTTACTGTAATGAGTCCAGAAAGTCCAGCTAAAGTATGACAGTGTAATGTTAATGACAATTAAAGGTGGTGAACAGAACCAAGGTTCTATCTAGTTGGCTGATCTGGCTTTTGGGATGTTTGGTTTGAAGATGGGTGGTTGAGACTTAGGGAATAATGTTGACACAATACACATGATGTCACATGTTGTTGTTTTTTTTCCTTTTTAACATATTTTTAGAAATTAAATTTCCTTTTTTTTTTATGGATTTTGTTTTCAGGTGGCGGTTCAGTTGAACGACACCCATCCGGCGATGGCCATCCCAGAACTCATGAGGATCCTCGTGGACATCGAGAAACTAGACTGGGACACGGCAAGTACATTATTGATTACTTTAGTGTGTGTGTGTGTGTGTGTGTGTGTGTGTGTGTGTGTGTGTGTGTGTGTGTGTGTGTGTGTGTGTGTGTGTGTGTGTGTGTGTGTGTGTGTGTGTGTGTGTGTGTGTGTGTGTGTGTGTGTGTGTGTGTGTGTGTGTGTGTGTGTGTGTGGTGTGTGTGTGTGTGTGTGTGTGTGTGTGTGTGTGTGTGTGTGTGTGTGTGTGTGTGTGTGTGTGTGTGTGTGTGTGTGTTCATACATTATCATGTAAGAGCCTATAGTGGACATTTCACAAACACTTGAGTTCTGACTCTCTCAACCTCCACCACAAGTGTGTCATGAGTCACGGTGGTATAAACTCATCCCAAGCTCCTCCCCCCCCCCCCCCCCCCCTGGCAGGCCTGGGACCTGACCAAGCGCACCTTTGCCTACACCAATCACACGGTGCTCCCCGAGGCACTGGAGCGCTGGCCTGTGGAGCTCATGGAGACACTGCTGCCCAGACACCTGCAGATCATCTACCAGATCAACCAGATACACCTGGACGTAGGGAGTCTCTCTCTCTCTCTCGCTCTCTCGCTCTCTCGCTCTCTCTCTCTCTCTCTCTCGCTCTCTCGCTCTCTCGCTCTCTCGCTCTCGCTCTCGCTCTCTCGCTCTCGCTCTCGCTCTCGCTCTCTCTCTCTCTCTCTCTGTGTGTGTGTGTGTGTGTGTGTGTGTGTGTGTGTGTGTGTGTGTGTGTGTGTGTGTGTGTGTGTGTGTGTGTGTGTGTGTGTCACACACAAACGAGAACCAGTAAACTTGTTGTTTCAAGTAGAATTACAAAATAAAAGAAAAGGGGAAGACAGTTTACCAAGAGGAAGTTTACCAAACAGAATAAAACAATGAAGTGTTCTTTTTTTGATACGACTCAAGGAAATGAAAGGAAAAGACAATACGATTTTGAACGTTTTTATTTAAATGCAATTATCTGCTTATTAATTATCTGAATTAATGAATTATCTTTATTTTATGATTCATAAATATGGCTTAAACAAGTCGACATATGCACTCCAATGCAAAATCCATTATTTGAACGGTCCACTGTCTGTCCCTCCCTCCCTCCAGAGCATCGCGTCCCTGTACCCGGAGGACATGGACCGCCTGCGCCGGATGTCCCTGGTGGAGGAGGACGGGGGGAAGAGGGTCAACATGGCCCACCTCTGCATCGTGGGCTCTCACGCCGTCAACGGGGTCGCCCAGATCCACTCGGACATCATCAAGACCAGCGTGTGAGAGGACCAGGATGACATACAATAGAGTTAGATATTGTTATATATATATAGAAATATATATATATATTATACATTTAATTATTTATGTATATTTTGTACATATGTATATATTTGTGTATGTGTATGTATATATATATATGTGTAATATTTCTGAATTGTATTTTGGTATTATTGTGTGTGTTTTCCACCTCTTGTGTCTGAGCATCATGTGTGTGTCTTGTGTTGGTGAAGGTGGTCTGAGGAACATGGCTGCCTGTGGATCATGTACTGTATGTCTCTTGGGTTTTGGTCGTTTAGGTTCCGTGATTTCAGCGAATTGGAGCCGGACAAGTTTCAGAACAAGACCAATGGGATCACTCCGCGACGCTGGCTCCTCCTCTGTAACCCCGGCCTGGCCGAGCTCATAGCAGAGGTCTGACCTCTGACCTCTCTCTCTCTCTCTCTCTCGCTTTCCTTCAAAAACCAACCTATCTCTCCTTCATGATCAACCTCTCTCCTTCATGATCAACCTCTCTCCTTCATGATCAACCTCTCTCCCATCACAACCTCCCTTCCATCAAGATCTTTCTCTCTCTCTTTTCTTTCATTCTCTCTCTACCTAGGTAGGTCTTTCTACCGCACTCTCTGCACTTCTTTATCTCTCTCTCTCTTTCATAAATATGAATACATGTCTTTCTCTTTTACATATCATATATTATAATAACTTATATCAAAAGATAAATCACATATATCTAAATCTGGAGGATTGAAGCCACACACACACACACACACACACACACACACACACACACACACACACACACACACACACACACACACACACACACACACACACACACACACACACACACACACACACACACACACACACACGTGTGTGTGTGTTTCTCTGCATTTAACCCATCCTAGTATGAGAAGCAGTGGGCAGCTATTGTTTATATATCCCGCGGCCGGGGAGCAGGGTAGGGGGTCTGTTGTGCCCAGGTGTTTCGGGGACTTGAACCGGCGACCTTCCTGTTCCCAAGCCAAGTCTCAACAAACTGAGCTAACCTTATATCATCATATCACCTCCTCCTGAACCATCATGAGAGCTTCGGTCGACCGCAAGCATGAAGCGAACAGTGTGACAGTTTGACAAAGCAAGGAGGTCGCCTAGTTACTGCGTTCAGGTGAGCTGATGTGTGTGTGTGTGTGTGTGTGTGTGTGTGTGTGTGTGTGTGTGTGTGTGTGTGTGTGTGTGTGTGTGTGTGTGTGTGTGTGTGTGTGTGTGTGTGTGTGTGTGTGTGTGTGTGTGTGTGTGTGTGTGTGTGTGTGTGTGTGTGTGTGTGTGTGTGTGTGTGTGTGTGTGTGTGTGTGTCGGTGGTCCCCTGCAGGTGATCGGGGACGGCTACGTGAAGGACCTCAGTCAGCTGCGGAAGCTCAACCAGCTGGTGGATGACGACGCCTTCATCCGAGACGTGGCCAAGGTCAAGCAGGTGGGTCATTGACGGACCGGCCCTCGCCGACAAGGGTTACAGGCGTCACACCCATCCCCCACCCCCCCATGTTTTGTAATCCTGGTTCCTCGAGACGCGACCTAGACCCCCCCCCCCCTCTGCTGCCCAGCGTACGACCTCTGAACCCTGCTGACAATACCCTTTCAACATCAATGTCTTCGACTGCCTTGCACTGTGATCATAACTCTACCTATAGTTTATTTATTTATAGTTTACATACCTGTATGATAGTCATGCACATTTGAACTGTACTTACTATATATATATATATACCCCCCTATAATTCTGCAACTATCTCATACCTACTCTATAAGTTATTTTATACCTGTTTTGAGTAGTTATATTAGTAATGTACATTATATATTACCATGCACTTTACTGCAACATTTGCACTCCGGTTAGATGCCAAATTATTTTCGCTGTGCTGTACACTGACAGTTAATTTGGATCTAATCTAATCTAATCTAATCAAAAACTGGAGAGCAGGGAGAAACACGCCGGTTGTGATCAGGTGAACGAGGAAGGAGGAGAATATGGTGGAAGAATAGAATAGGCTCTAAAAAATAGACCCAATAAAGATTAGGTTTTGCGGAAGAGAACCGAGCAGCAAGCTCCGCTCTGATTTCTCCTTCAAACTCAACTTTATTTCATTACAATTAGATTAGATTAGGTGGTCAACAACCAAAGCCAGCGAGCGTGGAGCAGCCAGACTAATGCTCTTCTTTCTGGTGGTTCTTTAGCTTGTGGACTTTAATGGAATTGAGTTGACTGCATTATACAGCCGGGGAGGTTTTGTGGTTGTTCCAATTCTAAACAGCCTCACTTTGTACCCTTAATGATGAATTAACTATAAATACAACGTTAATTCATGTTTTAATGTGTGTTTAATGTGACTGTTTCATTGCGTTAAGACCCCTATTGTTGCAGCGTTCTGTTTTTGTTTTTTATCACATGCATGAAGGCATCATTGTTGATTACTGAAATATTGGTAAATACATTTTTTTATTTTTGGGTAGTGACCTAATGACCTATGGACTTATGCTCCTGAAGGCTGGAACCAAGCTAATTGAGATGGAAAAGGCAAAAAAAAAACTGGCAAACGGTTGAGCTGGGCGTCTCCAGAGCCACTAGACATGTGGAGACACACACACCTGGGAAAGAAATCTCTCGGGATACCTTTCTGTGTTACTTTACCCATGGCTGGTTTAAAAAAACAGGAAGCGGTTAGGGCCGGTTAGAACAGGACGAATTAGTGAGCGTCTCTTGTTCTACCCCCTCTTTTTCTACCCACTCTTGTTCTACCCCCTCGGGTCTCGACCCGCCCCCGGCAGGTGTGGTGGAAATCTCTGTGAATGAGCATGGGATTTGTCAACTGACAAAAACCATCACACATGAACTATTTAAGTGAATATGTATGAAGTAATTGCAATAGAAATACAAAGCTTTGTGGGGAGCCCCGGATCCTATGAGGTGAGGATAGGGAAGTCCAATAATACAATGCTGGAAACACTCGGTATTTATCCCCTCTTAGGACTAACCCCTAAGACACGGTCTTTGAAAAGGGCAGCCGCTTCGGTGAGGGTGTCGATGGGGGGGGGGGGGGGGGAGTCATCATTACAGATGAGAAGTAATCAATACAGTTGAAGTAGTCAGGATAAGGACAAGAAGAGAACCCCTCAGGACAACATGTCATTAACATTACACTATCATACACATGTCATTGACATTACACTATCATACTTTGCTGGACTTTCTGGACTCATAACAGTAACTGCACTGTATTCATGATGCTGCTGCACTACTGGCACTTTAAATGCTTTAAAAAAAACATGTACATATAATTTAAATCACTTTATCATTTTGTTTATTTTATTGTATATATCATTTAAATTTGTATGGTGTTTTGGAGATTTATACTGCGGGAGGGAATGGGGACTAAGCCATTTGTAACAAGTTCATAGGAATCTATGTACTTGTTACAAATGGCCAATAAAATATCTTGTATCTTGTATCTGTAAGGAACAACGTATGCATTTTCCCACCCCGCAGGACAACAAGGTGAAGTTCGCCCAGTACCTGGAGAAGGAGTACCGCGTCCAGATCAACCCGGCCTCCATGTTCGACGTCCACGTGAAGCGCATCCACGAGTACAAGAGGCAGCTGCTCAACTGCCTGCACATCGTCACCATGTACAACCGTACGGAGGTTTACCCAGCATGCATCACACCGCGCCCGCTGCATTCATCCCTGTGGGGATATGACCCGATATGTTACAGTCCTCCCCCATGGGGAAACTACCAGATATGTTACCGTCATCCCCCATGGGGAAACTACCAGATATGTTACAGTCCTCCCCCATGGGGAAACTACCAGATATGTTACCGTCATCCCCCATGGGGAAACTACCAGATATGTTAGTCATCCCCCATGGGGAAACTACCAGATATGTTAGTCATCCCCCATGGGGAAACTACCAGATCTGTTACAATCTTCCCCCATGGGGAAACTACCAGATATGTTACCGTCATCCCCCATGAGGAAACTACCAGATATGTTACCGTCATCCCCCATGGGGAAACTACCAGATATGTTAGTCATCCCCCATGGGGAAACTACCAGATCTGTTACAATCTTCCCCCATGGGGAAACTACCAGATATGTTACTGTCATCCCCCATGGGGAAACTACCAGATATGTTACAATCTTCCCCCATGGGGAAACTACCAGATATGTTACCGTCATCCCCCATGGGGAAACTACCAGATATGTTACCGTCATCCCCCATGGGGAAACTACCAGATATGTTACCGTCATCCCCCATGGGGAAACTACCAGATATGTTACCGTCATCCCCCATGGGGAAACTACCAGATATGTTACCGTCATCCCCCATGGGGAAACTACCAGATATGTTACAGTCATCCCCCATGGGGAAACTACCAGATATGTTACAGTCATCCCCCATGGGGAAACTACCAGATATGTTAGTCATCCCCCATGGGGAAACTACCAGATCTGTTACTGTCATCCCCCATGGGGAAACTACCAGATATGTTACAGTCTTCCCCCATGGGGAAACTACCAGATATGTTACCGTCATCCCCCATGGGGAAACTACCAGATATGTTACCGTCATCCCCCATGGGGAAACTACCAGATATGTTACCGTCATCCCCCATGGGGAAACTACCAGATATGTTACCGTCATCCCCCATGGGGAAACTACCAGATATGTTACAGTCATCCCCCATAGGGAAACTACCAGATATGTTACCGTCATCCCCCATGGGGAAACTACCAGATATGTTACAGTCATCCCCCATGGGGAAACTACCAGATATGTTGTTGGTGGTTTGTTGGTGAATCAGTTACAAACTTGAATCTATATTTTTATTTTCTCTTTGAAGGCATTAAGGAGAACCCGATGGCGCCGTTTGTTCCACGGACCATAATCATCGGCGGCAAGGTAAACGGAACGTCGGAACCAACCGCTGAACACTGCTAAACCAACACCTACGTTTAAGAACTTCATACCCGTTTGAAAGGATTCTCTATCGGAACATTTCAGACCGTATACCAATCCATAATCGTCTTTCACTGAAACCTTTCTAAAACACCTTTTACTAACTCCTACTACACCACAGTACACAAGTTGTATGTATTATTAAGTAAACACCAGAAGAGCCCATGTAGTACAATCCAACACGAATTGATGTTGAACCTTTGTATACGGTCCTCTGTCTCCCCCTGCAGGCGGCACCGGGGTACCACATGGCGAAGATGATCATTAAGCTGATCACGGCCGTGGGCGACGTGGTCAACAACGACCCCGGGGTGGGCAACAAACTCAAGGTCATCTACCTGGAGAACTACCGGGTGTCGCTGGCAGAGAAAGGTATGGTCACAGAACTGTACACCTTACTCAGGGAACTCACGCCTGGGGCTCGTACCTGTCCAACTGTCAGCGTCTAAACTGAAACTGTCAAGCTCAAATGCAAATTAAATCAGTTCAATTATCAACCTATTATTTCTGTTACTACATATATTTTCTCAATAATGAATCATTCCTCTCACTCTTCTCTATCGGTCTCCTCCTCTCCCTCCTCTCTATCGGTCTCCTCCTCTCCCTCCTCTCTATCCGTCTTCTCCTCTACCTCCTCTCTATCCGTCTTCTCCTCTACCTCCTCTCTATTCGTCTCCTCCTCTCCCTCCTCTCTATCCGTCTCCTCCTCTCTATCCGTCTCCTCCTCTCTATCCGTCTCCTCCTCTCCCTCCTCTCTATCCGTCTCCTCCTCTCTATCCGTCTCCTCCTCTCTATCCGTCTCCTCCTCTCTATCCGTCTCCTCCTCTCTATCCGTCTCCTCCTCTCCCTCCTCTCTATCCGTCTCCCTCCTCTCTATCCGTCTCCCTCCTCTCTATCCGTCTCCCTCCTCTCTATCCGTCTCCCTCCTCTCTATCCGTCTCCCTCCTCTCTATCCGTCTCCCTCCTCTCCATCTGTCTCCTCCTCTCCCTCCTCTCTATCCGTCTTCTCCTCTACCTACTCGATCTTCTGTCTCCTGCTCTCTATCCGTCTCCTCCTCTCCATCGGTCTCCTCCTCTCCATCTGTCTCTTCCTCTCCATCTGTCTCCTCCTCTCCCTCCTCTCTATCCGTCTCCTCCTCTCTATCCGTCTCCTCCTCTCCCTCCTCTCTATCCGTCTCCTCCTCTCCCTCCTCTCCATCTGTCTCCTCCTCTCCCTCCTCTCTATCCATCTTCTCCTCTACCTACTCGATCTTCTGTCTCCTGCTCTCTATCCGTCTCCTCCTCTCCATCGGTCTCCTCCTCTCCATCTGTCTCTTCCTCTCCATCTGTCTCCTCCTCTCCCTCCTCTCTATCCGTCTTCTCCTCTCCCTCCTCTCTATCGGTCTCTTCCTCTACATTGGTCTCCTCTCCCTCCTCCTCTCTATCTGTCTCCTCCTCCCCCTCCTCTCTATCCGTCTTCTCCTCTCTATCCGTCTTCTCCCTCCTCTCCATCTGTCTCCTATCTGTCTCTTCCTCTACATCTTCCTCTGTTTCCTCTGTCTCCTCCTTTCTATCTGTGTCCTCCTCCCCCTCCTCTCTATCTGTCCCTTCCTCCTCCTCCTCCTCCAGTGATCCCGGCCACCGACCTGTCAGAGCAGATCTCCACGGCGGGCACCGAGGCGTCCGGCACAGGGAACATGAAGTTCATGCTGAACGGAGCGCTGACCATCGGCACCATGGACGGGGCCAACGTGGAGATGGCCGAGGAGGCCGGAGAGGAGAACCTCTTCATCTTCGGCATGAGGGTGGAGGATGTGGCGGCGCTCGACGAGAAAGGGTGAGAGAGAGAAGGGGTGAGAACCGATGAGAGATAGAGAGCAGGGGTGAGAGAGAGCAGGGGTAAGAAGGGATGAGAGAGCGAGAAGGGGTGAGAAAGGGGGTGAGAAAAGGGGTAAGAGGTGAGAGACATGGGTGAGGTGAGAAAGAGGGAGCAGGAGTGAGCTAGAGGTTAAGAGAGCAGGGGTGAGAATTGGTAAGAGAGAGAGAGAGAGAGAGAGAGAGAAGGTGACAGAGCATAGGGGTCCTCACCCCTATGCTCTGTCACCTTCTCTCTCTCTCTCTCTCTCTGGGATGAGAAAGCAGGGGTGAGAGAGAAGAGATAAGAGACACGGGTGAGACGGAGATGGGGTGAGAGCGAGCAGGGGTGAGAGAAGGGGTGAAGTGGGCAAGTAAAAAGGAGCAGGTAGGGGTTAGGGCATCTTGCTGATGTGTTTGGGAATTGCCTAGTAGTAGTAGTAGACGACGTAGTTAATATGCAGCTAAATGTTGAATATGAAACCAGCTACGACGCCATGGTCTACTACAAGAGGAACCCGGAGCTGAAGAGGGTCATGGATCAGATCACGAGTGGCTACTTCAACCCCAAAAACCCCGACCTGTTCAAAGACCTGACCGACATGCTCTTCAAATACGACCGGTACGTCGTACCGATGACCACATTATAAGAATTGATTGATTTGACTTTGACTGTTTTCATATCGCATCCATTTCCCATGGGACTTCCCAGGGCTTTGTTAGGTGTAGTGTTTTGTAGTACGTTAACCCAGGGCTTTGTTAGGTGTAGTGTTTTGTAGTACGTTAACCCAGGGCTTTGTTAGGTGTAGTGTTTTGTAGTACGTTAACCCAGAGTCTCTTGATGTTTCTCAACAGTTTCAAAGTATTCGCAGACTTTGACGATTACGTGAAAGCTCAGGAAAAAGTCAGCAAACTTTACCAGGTAGGTTGACTGAAGTGATGACGGTGAGCACTGGCATGGTTACAGAATCAGCCAAAAAAAAACACAAAACCGCTTTTTTTTTTTTTAAGTGTTGTTTATTAGCGTTCGCATATTTGCTTATGTCTCTTGGCACAAATCCAGTGAGCCAACTTGTTGTACTTTAACCTGAGCAACTGGTTCTGCTCTTGGAGTCTTGTTATGAAGGAAATGCACTTATGACTTCTGTTGACTAGTAGTTATCTTAACCTACCTGTTCAATGACCTTATTTTATGTGTATGTTAAAAAAAACGGCATTTTATGATCCACTTTAAAATATATATATGAAGTTATACAGTAGATATAGATAAATAGATATGTTGCATTACAGAAACCAAAGGAGTGGACCCAGATGGTCATTAGGAACATCGCAGCGTCTGGTAAATTCTCCAGCGACCGAACCATCACCGAATACGCCACAGAGGTGTGGGGGGTGCAGCCCACCGACCTGAAGATCCCGCCCCCCAACGAGCCCAGGGAGGCCATCAAAGAGACGGCCAGAGCCCTGAAGAAAATGTGAGGGTTGTTCCACACTGCCCCCTTGTGGTCAGCGGTGGTGTGACACCACAACAAGGGGAACCTAGGATTTTAACTATTTTTAAGTCGTCCTAATGCTGCTGTAGGTAAGATTCGAGAGTTGTTAAGAGATGGAGAGAAAGCAGAAGAGAGAAATATTTAGAAAATACACAAGCCAAAAAAATAAAAATCACAATCCTCCTCTCCATCCGTCACAAATGATGGTCTAAAATCAAAATTGGCTCCTAAAGAAACAGGGGCAGTTACAGTGCATTTCCCTCACCAATGGCACTCAAGTTATAGCTCTTAAATCTCATCCTACAGCATCTTTAACTAGATTGTTTACTTTAGCTAGCATTTTATTTAACTTCGGGTTCGGATGAGTTAAATTTTCTACGGAACACTTGTCAGCCTGTTACAGTCTGTTCCTTTTTACCGAAACGGTTTTAGTTCATCCGTCTGTGAAGGATAGCCTATCGGCAAATAAATGGTCCGATACTGGGAGTCTGAGCAGTGCTTTCCTCACCTTTGACCTTTCTCTGTTCATCCAATCAACAGCTCGTTCTTGGTATAGAATATTTATATAACATCAAGACGGCAGGAAGAAGCATGGAGGCCACCACTTTAAATAAAATGTACTTTATTTATAATGTACAGTATCATATATATCTATATATATATATAGATATATATAGATATGTATATATATAGATATATAACCCGGTCCCCAATGCAAAGCCAAACTCACACTGTGCTAGTTTGTAAAAGCAATCCACATGTCTTTTTAAAATGCATTTGTGTTCGATATTGACATCATTTATATTGTGTACAGTACATGCTCGGACAAGCAGGCGGAAAGACAAACAAAGATAGACAAGACAGACAGACAGACACAGACAGACAGACAGACAGACAGACCTCAGGTCAGAGGACGAGGCTCACAGACCCTTAAGAAAGTCCCTGCAACGAGAAAGCAGTGGAGCAGGTTAGATTCAGCTAGCAGTGGAGCAGGTTAGATTCAGCTAGCAGCGGCCGCGGCATGCGTGGCCCCATGCCGGCGTCACGCGTGCACACCTCCCTCTCGTACTCACGCACGCACGCAGGACTCACCGGAGGACGGGGACCAGCTCGGGGTCCAGGTAGATGTTGTCGTGGGAGTAGCCCAGCGCAGCGCTGTAGGACACCATCTGAACTCTGACCCTGGCGTCCGGCCGCTCCCCCTGAGCTCTCAGGGCTATCTGGTAGAGCTGGAGAGCAACGGCAGGAGGGTGTTACTGGGGCAGGAGGGTGTTACTGGGGCAGGAGGGTGTTACTGGGGCAGGAGGGTGTTACTGGGGCAGGAGGGTGTTACTGGGGCAGGAGGGTGTTACTGGGGCAGGAGGGTGTTACTGGGGCAGGAGGGTGTTACTGGGGCCGCTGGGTTCACAAGGCACTGGTCCTCACCTTCTTGTTCCAAGGGATGGGATTAGATTCCATCATGTAGGATAGTTGTTCATTCATGGGACACCCATACAACATATTTCACATAACTGACTATAACTCAATACAACAAACAGCAGAGCATAACATAACCCAAATCAATATATGGGCAAATTATCATTATAGTAATACAAGTATGCTAATATTGATATTGATAATGTCCACCTCCTGGCCCATGTGGTAGGATAGTGATAATAACCTCCTGGCCCATGTGGTAGGGTAGGATGATAGTGGTATGATAGTGATAATAATAGTGATAATAACCTCCTGGCCCATGTGGTAGGGTAGGATGGCGTCGTCCTCGGCATGGAGTACAAGGAGAGGACTCTCCAGCTTCTTCAAACTGCACACACACACACACACACACACACACATCTGTACCTCGGTGGCATTTGGGGCGGCAGTAGCTCAGTCTGTTAGGACTTGGCTTGGGTACCGGAAGGTCGCCAGTTCAAGTCCCCGAAACACCTGGGCACTGCCCAGGTGCCCTTGAGTAAGGCACCAGACCAAGCAAACCAAACGTTGAAATCAAAGACGGTGAAAAACAAATTATGAATTTCAGACCCTTCAACATTATTTAAATGATTAATAAAAAGATTAAGCGATACTTTTACACATCTTTCTAAAAGTATTGTGGATGAATTATTTAAAAAATAATTTTTCTACATAGAAATGTTATCAACAGCACCTTTTAAATAGATAGTTCCATAGACATACGGGTACTTACAATGATAGACAAGATAAACAAACCAACGAATAGTTAAGTATAGATTCTAGAGGACGCAAGTGTGTAGTGTGTGTGTGTAGTGTAAATTTCGGTATTTTTTAAATTTCGGTAAATTTTCGGCTTCCGGTAAATGCTCGCATCAAATTCAAG
This sequence comes from Muraenolepis orangiensis, assembly GCA_027704905.1. Taxonomy (NCBI): domain Eukaryota; kingdom Metazoa; phylum Chordata; class Actinopteri; order Gadiformes; family Muraenolepididae; genus Muraenolepis; species Muraenolepis orangiensis. The sequence goes on from CM051016.1 coordinate 6,422,490, forward strand.
ATTCTGGTGCTGACCTTTAGGGCAGTCAATGGAACTGCCCCGGCCTACCTCCAGGCGTTGGTCAAACCCTACATCCCAGCCAGAGCGCTCCGCTCAACTTCTGCCAGGCGACTTGTTCGACCTTCACTAAGGTCAACCAAACATCGCTCGTCCAAAACCCAGCTCTTCACGGCTCTGGCCCCACAGTGGTGGAATGAACTCCCGTCTCATGTCAGGACGGCAGAGTCCCTCGCCAGCTTCCGCAAGAGACTCAAGACCCACCTGTTCAGAGTCCACCTGGACTCTCCTTTGTGAAACCCCTAAACTTGCTTAAGTCCTGACATTAATAGCTCTTAGCATGTTGTATATGTTAGCAAGTGTATGTCCTTAATGTTGTTAACACGCTCTTATCACAGCTACTTAAGCAGGTGACCTAGCAGTACGAAATTGTGTTATTCATCTTGTCAATATGAATACTTGTGAACTGCTGTATTTATATGTTTGCGTACCCCAGTGTTATGCTATTGTCTGCTTCAACTAATGTACACCTTGTAAGTCGCTTTGGATAAAAGCGTCTGCCAAATGCCCTAAATGTAAATGTAAATGTAAATGTAGTGACAGCAGGTCTTTCCAGAAGGTCCACATTCACAGATAATAAATGACTCACTTCTCGTCGTTAGCCAGCGATAACTTGTTCCTCTCCAAGGTTTCCAAGAGCAGGTTTTTAACCCCAGGCAGAAGGGAAAACATCTGGAACAGCGAAACACACAGACATCACTCTTCTCTAAATCAGCCGGCAACACACTTTTAAAAGCATTCATTAAAGATGGGGCTATTTTTGAAATACTGTTTTACTCGGCAATTTAACCAAAAGCATTTATCCAAAGCGACTTCAGGACAGGTCGGGGGGGGGGCAGGCGTCTCGCTCGAGGATTGTCAACAGGTTAAGCTGCGGACATTGGGGGTTCGAACCCGGGGACTTTCGGCCCTCCGCCGCTAACAAGAAGTGGGGATGGCGATCGGTACCTTAGCCAGGATATGGCATTCTGTAGCCTTCCAGATGCTTGTGTACGGCGCCTCCAGGATCACAGCGTCCACCACGGAGCCTGAAATACGGAGACCACGACGACCACAACCACAATGAGTAAATAAACCAACACACAAGGTCAGGTGGTCTCTGCCCAGGCGACCTCACCTTCTTCCTGGGATCGGAGGGCAGCGTTGGTGGCCACACTAAATAACAAAACAAAAAACAGTTGTTTACATCAGTCATCATTTTCTTTAAACGTATATATATATATATATCAAGTATACGCCACTTTTTCTGCTTTTCATTTTGAGTTGTCGTCGATCAAAGGAAACCAGGTGGGTGCGTGGGTCTCACCCGGTCCCGAGGGAGTGTCCCCACAGGTAGACCGGGCTGCCCGCGCTGTGCTGCTTGGCCCAGCGGTACAGGTAGAGGGCGTCGGTGGTCAGCCCCGCCTCGCTGGGCTCCCCGCTGGAGTCCCCGAAGCCTGTCGGTGGGACACCTTTTAAAACCCACACTGTGTATGGAACTCTTCTACCGCGGAACCGGAAGGTTCCTCCTCGGGAATAATAAAACGATCCCCAGCCACCTAGCCTTTTTACGTTAACATTTGTATTCACTATAGTTTGTCATTTCTTTGTGTTTGTTTGCTATGTTTTTAACTTTTTAACTGTAAGCACTCAGATTGTACAAATACAATGCATTATTATCATTTTTATAATTATTTTAACAAAGAATTTTGTTTTGACACTAATATTTCAGTGTCTTTTCTAAGCTAGTACCATCGTCTCACTATAGGACACATGTCATGCATAGACGTGGCTACACCGTTTAAATGACAGAAAAATATATATGGAATGTGGATTATTTTTATGACATTTGCATAGTTTACCCCCAATTATCATAGTATAGAGAAAACCGACACTTCGTACCAAATTGTGTCATTAGCGATAACAGTAGCTAAGCATGGGGTCTGGTGTATTGGCTATAGGTCTGGTGTATTGGCTATAGGTCTGGTGTATTGGCTATGGGGCTGGTGTATTGGCTATGGGGGCTGGTGTATTGGCTATGGGGTCTGGTGTATTGGCTATAGGTCTGGTGTATTGGCTATAGGTCTGGTGTATTGGCTATAGGTCTGGTGTATTGGCTATGGGGCTGGTGTATTGGCTATGGGGCTGGTGTATTGGCTATGGGGCTGGTGTATTGGCTATGGGGTCTGGTGTATTGGCTATGGGGTCTGGTGTATTGGCTATGGGGCTGGTGTATTGGCTATGGGGCTGGTGTATTGGCTATGGGGCTGGTGTATTGGCTATGGGGCTGGTGTATTGGCTATGGGGTCTGGTGTATTGGCTATGGGGCTGGTGTATTGGCTATGGGGTCTGGTGTATTGGCTATAGGTCTGGTGTATTGGCTATGGGGTCTGGTGTATTGGCTATAGGTCTGGTGTATTGGCTATGGGGTCTGGTGTATTGGCTATAGGTCTGGTGTATTGGCTATGGGGCTGGTGTATTGGCTATAGGTCTGGTGTATTGGCTATAGGTCTGGTGTATTGGCTATGGGGTCTGGTGTATTGGCTATAGGTCTGGTGTATTGGCTATGGGGTCTGGTGTATTGGCTATAGGTCTGGTGTATTGGCTATAGGTCTGGTGTATTGGCTATAGGTCTGGTGTATTGGCTATGGGGTCTGGTGTATTGGCTATAGGTCTGGTGTATTGGCTATAGGTCTGGTGTATTGGCTATGGGGCTGGTGTATTGGCTATAGGTCTGGTGTATTGGCTATGGGGTCTGGTGTATTGGCTATAGGTCTGGTGTATTGGCTATGGGGCTGGTGTATTGTTGGTGGCCATTTTGAAACAAATGCATATCTAACTTGTGTCTTTGAATAAAAGTTGCCAAAGTGGAACAGCCTCTTGCTTAACCCCTCTACTACAGAGGTGGAGCAGCATTCTGGTTGGGAACAACATTACTATTACCATACCAGTAGTACTTGTTGCACTAGTACTACGTGCATTAGGGTGACATAAGGTACGTGCAGGAAATAAAAATGAATATCCAACAGAAGATTAAGATTAGGTTTTAACATCCACCACATAGCTCAGTCTGTTGGGAACCGGGAGGTCCCCGGTTCAAGTCCCCAACCCCTAGGCACTGCCGAGGTGCCCTTGAGCAAGGCACCAGACCCCTACCCTGCTCCCCATGCAGCTGTATATACACAATAGCTGCTTACTGCTCCTTATACTAGGATGAGTTCAATGCAGAGAAACTCATTTCACTGTGTGTTTACATGTACAGTATGTGACCAAATAAAGAGGATTCAAGATTTAGGTTTAGATTAGAAGGCGTGTTTTTCCTTGTTTTAAGGAGGAGAAAGTGGCATCTTGCTACCAAAGTGCACCTCGCTCCTTTCAACAGAGCTACATGACTGCTTCTCATTCGGTTTCAGCGAGTCGGATGTCTCGGGCGGATTGTTTCCAGACTCTTGAATAAATTATTACCACGGTGGTTGTATCCAGTGTACTCCGTACTGCACAAAAACAAGATATCTTACCTCTGTAGTCCAATGAAAGGACGTGGTATCCACCCGCACTCAGGATCTACCAAAATGGAAAATAATCTTGATAATCTTATTTAATAATGTTAAATATAATGTTATTATAAAATTAGAATGAACCATCCTTGGTAGTTGTGTTTTTTTGTTGGTGTGTGTTTTGTTAAAACGTATTTCATTTACCTTGACCAGCTCTACTCGATGGTGGATTGCTCTGTGGAAATTTAAAATAGGGGTTTTCTTTGATGATAAACCTAGAAGTGTAAGTGCCCCCCCCAACCTCCTCCACCACTTCAGCTCCAATTGGAACACCATGAGATTTTAAAGAAAATACATTTGAGGTACTACACTCCATGAGAAGGAGTGGGGATGAACGTGTCATCCCCATGGTTACGACCCACGTCAACTTAATTCCAAATAATGTATTCGTGCTCAGGAGTGAAATGTATATAATAGAGTCGGGGGGAAAACCCTGGGGAAGCCATTAGGGATCTAGTGTGCCTCTCAATGTGTATATTTATATATATATATATATATACATAGAAACCATCCCTCACCTGGTCCCCGTGTTGCCATGGAGATAGATGATAACAGGGCGGCCGTCTGCGAGTGCCTCCTGGTACCACACGGGGCCTCTCCCTGGGGCCTTCTCCCATTGGCTGATGGGCAGGGTATGCCTAGGAATAGAGAGGAGACGCTTGTTATATGCTTTGCTATATAAAGAGAATATGTTTGTCATGTTAATATACAGCTGTTGACATCTTGTTGAGTGGAAGACAGGTTTAAGTTGACCTGACGAGTAGCTAGAAGGGGTGAGAGAGAGAGAGAGAGAGAACATTTGTCCCCACATTGTGAGATGTTGAGACAATCCCCCCACACCCACCCCCACACACACACACACACACACACACACACACACACACACACACACACACACACACACACACACACACACACACACACACACACACACACACACACACACACACACACACACACACACACACACACACACACACACACACACACACACACACACACACACACACACACACACACACACACAGTCTGCTTTAAGCCTATTTCAGTTGACGGCTGCGCAGTTGGTTCAAGACATGAGGGGCTTTGCTAATCCACGCACGTGTCTTCGGCTATTGCGCAACCCGGCCTGTTTAAGCACCCGGTCCGCTTGCATGCATTATATAATACGTGGTAAAGTGACACTTTACATGACTCAGCAGTCTTGACGCCAGGGGGTGGTGGGGGTCGGGGGGGGCGGTACAGGACTTACCACACGCCCACCGAGACGCTCTCCTCCGTGGGGAGGTAGAGGTTGGTCGTGTGGTTCAGGATCTTCTCCGGTCGGCTGAGGTCCACGAACAGCGGGATCTTCACTGCGAACCACCGACACACGACACAGTTAATGACATCATCACGTCTTTGTGTATGCATATACAGTATATATCACGGTCTTATTCACACAATGCTACAGTGTAGGTTCATACTGATATGTTTATAGCTTGGGAATAACTTTAGATGAAAGAAATGCGCGGGCCGGATTATGATATAGGGGAATGTCAATCGAATTACACACACACACTCCACTTACACAGATGGGAGTACACCACGTGTCCCAGTATCCAAGGAAACAGGTAAATGATGAGTGGTACACACACGTAGACGGTGATCAGGAATATGACCGCCCTCCTCATCATCATGTCGATAGGACTCTCCTGTGTTCCTCTCCTGTGTTCCTCTCCTGTGTTCCTCTCCCTGTGTTCCTCTCCTCTGTTCCTCTCCTGCGGGTTTAGAGCTCCGGTCTTCTTTTGTCTGTCCTGCAGCAGCAGGCTAGTTCGCCAAGAAGGAACCAGACTCCAAGTGCACTGAAGCGTATTTCCGCATTGTATCTCCCTATGAAAAGAGCCGCTTTGTCAAGTGGCTCAAACTTAAAGGGATAGTCGTTGCTACCGGTTCACACCGCAAGCCGGTGTTATGCAACAGGAACGCAAGATCCACCATTCAACCCTCAGAAGCAGCATACTTAGCGTATAGTTTGATCAAATTAATACAATAAAGCCCGTACGGGCAAGTTTGTGGTTACTTGGCTACAAAGTCATCCGCATCCACATGCAGAAAATACAGCTCTGTCATGTTTATATACTGTAGGTAACCCTCAAGAATGAACGGGACACGCAGTTCCACTTTTCACCACTAGATGGCGGTGTTTAGCTACTGTAAATCGCCACTAGTGTTCAGCTACCGTAAACACCGCCGTTCCACTACTGTAACCACCACCACTAGAGGGCGGTGTTCAGCACTGTAACCAACACCACTAGAGGGCAGTGTTCAGCACTGTAACCACCACCACTAGAGGGCAGTGTTCAGCACTATAACCACCACTAGAGGTCACTGTTCAGCACTGTTACCACCACCACTAGAAGGCGGTGTTTAGCACTGTTACCACCACCACTAGAGGGCGGTGTTTAGCTGAGGAGGAAAACGAGTTGAACCAGCAGTACATCTGAACACAACTACTACTTACGTTTTAGGCTTTAACATATTTAACAAAATGCCAAAGTGTAATGTATATATACAAAACAATGGAACAAATTAATCAATACAAATAATAATAATAATAATAATAATAATAATAATAATGATAATAATACCTTTATTTATATAGCGCTTATTAAGCAGCGCAAAGTGCTTCTCAAAAGAAATAATTAAGAAAACGTTTTTTATAAAAAAAAAAGCTTTGTGAAAAAGACATTATATTCAAACAAATATCGTTTTTATTAAAGGAGATTAAATATATAAATATATATAAATTAATTATATATAAATGTGTCTTAAGAAGCTACTTAAAAGAGAACACTGACACTAATTGATCTAATTTCAAAAGGCAGACTGTTCCAGAGAGCCGTAGTATAGACTTATTTTATAAATGTGCATGTAGCTATTTTATTTAGATTTAAAATATATAAAAATATGTGTATATGTATACATCCGTATATGTATACCTTTTGTATACAATCGTATGCATTGCCATTCACATGTTTTTTAAATAATAAATATTTTCAATTGTTGTTATGTGTGTAAAGATGTGTGTTGTGCTTTGTGCAATGGACAATAAATGTGTTCTGATTCTGGTGAACTGATTCAGATTCTGTGACTGGGTGCACGTCGTGTGACCGGCCACTAGGGGGCCAGCTTGAGGTCCGGTCCTCCTCTCGGATGCGACGCGGGGTCTCCTCCCTTCCTCCCTCTCTCCCCTCCCTCTCTCCTCCCTCTCCTCCCCCTTCCTCCTCCTCGGAGCTTTTCAAAATCCGCTACAAACCAGGAGGCGATGCGTCCGCCGACCACACACACACACACAAATAAGGCGGTTCTACAGACGATATTACTGGTGGTGGTGTTCAGGGAAACCAAGAGCAGTGAAACAGGAGTGAGACCTTTTTAGTATATGTTTTATTCCTTGTGAGGAGGACCTACTATGCGAACAAGAGGCTTGATGGTGAAATAATGGTCTAAAAGAAAGTTTTTGTTCGCATCTCCTCTCCACGCATCTCCTCCCAATCTCGGTCCGAAAGGAGGCGTCTTGAACTCCGTGAGTATGGACCGTTTTCGTCGTGTATTGTGATGTATTTTTTTGGATCTGCCATGTTGGTAGTTTGTGTAGTTTTAAAAGTTTTGTTTAGTTTGTGTAGTTTTTGTAACCCTGCGTCCCCACTTCTGCCACCGTGTCTTATTACAGCTTGTTAACAGCTTGTTACTCTGATCACTATTGTATATATATTTCATCACCGACTTGTTCACCCAAAATACCTCCCAGTGTGGGAGGTAATGCAAAACTGATTTAAATGCTAAAATAATTCAAAATATGCACCACATCATTACACAAATGATGATGATATCTTATATCTAATTGTAGTCGTGCATAAGAAGCATACATGTTCTAAGTGAATCCATTCATTTCAATTGAGTTGTTTTGAACTAAACCCTATCTTGCCCAGTTGAATAGATGTCATGTGTTGAACGTCTGTGCGATTCGGCCTGCTGCCCACATTGCGTTAGTAAGTAAGTCGTATTCAGATGATGTTCTGATGATGTCTATAATCTGGGGTCTGAGTGAAGGCTGGTCGCTGGATGAACCTCCTCATTCTGACCTGCGGGAGCCCCTGGTACCCTGGAGGACAGCTGTCACTCAGCTGAGCTCCAGAGAGCTGCCAGTCACTCATTATATCCTAGTCTACAATCAAATATAGTATGAAAACAAGATTATTCTATATTCGATATTCTATATTTTAATTCCCATACATAAATACACTTGACTTTTATTTTAGTTGAATAGATATCATAGTCAAATGTCTTGGTCAAAGATACAATTGAGATTAAAACTGATGTATACAATGTTATTTAAGGGACCGATATAAGGCCTTTTAGAGGTTTCAAATAGGATTTGTGTTTTTGAACTTGGTTTCTGCAGATGCTTTATGATGGCATTTGTCACTATCAAGGGTCTGTTCTCTGGTTGAATGGGGAACATTCAACCCCCCCCCCCCAGACTCTGTCTGGGGGGGGGGGGGAGCAGCTGGATCCTGGCCTGGTGGGGTGGGGTGGATGGTGGGGGGTTAAGATGGATGCTTTCTGGACAAACACACATGACCCTACACTGGGGTAGTCTCTTTATCCCAGAATGGTTCGTCCATGCCATGGATTTTCCCAGTGTAAGCTAAGCGTGCGTGCGTGTGTGTGTGTGTGTGTGTGTGTCCAATCTTGCGGTTTGTTGTGTGTTCTGCTGTCTGTGTTTGTCTTGGCACACACACATGTTCTGTTTTATGTTTGGTACTTCTGTGTGCTTACCTGTCCAGGTAAACTTCCATCAGGGGTTGCTGCTGCTGTATCTCTCAAGTTATGTAAGGGCCAAAAAATATCCCGATATATCTTAAGTTCTCGGAAACGTAATTTAGCATCCTAAAGGGCTAATAAAGAGATAGTGATTGATTTATTAGGGATGTTTTCAGTGGGGTGCTGCTGATGCTTTGAGCGGGCCTGCACTGAAGGAAAAAGATCCAACATCCAGAACATTCAGTCATCGTTAGTGAGTCAAGTGTGACTTCCGACTCGTACTTTGAGAGGTTTCTAAAACCCCGAGTGCTGTGTCTTCATTGGGGAAAGCCTCACTTCACATCAGCTCCATGTGTCCTCCACAGAGCCGGTCTTTTGTCTGGCGAGATGTACGGCACTCACAGCGCTGGTTCTCTAAAGTGGAGATGTGGGAGACCCCAGGTAGAGCGGGGGTCTGTATTCAGGGCAGGCTGGTGGTCCGGCTCTTTGTCTCTCGTCTGAAAAGGCTTCCAGTGTGAAGAAAACAGATAAAACAGACCTATTATTTCCACCGTTGTGTGTCTGGCAGGTTTTATTTTGTCATCCTCTGGATGGATGTCCACCTTTTGTGAACACATCTCTGCATAATGAGATAAACAAGAGGTACAGCGGTTTGTCTGGCAACCGGAAGGTTGCTGGTTCAATTTCCCCTAGCCTCCCCCTGAGCCAAGTGTGGAGGTGCCCCTGAGCAAGACGCCTAACCCTAACTGCTCCTGACCAGCTGGCTGTCTGTATGCATGTCATCGGTGTATGAATGGGTGTTTGAATGTGTGCATGAATGAGGTGAGGCATAACTTGGAGAATGCTTTGGTTATAAATGCAGTCCATTTACAATGTAGAAGCCATACCATACACGGTGTATTAGGGTATAAAACGTATCTTGAAGTGTATACGGTGTACAACAGACCTTAAAGTCTGAGTAGTAGAGATGAAGCAGCTCTCTGGGGCTGCTGCTTGTGATCTGGATGCTTCCACTGTCCTTGGAAGAGTGTCTTGAATATATATTTTTTTCTAATTTATCCTAAGGAGATTGTGGTATCTCGATTTTGATTGTCGAGGACGTCGTCATGGCGACGGCCTTGATGGACGTGCCATTGGTCGCCCGTGTATTTATTTAGGCAGCCTCCAAATTCACATCACGTTGTTGATGTTGGTGAAATTCTTCTAAGATAAGATGGTAGGAGTGTAACAATTGGACGAGCTGGTCTAGATTTTAGAGGATTCTCAAATCTAGTATTTTTTTCATTTTTCTGGTGGCCTATGCCTAAGCCCTACCAAAATGAATCATTTAATAATAAAATGGATGTTGATTTGTATACTTACCGTGTGTGGGTGTGTGTGGTGTGTGTGTGTGTGTGCATACATATCTATCTATCTCTGTTCATAAATAAACACACACATATACACGTATATACACACCCGTTTATTTGACCTAGTAGACAGTTTTTCCATCCCATTGAACCACTGTTCATTATACATTACCAGGCACTTTACTGTAACATTTGCACTCTGGTTAGATGCCAACATATTTTAGCTGTACTGTACAATGACAATACATTTTAATCTAATCTAATCACCCTTAAGACACGTCATGTTTGTTACCGCCGCCATCGAAGATGGGAGGAGGTTATTATGTATGTCTGTCTGTCTGTGCGAGATAACTGAAAAAGTAATGTTCTGTTGGTGTGTGTTCAGGGCGGGCTGGTGGGGATGGACGAGGCCCCGGGGCCCGACCAGTACGAGGAGCAGCTGAAGGAAGTGTTCGACGGCTTCGACGCCAGTGGGGCCGGCTCCCTGGGGCCCGAGGAGCTGTCGGACCTCTGCTACTCGCTGCAGCTCGGCGATGCCACGCCCACCCTGCTCCACGCCCTCCTCCAGACCCAGGACGGGACAGAACCCTCCGGACGGGTAGGCACACACACACACACACACACACACACACACACACACACACACACACACACACACACACACACACACACACACACACACACACACACACACACACACACACACACACACACACACACACACACACACACACACACACACACACACACACACACACACACACACACACACACACACACACACACACACACTTTTGTGTGTGTGGTGGGGAAAAGAGCAGAAGGCCCTCAGTAGACCACATACCTCCGCCACACCAAAAAGACCCATGGATCCGGATTCGGTTTCGGATCTGTGCCAAAATCAAATCAACTCTTCCTTGGCCCATAGATAATCGAACCACTAAGTTTGGTCCAATTGCATATATAACTTTTTGAGTTATCTTGCGAACAGTTGGACGGACAGAAACAGAAGAAACCTTTTGTGACTGATGAAGCCGCTGCCATCTTCTAGCTGCCCTCCAGGTCCTGAGACCAGGACCAGGTGCTGGGTCCCTCCCGGCTCTCCACCGGCCTGTTGAGAACCCCTCTTGGCTCTTTTGTGTCTCCCAGGCCTTTTTGCGTTGCCTTTGTCAGCCTCCTCCCCCTGGTTGAAGAGGAGGGATTGGGGGGTGGAGAGCGAAAGATTGTGTGCCTCATCATCCCAGGTGTCTGTCGCCACGACAACCGAGTCGGCTAATCATCATCATTCCATTCTCAAGTGGGTTTGTTTGAGGGTGAATTTTCTTTTTGCGGCCAACGTCCCCCCGGTCTTTGCCGGGAGATCCTTTGGGAAGAGGCAGGGTGCAGTAGGTGGAGTAGAGAGGTGGAGTAGGAGAGGAGAGACAACGGCGCTCAATGTTCAGCTCGCCGTTTCCTAGACGAGGAGACGAGGTCGGGGTTCAACAAGTAACAATAGAATGCTTCCCCATTCTCTCCCGCAGTGTACTGTACACAATACAAAGAACAATAAAGGTGTGTGGGTGGGTGGTTCAGAAGCGTGTGGTCCCATGGCTGTTGTTTCTGACTTTGCCTTTGGTGGAGGGTGTGATTGGCAGGGGAGGGATGGGATGGATGGATGGAGGGAGGGTGGATGATCGGGGAGATTGGGTGGGGACAGAGGGCAGCGATCAGCTTGCTTACTACGTCGCTTCTAACCATGTCAAGAAGACTCACCACCACACACCCCCACCCACTGGACCCCACGTCACCCAAAGTGGTCCCCGGGACACAAAGAGAGCCTCTCTGTCTCCCTGTTCTCCAGTGAGCAGCTGTTGCTTCTAGAGGTGGAGGCTGACCTCCCAACTCAAACCCCCACCCCTCTCCACTCAAACCCTCATCCCTCCTCACTCAAACCCCCACCCCGCCCAACTCAAACCCCCACCCCTCCCAACTCAAACCCCCACCCCTCCCAACTCAAACCCCCAAACCCGGTCCAGACGTCCACACTAACCCCACCCAACACCCAGGGACACAAATCAAATATCTGGAATTTTTGCTTTTTACATTTTTCCCTCCCTCCCTCCCTCCCTCCCTCCCTCCCTCCCGCGTGCGTGCGTGCGTGCGTGCGTGCGTGCGTGCGTGCGTGCGTGCGTGCGTGCGTGCGTGCGTGCGTGCGTGCGCGCGTGCGCGCGTGCGCGCGTGCGTGCGTGCGTGCGTGCGTGTGTGCGTGTGTGTTGGGGTGACCCCCTACCTGCTCCCTAAACGATGCACCGGGTCTATTTTGGTGAAAAGCATCTAAGCTAAATGCACACACACACACACACCTATAATAACTCATGCATCTACGCCCTCTGTCCCCTTGTGTTGTCGGGCTCCAGGTCGACTTCGTCCAGTTCAAGAGCGCGCTGATCGCCGTGTTGTCGTCTGCCATGGAGACCGCCTCGCCGTCGGCCCACCCGGTCCCAGAACCCTCTCCTCCTCCTCCGGCAGGTAGGATCGTAGCTACAGAATAACTTCAACAGGCACTGATCTAGACGCCAAACTCTGAGCCAGCAGCTCGATGTTGTAAACTTAAGCTAAACTAACTTGCTTATTAACCCCAGGTGAGTGATTTGGGGCGTCAGAGCAGAAGTTCAGCACGTGAATAAGTCCTCTGAAAACATTTTCTTTTGATTTAACATACAAATTGACTCTTTATTAGATATATATCTATATCTATAGATATATATCTATATATATCTATCTAATAAAGTCAATTTGTATGTTAAATCAAAAGAAAATGTTTTCAGATGACTTATTCACGTGCTGAGCCAGGACATCAGGCCTATAGGCGTGGTTCTCACCCGCAACCGGTTGTAGATCAAACATAAGAGCGGTTGTAGAGGGCAGCCCACCCTGTGGAGGTTCTTGAACATGGCAACACACCCCTACCTACTCTCCTCGCACGACCGACCTGAAATCAGTGTGTGCGCGGTGATGTTGTCTGTTCTCTCCCGCGGCCTGTTGCCACGTATCGGATGTATGAAGGTGGAACTTGTTGTTGCGGCCGTTCTGTTGTTCTGTGTCCCCATACTCACCGGTCCGGACTTGGCTCACTTCCCTGGTGACGACGGGGTTGTCAACACACTGACACGCAGCAAAGATTAGAAGGCAAAATAAGGGCATGGAAATCTGTCACACATTTCATAGTTATACTCTGTAGAGGCTTCAGTAATCTGAGGGACACTTTGTGTTCTGGGTCAGCAGTTAGGTCATAATACTGTAGATATGCCTTTGGCCTAGAATAGCACTACAATATAGCATAGTGTGTATATAGTATTGTATATTACATTACATTCCATTACAGTCATTTAGCAGACTCTTTTGTCCAAAGCGACTTACAATAACTGCGGTCATTAAATGTAGGTAAGAGAACCTGTCACCAGAAGTCAAAAGTGCATTTCATTCCTAACAAGTCTGCAAGAACTGAGCCAGTGCTCAGGTAAAAGTACAATAAGTTGGCAAACAATATCTAACTAACTAACATGCAAACAATCTACTTAGTAAGACACTAGTACGCTCGTAAAAAGTGATAAGAGGACGCGCTAGGTGGAAGGATCCGGGTATATACAATATATATATGCATTTTAGATGTGTAAATTGATAAATCTATATCCATGCTTTTAATCTGGTGTGTGTGTGTGTGTGTGTGTGTGTGTGTGTGTGTGTGTGTGTGTGTGTGTGTGTGTGTGTGTGTGTGTGTGTGTGTGTGTGTGTGTGTGTGTGTGTGTGTGTGTGTGTGTGTGTGTGTGGTGTGTGTGTGTGTGTGTGTGTGTGTGTGTGTGTGTGTGTGTGTGTGTGTGTGTGTGTGTGTGTGTGTGTGGTTGTTAGGGAAGTGGTGAAGGAACCTCCATTTTTTTTTTTTAAGAACTCAAACGTCACTCTCTATGAACCACCGTCCCAAATCAATGTTATTGAGCGTTGTTTGTGCCAATATCTCATCAGGTCTAGATCCGGAGGCGGAGATCCGGCCCAAGTTGGTGAAGGGCGGTAAGCGGTACGGGCGTCGCTCAACGCCAGAGTTCGCCGTGCCCCTTTTCCCGGACTTTTCCGAGGCCATCTGCGACCGCGTCGGCGTGGAGGAGAAGGCCCGGGGGGGCGGCGACCAGGAGGACTCCGCCGTGCCCAGGAAGCGTGAGGTGGGCGGAGTCTAGAATGTTCTAGAATGCTTGGTATTTTTGTTCTTCCTAGCGTATTTGTTTAGTTGTTTCGTAAACATTAGGAACTTGACGATATTTAAATCTTGTTTTATTATTCAAAAAACAACTAATTGATAATAAATTAATTAGTTAGGGTCATCCAATCAATTTGATCATCGGCTGTTCAGAATATGTGGAATATCATAAATCTTTATATTCCAATATTGAATGTCTTTTACATCGGTAGTTAAAGTTCTATATATTTATGACATAAATATGTGTCACTGTATCCTATGAGAGAGTATTCCTTATGGTGGCTGCAGACCAGACACCATGTGGGGATTGATTAGTTTTTTTCTTTTAATTTCATCTCACGTCAGCGCTCCTTCATTCAGACCCGAGGACACATACTGTGCTTATCTCCTGCTGTGTTCGCCTGTACCTCAGTACACACACACACACACACACACACACACACACACACACACACACACACACACACACACACCCTGGGCATACGGGCTAATTCTGGACTTATCTCGTTAGAGAGTTCACAGGCCAAATCCAGACTTGTAACTCGGAAGGCAGCTCCACAGGTCACAAATACCTCTGGTGGTTACTTCATATCTCGGAGCAAATGGCATGTAAACAACATCCAAATGACTAAGTTTGATCCTTGTGGGTCTGGTTCTGTGTCTGGCAGGTTAATGCAGGCATGGGCGCGGCCATTAGCGTGCCCAACCGAGAGAGCGCCTGTGAGCCCAGCCCAGCATGGCGTCTGCTCTTGGCTCAGTGATCTCCCCTGAGCTCTGAGGTGTGAGGTGGTAGATTAGCCTGTTCCTTCTGCTGCTGTCCCTCAGTCACCTTAGGAACCATACAGGCCTACGAGGGTCCCTGTAGTGGAGTCCCCTGAAGACAGGTGGTCCCTCTAGTCACCTGAAGACACAGGCCCACAGGTGGTCCCTCTAGTCACCTGTGACTGACACAGGCCTACGATGGTCCCTCTAGTCACCTGAAGACACAGGCTACTGTGGTTCCTCTAGTCACCTGAAGACACAGGCTACTGTGGTTCCTCTAGTCACCTTAAGACTGACACAGGCCTATGATGGTTCCTTTAGTCACCTGAAGACACAGGCCTACGATGGTCCCTCTAGTCACCTGAAGACACAGGCCCACAGGTGGTCCCTCTAGTCACCAGTGACTGACACAGGCCTACGGTGGTTCCTCTAGTCACCTGAAGCGATGGTCCCTCTAGTCACCTTAAGACTGACACAGGCCTACGATGGTTCCTCTAGTCACCTGAAGCGATGGTTCCTCTAGTCACCTGAAGACACAGGCCTATGATGGTTCCTCTAGTCACCTAGAATTATTTATTAGTATTTTATTACTGCCAATTTGCACTATACGTATTGTTGTGTATTGTATATACCTACGTATTACTGTAATAATACTGTAAATTGTGCAATTCATCTGTCTATACATTTAGATTTCATTTAGTTATATTTTGTTTATACTAGTTTAGTTTAGTTTAGTTTGTTGTTATTTCGTTTTTAGGTATTAGTATATTTTGTGTGCATTTATTCCCCCTGTTTCAACTGTTGCACCTTAATTTCCCTCGGGATAAATAAAGTCTCTTGAGACTGACACAGGCCTACAATGGTTCCTCTTGTCACCTTAAGACTGACACAGGCCTACAATAGTTCCTCTTGTCACCTGTGACTGACACAGGCCTACGGTGGTTCCTCTAGTCATCTGAAGACTGACACAGGCCTACGATGGTTCCTTTGGTCGAGTTCTAGCGTAGTTTGGATGTGGGAATGTGTCACTCAACTAGCTGCTTTCTTTTGAACAATTGTATTTGGAATTGTCTGTTGTAAACGTACATCAGCGCATAGCATTTAATATTCCACAGGGGCTGAGGAACGCTGCTTTGTTGACTTGTTTGGGGAATATGAATGCAGCCGGTATCTGGAATAAAATGTCATAAGGATTCTTTTAATTTGGTAACCAGTTTCAGTATGAACAGTCCTCACGGAATCTCTCGGGTGATTCCCATATCTGTTGTAGGACTTTATTTGGCCCCTTGGAAGCCTCTGAAGCCAGGGTTCTCCCTTCACTCTGCCCTAGAGACTGTACATCACTAGAGGAGCAGGAGCAGCCCTCCCCGCTGCTTCAAGATTAATAGCGCAGACGGACAAAGACCGGCCAACCGGCCCGCTGATGATGATGATGATGATGATGATGATGATAGTGGAGGTGGAGACCGGCACTGGTCCAGATGCAAAGGGGGGGGGGGGGTGAGGGGTCTGAGGGGGGGGGGGGGGGGGGAAGCGTGGTGAACAGAAGCGTGTCCTGGGTTGTGACTAATCTAGGAGGCCACGGGACAGGGTGGGTGGGGGGGGAGAAACGGGAGGAGGACAATGGTACCGGGACCAGCAGATGGGCACGGGTCAGAGGGCGGAGGCTGCATCGCCGTGGAAACGAGACTGATGTGGGGGTGTGAAAGTGGAACAATGTGAGGAGGAGGGGGGGGGGGCTGGATGCCTGGACAGCCACATTAGAGTCCCCATCTGCCCTTCTTCATTCCCTCACAGCCACTGATCTCCCCCCCCCCCCCCCCACGCTCTCTCTCCCCCCCCCGTTCTCAGACAATAGGCAGCCGCCCTGTGATTGGTTTAGGAACACAAGGGGTCACCCCCACACACACACACACACACACAAATGCTAGCCCCTCCTCCTTTTGTTTGGCAGCATACTTGTTAGTTGACGGGTCGAAGGGAGAAAGTTTGACTCTGGTGTGTTTTGCCCAAAAAACACAATCCAAATTTGAGGGGGAAAATATAAAATTTCATAAAACAAAAACATGTAACTTTTGATGAATTGTGGGAAAGTAATTTTAAGAAGCCACATGCTCCCTCAAAATATGAAATCCCAGACCAGTAGTGAGTCTCAAGCCTCTTTCTTTCGGGCAGCTGTGCGGATTATTGTGAAACCTGCCGGGCGGGCAGCGCACGGTCGACTGCGATGCTGCGTTTTGTGGTCCTTTTATCAGCACTACTTTTTAATTTGACCCCTGACCCTCCCATGGGCCCGTGCCGCCACAATAGTCTCTGTTCTGGTCTTTTATGTCAAACTACACCCCCTCCCCCGTCCCCCTTCCCCTTCCTCTTCGCTCCCCCGCCTCATGTCTTTTGTTTTGGTGACGCAAGCTGACTCACCCGTGGCAATGTGTCTATCTATAGTTGTCATTGTTTCTCAAACAAAGATTTCATTTCGATAAAGTTTTGTTTAAATGTTTTTTCCGCTGTTGCAGGTTGTGTGTGTGTGTGTGTGTGTGTGTGTGTGTGTGTGTGTGTGTGTGTGTGTGTGTGTGTGTGTGTGTGTGTGTGTGTGTGTGTGTGTGTGTGTGTGTGTGTGTGTGTGTGTGTGTGTGTGTGTGTGTGTGTGTGTGTGTGTGTGTGTGTGTGTGTGTGTGTGTGTGTGTGTGTGTGTGTGTGTGTGTGTGTGTGTGTGTGTCCTACCTGCTCCATAAGTCTATTTTGGTGAAATGCATCTAAGCTAAATGCTAACACTAATCGTGTGTGTTCCCCTTCCTCAGCGGTGTAACCCTCTGATTGAAACCAGTACGGAGGAGTTTGAGGCAGAAGGTATGTTTTAAAAAAAAAATAACAAATACTACTACAATAATTCCACAATAGTCCCCTTAGTGTAATGTACAGACACGTGGACTGCAGCCCAGCTCCTCACCGGTTAACCCTCACCAACTGTTGGATGACAACATGTCACACCCCCCTCCCCCCAGGCCAGATGCAGCTGTGGAACCCTGACGACCCGGGGACCCCCCAGGGGCCTGGGTGCGGCGGGCCCCTGCCGGAGCGCCTGGAGGTGAGGCTCCGGGAGGCCTGTGAGGACCTGTCTCTGCCCTGGGACGGGCCCGTGGACCTGGGTGACCTGCTTAGGCTCTGTGACCGCCTGGGGCTGGAGGTAGACTCTCTTTGTCCATTCGTCCATCTAGTGTTTTAGAGGAGTGTCTTGGCCTGGATTCACATTCAGTTTGATTCACAATTTTCGCAGACAATCGTCTTTGACGCAAACCCCTACCTGCGCCTTGATCACGTTAATCTTAATCTCAGTTACAACTATTAAATTACATAAAGGAGCAGGTAGGTGGTTAGGGGATCTAGAATGCTTACAGGTAGACTGTGGATAATGGGATTTGAACCCAGAATTTGTATAACAGCATGTTGTGTTTGGCCGAACCTGATGCAACGCCTTCCATCGTTGCTTTGCCCAGGTAACGGGGGATGTGATCCAGAGTGTGCGAGAGGGAGGTGAGGTGAGCGTGAGGGAGTTTGTGTGCCGGGCGGTGAACCACAGCCAGCCCCCCACCCCCTCCTCGTCCACACCCTACCGACAGCTGAAGAGACTGCACTCCACCCAGGTAGGGCTGTCGCTCCATCGCTCACCACCAGGGGGCTGTTGTTCACACTCTGGGTTTAGTCATGTTGTTGAACCTTTTATTCAGACACCAAGGAATGCCTGGAAGCTCGGAGTACATTTGGACTCATACACATTGAGATATCTCCATGAATCTCCATCTCAAGTCAAGTCAAGTTTGTTGTCACTTCACAGTTTAAGTATAAAGCAGTGAGTGAAAATCTTGTGTGCAATACCCGACGACAGACAGCAGTTATAAAAATAAGATCAAATAAAAACAGAATAGAATAAAAGAAGTTCAAAAAAGTACAAAACTGTATAAAGTTAAATATATGAAAATAAAAATGCAATATATCAGCACAGAAAAAAACGGCAATATGTATATAGAAATCAATGTAATAAAATATACATTGTTATATGCTATACGCCCTTGTACAGCAGCCTGATGGCCTGACTGTGGAAGCTATCTCTGAGTCTATTTGTACGGCACTTGATACTGTGGTATCGCCTGCCTGACGGTAAAAGTGAATACAGTTTGTGGCTGGGGTGGGCATTGTCTTTTATGATGCGTTTGGCCTTGGCCACGCACCGCTGGTTGTATATATCCAGGAGGGAGAGGAGCTCACCTCCAACGATATACTGGGCCGTCCGCACCACCCTTTGAAGCGCTCTGCGCTCGAGTGCGGTGCAGTTCCCGGACCAGGCGGTGATACACCCTGTAAGAACACACTCCATGGTGCCGGTGTAGAATGTTCTCAGGATGCGGGGGCCTATGCTGAATTTCCTCAG
This sequence comes from Muraenolepis orangiensis, assembly GCA_027704905.1. Taxonomy (NCBI): domain Eukaryota; kingdom Metazoa; phylum Chordata; class Actinopteri; order Gadiformes; family Muraenolepididae; genus Muraenolepis; species Muraenolepis orangiensis. Next base: position 6,441,663 of record CM051016.1, read on the forward strand.
ACGCCTGAGGAAATGTGTGTGGTGTGCGTGGACCATGTGAGGTCCTCGGAGATGTGCACGCCGAGGAACTTGAAGCCGCTGACCCTCTCTACTGCAACACCGTCGATGGAGATAGGGCTGTGCTCTCCCCTCTGCTTCCTGAAGTCCACGATCAGCTCCTTGGTCTTCTTGACGTTGAGGGCGAGGCTGTTCTCCTGGCACCACTGCTCCAGCGATCCAACCTCCTCCCTGTAGGCTGTCTCGTCGTCGCCGGCGATCAGGCCCATCACTGTCGCGTCGACAGCAAACTTGATGATGACGTTGGAGCTGTGCATAGCCATGCAGTCGTGGGTGTAGAGGAGAGGGCTCAAAACGCATCCCTGGGGGGCTCCCGTGTTGAGGGTCAGTGGCTCTGAGGTGGTGCTGCCCATCCTCACCACCTGGCGGCGGTCCGACAGGAGGTCCAGTATCCAGCTGCACGTGGATGGGGGCACGCCTAGACCTCTAAGCTTGGTGTCGAGCTTGGCAGGAACTATCGTGTTGAACGCTGAGCTGTAGTCCACAAACAGCATTCGCACATAACAGTTCTTTATACTCCTACAATCTCCATTTGGGGCGGCGGTAGCTAAGTCTGTTGGGACTTTGCTTGAGAATCGGAGGGTCGCCCGTTCAAGTCCCCCGAAACAAGTACGGAGTGAGAACTAGTACTTGGAAAAAGGTGCCAGTTCACAATAGCTGCCCCCACTGCTCCTAATACTAGGATGGGTTAAATGCAGAGAAACTAATTTCACTGTGTACATGTGTGTGTGTGACCAATAAATAGGATTCAAAATCCTGGAGATTTAGATTTAGATTTAGATGAACGCTTTAGAATGTATTATAATGTTATCTATATTACGGACAAAGACACAGGTGAATGTGGTTTAGTGCATGGATTAAGAATGTTTGCGCATGCAGGGAAGGACTCCGAGTGTGTGGTGATGGCTGGTTTAACCTGTTCCTTGATTACCAAGGACCCACAGGTGTGCAGCCTCACCCAGCCGCCCCAGACTCTAATCAGTCTGATGAGGGCTAGGTGAGGCTGCTTCAACCAGACTCTAATCTAGTCTGACTGGGGCCAGGTGAGGCTGCTTCAACCAGACTCTAATCTAGTCTGACTGGGGCCAGATGAGGCTGTTTCAACCATACTCTAATCGGTCTGACTGAGGCCAGATGAGGCTGCTTCAACCAGACTCTAATCTAGTCTGACTGGGGCCAGGTGAGGCTGCTTCAACCAGACTCTAATCTAGTCTGACTGGGGCAAGTTGAGGCTGCTTCAACCAGATTCTAATCTAGTCTGACTGGGGCCTGGTGAGGCTGCTTTAACCAACTACACACCCTACAGTGTCATACATTTAAAAAAAAAAAAACATACATTTTAAGGTGCTTTCTGACCTTAAAATTAACCTTCTCTCTTCTCCTGCAGCCCTTCGACGAGGCGGGCCGACGGGTAGCCATGCCCTCCATGATGACGGGCTCCATTGGCCTGCGTCTCTTCTCCATGCTGGATGATGGGACAGGCCACGCCCCCGCAGAATACCTGCTGGACGCCTGGTTGGACGAGGGCATCGACAACGCCCCCGAAATCCTCAAGGTACCATTTAAAGTTTTATTCTGTTGGTTTAAGTTGTATTAAATCTTATGTTGTAAGATTTGATGCAGGTTGACAGTTTGTATCGGTTTGTCAGTGTCTTAACTATTTAGATTAATTTATTTAGATTGTGGCAACAAAGTTAGTTATGTGCCAGAAGAAGTAAGGACCTAAAGATAATTGGTTAAGGTTCGGTAAAAGAGGAGACGAGATGGATTTTCTGGACAAATCATATAAGGATATATATACCTATCGCAAGACGTGGATTATGGTATGAAAAGTAAAAGCTCTAATACATATTGTGTCCGTAGGCTCTGGACTTCAGCCTGGAGGGCCGGGTGAACCTGGGGGCGCTGAGCGCCGCCTTGGAGGACCAGCTGCTGATCACGGGGAACGGCCTCCACCAGGCAGCCCTCGCCAGCTTCAAGGCTGAGATCAGACGGCTCCTGTGAGTACAGGACCTGGGGGGACAAACTGTATATATGGCAGTATAAACTTTGGTATGGGTTTTCCCAATGTAAAGTAGGAGTGAGAGTCGCTAAGAGTGAATTCCGTTGACCCTAGGATACCCTCGCCACGACAACGCTGAAAGAGCCGTGTCGAAGCAGCTTTCTTCTCATTTGACATTAAAATGGCATTTAGCAGACACTTTTGTCCAAAGTGACTTACAATAAGGTCCTTCAACATAGGTAGACGTAATCAACCCCAATCTCAAACACCTGCCAGCACTCCTGTGAAGAGCACAAAACACAGGCAAAACCAAGAGGGCAATCGAACCCAGTACCTTTTTACCGGCTGAGAGTCTTGACACCCTAATGGCTAGACTATCCCGTCTGACTCTCTCTTTCTCCCCCTCCTCCAGGGAGCATCTGGACCTGGAGCAGCAGGAGAAGGAGAGGATCTTGCTGGACCTGGAGAAGGCCGAAAGACTGAAGAGCCAGCTGGCCACCGAGGTGGACGAGCACCACTCTGCCATCGAACGCTCACACCACCTCACCCTCAGGTACCTCACACCACCTCACCCTCAGGTACCTCACACCACCTCACCCTCAGGTACCTCACACCACCTCACCCTCAGGTACCTCACACCACCTCACCTCACACACCTCACCCGGGTACCTCACACCACCTCACCCTCACCCTCGGGTACCTCACACCACCTCACCCTCAGGTACCTCACACCACCTCACCCTCACCCTTGGGTACCTCACACCACCTCACCCTCGGGTACCTCACACCACCTCACCCTCAGGTACCTCACACCACCTCACCCTCAGGTACCTCACACCACCTCACCCTCAGGTACCTCACACCACCTCACCCTCAGGTACCTCACCCTCACCCTCAGGTACCTCACCTCACCCTCACCCTCAGGTACCTCACACTACCTCACCCTCACCCACCTCACACCACCTCACCCTCACCCACCTCACACCACCTCACCCTCAGGTACCTCACACCACCTCACCCTCGGATACCTCACACCACCTCACCCTCGGGTACCTCACACCACCTCACCATCGGGTACTACACACCACCTCTCGGTGTATGTACAAATGTACTATGTAGGTGTGTGTACAAAGAATAATCGCACTGCTCGGTTGAATTTACTTTTACACACGCTGTGTTTCTGTGATGGTTTTGGCTTCTTCAAGTCCGTTGAAAACACTAGAAAACAAGTTGTCTTTCAGGTCTCAATGTTATGAGAGAAAAGTTCCGGCTGAAAAAAGTCTGATTATCTGATCGTCGTTCCACACCCCCCCAACCCCCACTCAGCATTCCTCTAGTGAGTCTCTGATTGGTTGGAATATGTTCTGTTCCTTTTTTTCAGGAAGATGGAGCAGGAGCACAAGGAGAAGCTGGGGACGCTGCGGTCGGACCTCCTGACGGAGATGGACCAGATCCAGCAGCACGCCAACCTGCAGCGGGTGGAGCTGGAGGCGGAGGTGGACAAGGTCCGCGCAGATGAGTCCTTCATGAGGGACCACCTGTCCATCTCTATTAAGGTACACAGACCAACCCGTCTGTCTCTATTAAGGTACACAGACCAACCTGTCTGTCTCTGTTACGGTACACAGACCTTAAAGTACACAGACAACCTGTCTGTCTCTATTAAGGTACACAGACCAACCTGTCTGTCTCTGTTACGGTACACAGACCTTAAAGTACACAGACAACCTGTCTGTCTCTATTAAGGTACACAGACCAACCTGTCTGTCTCTATTCAGGTACACAGACCAACCTGTCTGTCGCTATTCAGACCAACCGGTCTGTATCTATTAAGGTCGATAGACCACCTGTCTGGCTCTATTAGGTACACATACCACCTGTCTGTCTCTATTAAGGTACACAGACCACCTGTCTGTCTCTATTAAGGTACACAGACCACCTGTCTGTCTCTATTAAGGTACACAGACCACCTGTCTGTCTCTATTAAGGTACACAGACCACCTGTCTATCTCTATTAAGGTACACCGATCACCTGTCTGTCTCTATTAAGGTACACAAACCACCTGTCTCCCTATCTAGAGGCTCATATTAAAAATGGCCGATATTAAAGGGAAAGTAACTTGTGTTTTGACTTTGAGAGAGATTTTGTTGGGCTGTACATCCATATATATGGGAAGGACTTTCCTGGACTGACTATCGTCTAAAACATTCTCAAATATTAAAAAGAGAAGCAAAAAGCTACTGTAAAGCTTAAAATAAACTGCTGTTCATTTGCGTTCCCCTCAGGAGAACCGACGTCTGGAGGCGGAGATTCTGGACGGAACCGAGAAGCTGGAGGAGGCTCAGGTCCAGATCTCCAAGCTCCAGGCCGGCCTGGAGAACCTCCTCGGAGAGAAGGTGCCGTAGATCCACTATGATGGTGTACTTGCTACTACTGCTTCCTGTTGTACTACTACTGCTTCCTGTTGTACTACTACTGTTTCCTGTTGTACTGCTACTGCTTCCTGTTGTACTGCTACTGCTTCCTGTTGTACTGCTACTGCTTCCTGTTGTTGTACTATTACTACTACTACTACTACTACTGCCCGTTTCATTAATGTTCTCGGGCTACACCTGAACTTGTGTTCTCTCAGTAATTTAAGCAAAAATACATTTTTAATAAAAACTTACTTTTCGTTGCCTATTAATCCCAGACAAGAAATAGAAGTGTGAGGACATAGTTTGGCCTATTTTCTGTGTGAATGTATAACCTACAATACGTGTGTGTATAATGGTATATGTCTTTGTTTATTTTTTATTGATGTCGCCCTTTCCCCCCTCAGTTTGGAGCTTTGGATCCAGGAAGCGCTGAGCTCTTCCAGCAGGAGGAGAGAATCACACGACTCTGCAGTGGCTATGAGGCTCAATGCAGAGTAAGTCCTCGGAGTCTGCTCTAAAACAACACTATTAAAACACTGACTATTACTGTGACTCTCTCCTATCCGCAGAGAACAGCAGAAGACAATGTTCCGTTTAACCAAGAGAGCAACTTATAGAAAAAAAGGTTTTTTAATTGAAGTATGCTGTGGTTGTCATCACTGATTGTTTGCTTTTTAAGGTTATTTTATAAAGTTATACAAGTAACAGACACAATATTGACGGATTCCATCCGTGCGTGCGCGTGTGTGTGTGTGTGTGTGTGTGTGTGTGTGTGTGTGTGTGTGTGTGTGTGCGTGTGTGTGTGCGTGTGCGTGTGTGTGTGTGTACTTGGTTATTCTTTTTTTTTTATTATCAGTAATTTGAGTGCAATCATATATATCCTATTGGCTTTCTGTTTCTGACAGCCAATATGATCTTTTCTTTTCTTTCATGGTTCCACTGTGATGCTCGTTGTCTGCAGGAGCTGCAGGATCGTATTGACGAGCTGCAGTCTGAGCTCCAGGAGTTCCACAGCCTGGGCCGTGGCCCTCAGCCCTGCGGCAAGACCCTAGCGGACGAGTTTGATGAGAGCAAGAGTCCCGGCCTGGAGTCGGACCCAGGTACTGCCAGACCCCACGTTTGAGCCCCGAGGTCTGCAGCCTTACCTACGAAGTGATTCACGCTTGGACTGCGCTAAGGGAAACTGGAGACTTGACATGAAATAAAACTGTCCTATGGACTGAGATGGAGCATCTGGTCTAGTCTCCTGCTCCTTAATGACCTCCAACCCCTACCTGCTCCCTAATGACCTCTAACCCCTACTTGCTCCTTAATGACCTCTAACCCCTACCTGCTCCTTTATGGCCTCTAACCCCTACCTGCTCCCTCATGACCCCTTACCCCTACCTGTTCCTTAATGACCCCTAACCCCTACCTGCTCCTTAATGACCTCTAACCCCTACCTGCTCCTTTATGGCCTCTAATCCCTACCTGCTCTTTTATGGCCTCTAACCCCTACCTGCTCCCTAATGACCTCTAACCCCTACCTGCACCTTAATGACCTCTAACCCCTACCTGCTCCCTAATGACCTCTAACCCCTACCTTCTCCTTAATGACCCCTAACCCCTACCTGCTCCTTAATGACCTCTAACCCCTACCTGTTCCTTAATGACCCCTAACCCCTACCTGCTCCTTAATGACCTCTAACCCCTACCTGCTCCTTAATGACCTCTATCCTGCTCCGTAATGACTAAAAAATAAGAGAAATGGCAAGTCACTTTGGATAAAATACAAAATTAGCATGAAGATAAGATGGTGCTTTTATTGCTCCCAGATGGTAAATGAGTGTAAAGTAAAGACCATTCCACCAAGCGTTGTATCTCTCTGCCCCAGGGCTCGGCACGGAAGAGGGCCAGCCCTTCAACATGAGCCTGGAGGCGGAGATGATGCTGGAGCAACTGAAGGAGCGCCATGGCCGCAGGGTGGAGGACCTGCAGGCTCAGCTGGAGAGCAAGGTGAGTTAGGGCTGGCTGCCATTTGAGAACTACTGCTACTCTACTGTGTACAGTAGGTGGTTAAACCCATACAATTAAACAATGTTATTGGCTGTTTTTTAGTGCATTTGTAGAGAACTAGCTAATACATTATGCGCTATATAAGCGCAGCACAAAGTGAAGGGTGAGCATCCATGGTTTTAGTGGGGATGTGCGAATGGACCATTTTCCGTATCCGGTTATTCACATGACAAGAGTAGCCTGCTGTTAACAAACGAGATTAGCCTACAGAACAACGTAGCCTCGTAAATGCAAAATGCATCAAAAAACACTTTTATTGTGACGGCAATTTAAACATTTTGATTGCGTAACCATCTCACGCTGTAGCTTAAATGAAAATAATAAGATACAGTTGGGCAGTTTAATATAATCTTTCGACCATTATTTTAACACTTTTGTTTGCTTTCAATTGACTTAAGAAGTGAATTTAGAACAGTATTTGGATCATTTCTAAGTTGGTTAAATTGTATTTATTTATTTATTGAAGTGGTGACGAGCAGTTGAGGAGCGCCCGCCTCTTTTAATGTCGAAATGAATATTAAACTTGCGGCGTAGTTCACGCATAAATAGCCTATAATGTTCTATGTTCGCCCAGGGCTTGGGGTCATCTGCTCTACATCCATCCATCTGATGGTCAACACAGCCACACAGGTGGTCGTTAAGAGAGTACGCAAGTTTCACACACCATCGTGCATCTGCAATCAATTCCCCAATTCTCTCCCATCGGGAACGTTTTGAGTAACTCTCACAACTCATGCATGTCAGCCCAAAACCTTCCCCCGACGAAAGCCAGCTTTTTTTCGTGACCGCAGCCATATTTTCTGATTAATTCATTCATTTACATTTACATTTACATTTACATTTACATTTAGGGCATTTGGCAGACGCTTTTATCCAAAGCGACTTACAAGGTGTACATTAGTTGAAGCAGACAATAGCATAAATTCAAACATGTCTTCTAATCAAGCAATGTGTGTGTTCTTTATTTAATCTACTTCTCAAGTGTATTCGTTTTTAAATGTCCTCAGTTATTTGAAACGTATTCCTTGTTCTTGTTGTTATTGATTTGATTGGTAATAAGATCGTACTTTACAAGCTTAGGTGTCAAAAATGTGTGTATGTTTCTCTTATATGATCACAGATCCACGAGTTGGACCATAGAGTAGAGGAGCAGAGGGCAGCCCACGACGCCCAGAAGGCCTCCATCACCTCCCAGCACCAAGAGGAGATCCGGGCCCTCAGGGAGCAGATGTCCAGCCTCCAGACCCACGCTCGGGACTTCCAGACCCAGCTGGAACAGGCAGGGCTGGAGCGAGTCGGCCTGGAGAGGAGGCAGGCGGAAGAGAAGGAGGGCCTGGAGCTCCAGCAGGAGGAGGAGGTGACCACCCTGAGGCAGCACCTCCTAGAGGCCCACACCCAGGCCTCCGACCTGGAGGACCAGCTGGCGGCGGTGGTGGAGGAGGCGCAGCAGGAGGTGGAAGAGCTGAAGAGACACCACGCCCAGGAGCTGAGGCACCTCCAGGAGAAGCAGGAGGTGTTGCTGGATGCTCGGCTGGAGGAGGCGAGGTTGCGGACAAAGGAGGAGGTGACTTTTCTGGAGGTGAAGGCGTGTGAGGCGAGGGAGCGGTTGCATCAGGACCACAGGATGGAGCTGAGCGCCCGGCTGGCAGAGGCTCAGCTGAGGTTTGAGGAGGAGAAGGAGGCGCTGGTGGAGAGGCTCACGGAGGGGTGGAAGAGGGAGAGAGCTGCGCTAGAGGAGCAGAGCAACCAGACCCAGCAGGAGGTGCTGGAGGCTGGTATGCTGCGGCTGGTCAAGGAGCAAGAGGAAAAGGAGAGCCAGCTGAGGGAGCAGTTGGAGGAGGAGTATGTTCATCTCCAGGAGGAGGCGCTCCTTGCTGCGTTGGCGGAAGAACATCTGAAGCTCCGTGAGCAGCAGGAGCAGCGGGAGAAGAGGATGAAGGAGGCGTGGGAGGAGGAGAAACTCCTACTGGAGGAGGACTATGAAGGGATGCTCCAGGACGGGCTCAACGAGGAGAGGCAGAGGGCGGAGGAGGAGAAGGAGAAGGAGCAGAAGATGTTCGACGGGATGCTGAAGGAGGAAATGTCTCGTCTGGAGGAGCGCCACAGTGAGGCGGTGAAGGAGCTCAGCGCCAGAAACGAGGAGGAGAGGGAGGAGCTCAGCAGTGCCTTGGATCGGCTTCGAGAGGAGATCGTCCAGGAGAGGTGAGGCCTATGCTTTTGGATTATACATTTACAGTTTATACATTATATACTTTTAATTATACGTATACAATGATTATACTTTTTTTAAATGTATTTGTATTGTCATTTGTTTACATTTGGATTTGACTGATAATCAGAATATGCCAGGAGAGATTGTTGAAATATTTGTATTTTCTTATTCATCTTCAACCAAAAAAACAAAACAAATAATTGATAAACTAATAAGAAAAAATGCATGGAATGTTTGCCTCGAGGTAAACCTCACGTTGGTTTGCCTCTAGGTAAACCTCACGTTGGTTTACCTCTGGTCAGACAATCTTCTCTCAGGCCTGCATACAGATGTCACTCAAGAGTAAGACTTTTCATTGCCTATTTTTGCTGCGTTCTCATTTTGTCAGTGGCTTGACAGGGCAACACAGTACCACTTTAATGTAAACACCTTTTGAAACCTGTTGTGTAAAGTTGGATAAGTGAGCTGCTCGGACAGTTGAGGCACTGTTGACCATAACGCTCCCTGATTAACCGTGTACAGGAAAGCCGTTGAGATACACTTCTCCCAGAGAATCAAGGAGGTGGAGGACCGTTTTTCAGGGGACCAGGATTCTGTGGCAGAGCGCTTTCAAGCAGATGACCTTCTCGCTGCGATGGATGGCAACCCGCCAGAGCTGGTTCTGGCGAGTCTGGCTGTGGAGGATTTGAAGCCGGAGGAACGGAGCGAGGGAAAGCTTGAGCGGTTTGACGGTTCAAAGAACGAGGTTGAAGATCTGGAGACGATGCTCCAACAGGCCGTGTTGGACTTTGAGTCTGAGAGACAGGACCTGCAGCAGAGTATAGTCGCTCTTGAAGATGAACTAAAGCATGCTCTCTGTTCCCTGGAGTCACGGGAGAACGAGAGGGTGGAACTCCTCTCTGAAAGGCATCGGCTCAACCTCAGAATGAAGGAGATGAAGAATGAGCTTGACGTTCTGTTAGCCTCTGTAGAAATAACAAAGTGTAATCAAATAGAAACGTCACATCCTGGACATATACTCGTAGATACAACGGTACATCTTAACGGTATGCGTTTGTCTTTTAATGACCTGGAGCCGCAATCCAATACCAGTGAAAACACAGAGGAGGATTTTGTTAATGACAATGGCATCAGTATTATTGGTCAACGAGACTCTTGTGCCTTCAATTTAATTGAAATTTTATTTTGGTGGATCAAGAGCAAAACAAAGAAGACACAAGTGCTAAAACCTCTGTTGGATGCAATGGTGTTGACTGTCACAATGTCAACTTAGATGATTTGCAGGAGCAAAGCACAGATGGCCCAGCAGAGGAAGAAGAAGAGGAGGAAGTGTCTTTTACTCTGGAGACATGTTCTGCTGAAGATCCTCCTTACCATTGGTCTCTCTCGGTAGACAATACAGCAAATGCCAGAGTTTCCCAGAAAGCCCAGAGTGCGGATGCCGAAGAGGAGACCGAGCATTCGCCCGGAGGTGAAGCGGCCACGTTGCCTGAGGCGGCAGGCCGAGAAGAGGAGCTGAATGAAGGGTACGATGTGGCGGCCTGGTCACAGGACCCAGAGAACAACCCTCAAGATGGTGCGGTCGAAGCAGAGGCTGAAATCTGTGATCACCGCACACAGAGGCTGTGTCACACGATTGACGACCTTGTAGCTCCTGAGAAGGCGGGTGAATCCAGTAGGGAACTGACTCCATGGGACGTGGCTGTCAATTGTTCATCAGTTGACCCTCACCAGTGTGGGAAACAAGTGGAATTGGTTTCCCAAGATTGTGAACTTTCAGCTCCTCTCGTGGTCGCTCACCGGGATGCGCCGGGTCACGGTGAGGACGAGCTCCCCGTGAATACACTCCAGGTCCTGTACAGCGCCACAATCAAAGAAAACATCCTTTTACACCAGAAGATCTCCGTGCTTCAGCAGAGGGCCGTCACATTGGAGAGCATTTTGACTTACAACAACCGAAAGGTCGAAATGGGCAGCCAAGCATTGGGGGAAAACTTTAACATGAAACTAAAGCTGCTCTGTTTAAAGAAGAGGACCAAAGAGCTGGAGACGAAGGCCTCTGAGCTGGCCGATCTTCAAGTTCGATACGAGCGCGGACATTGTGAGAACGTGGAACTAAAGGAACAGAACGGGGAACTGAAGCGATGGGTGTCCAGCCTGGAGAGTCGTCTGCATGGCGCCTGGCCACTGCGCCAGCATACAAGCCTGGTGGAGGAGATTGCCAGGATGAGGCGGGAGAACGTCCAGCTAGCCAGGGAACTGGCTAGGGAGCTGGAGCTGCAGGATGACTTGGTTCTCCTGGAGGAGGAGGAGGAGGAGGAGGAGGAGGCAGCCGGTACATGTGAGGCCGCGTGGAAGTACGAGTCCTTCCAGGAGCTGAACATCCAGCATTCTGATGCCAGGATTGAGATGGGGACAGACGTCGAGGGCCGCTGTGTGAGCCTGGAGGTGCGGAACGCGGACCTCCGCAGAGCCCTCGTCAACCTCCAGGGGAGGTCGTGGGCGTTGAGCGAGTGGATGCAGGCCCAGAGGTAACGGGGGGAAGAGGATAGATCTCCACCACCACCCTCCACCACTCCCTGCTTGTCAATGCCCGCCCTCTGTTGTGATCTCCTTCCTCTGGTTGTGATTTTCCATAGTCTCCTCCAGCTCCTCTCCTTTGCCCGAGTTTCCCAGGTTGTCATGTATATGTTGGACCCTCAAATCCTCGTCATGGAGTCCTGTGTTGTTTGGTGTTGTGACGTAGTTGTTGGATCCCTATAGGCCAGACATGGATAGTTTGTTGTCATTCTGGTTGATGTTTTTTGGATCAAGGCATCCTTTATGACATTGTATTGACTGGTAAGAAATGTGAAAACCCTCATGTGCTTAAAAACTAATAGTGAGTGTTTCCAACGTTATATGTTGTGTTGAGCAGCACACCATAATATGACATCTATTTTGATTGTCCCATCCAAACAGATTGGAAACCAGTCGACTTGAGGACGAAAATGCTAACTTCCGGCAGAAGATCGCGGAGCTAGCCGAGGAGGACCTGGACGAGACCAACGCAGAACACCTGCTGTAAGAACATATCAATGTTGAGTGATTATTGTGTGTGTCATTATGTCACTGTGACTGAAATTTGTTTGAGAGTTCATGATGTTGATATATTTTTTGTACTTGTGTGTTTAATGTTTTTCAGACAAAAGCTGGAAAACTTCCAGAAGGAGAAGATTGAAGCTGAACACATGGCAGAGAACTTTCAGAAACAGGTATTCCAGCCAGTGACTATTTAACAATATTCTTAATATTTTATCATATACAATTAATTTAAATAAAGAAAAATGAAATACACATTTGACTAGTAATATATTTAAAAAAAAGGGATAAAGTAAATCTATAATATCTGTAGTGCCTCTTAGCTAAAGTGTCCAGTGGATGCACACATTAAAGAACAGTCCTCTTGGATCTCCCCCGTCCCTCCTCAGGTCTCGGACCTGCGAGTCCGCGGCCACCAGCTGGAGGAGCAGAACGTCCTGCTGTCTCAGGAGAACCTCCAGAACTCTGCCGACGTGGAGGACATCAGCCAGCAGCTGGCCGAGCTCGTCCGGGAGAATGCAAGACGAGAGGCCGAGCCCGCCGACGACCAGATCCAGGTAACACGTCTTGTTTAACACCGTTAAAAAGGGTCGCTAGCTAGTCGCTATGGCAGTGTGGTGGTGTTGTGGCAGGCAGTAGTTTTGATTAGCTGGTTGTTCTGTGGTAGATGGCTGAGTGTGTGACTGCCTTGGAGGCAGAGTTGACCAAGTCTCTGGAGGAAGCCGGCCGACTGGAGGAGAAGAACATAGCGCTGGAGGAGCAGCTCTCTGCCCTCAGGGAGAAGGTAAGCGTCCAGCTGTGGTGGTGCTGGTGGTCCATACCATCGGCGGTGGTCCATACCATGAACTGTACAGAATCAAGCTTATACATGAAGTCATAGAGGTATGAAGTACATGGGTTTCTATCACCATATTTTCGATTTGCATTCTGAAGTATCGCATAAGAAAATGTTGATGGAAACGGCCAAATTCCAATAAACTTCCTCTGATTCGCATTAAAGTCGATACACTCGCTTAAGGTGGTTTTTGACTGATTAGAATCAAGTTCATTCGCATAAGCGGGGATGGAAACAACTTTGCCGAATCGATTCTGACGTAGCGAACGTTGAACTCACGTGACTTACGCTGTCGGCTTCTTCTCAAGCGTTCCTATGACCCGAAAACATGGCTTATATCTCCGTGCAATATCTGTCATTGCTGATGTACTTTGTTCGCTCCAAATAGTTGATGGAACACAACCAATTAGCATTTCCTTTTTTGGTTTTGTGCGAACTTCCAAAAGTTTGCTTGGAATTCGCTTCGACTGTTGGATGGAAACCATGCTAATGGGCCTGAGGAGAATTTCATAATAACAGCAGTCAGGGTACCCAGTGTGCGAACTATACCACGGTCTCCGGGGGAGCCGGGATTTTTTTTGCTGATCCGTGCATTAATAGCAACGGCACAGACATAGGCCTATTATAAAGAGAAAATCTGTTGCACACGGGGTGGTGCTACAGGTCTACATTTACATGAAACGTCCCGATGGATCATGTTCATGTCAACATATTTCCCGAGCATGTATGGGCTACGCAAACTTCAATCAACTTGATAATAAATAATCCACGGACCACCAATGTAACGTTTGACTGTTTAATTAAATCAACTTAAAATGACTCAAAAACAGGCTACGTTGTTTCACATGGGCTATAGCCTATTATGGCTGTAGCCTACACAGAGCCAAACACACGCGATAAGAGCAGCCAGCGGCACCAACCATGAACAATATTAATATTATTAATACAGCTATAGCACAACACAACCCTCTCACTGCCTGGAGAGACGCGACGCCACACACACACAACACAACGATGCACATAGCCCTTCTCTCGTGTCGCCTGCTTGCACGCTGCCCGCAGCTCCACCCACTACTAGTGAGTGGAGCTGCGGGCAGCGTGCAAGCAGCGACACTTTTTTCATGAATCATAAACTCTAAATATAATTTTATTCACTTATTTACACCTTTGAAAAAAAAAACATGCCCAAAATGGAATTTATTTGGTCATCATATCAGTATTTTAGAGAGCTCCCCCCAAATTTCACAAACCATGTTCCCAGGGGAGCTCATGTCACCACTAGGGGAGCTATAGCTCCCCCTGCTCCCTCCAGTTCGCACCCTGAGTGTACCGCTGGCTAGCACGTAGAGGTTTGTGCGACCCTCCAAGGATATGCCTCCCCGACTATCACGGACTCACCACCAAACAGGTCAAGCTGGATGATGGTGCAGGCAGCATTAGGTTCCCCACGGCGTCTCCAGACTCTTTCACGTCTATCACGTGCTCAGTGTGAACATGCTCTCATCTGTGAAGAGAACGGGCCAATGGGGAATCTGCCAATTCTGGTGTTCTCTGGAAAATGCCAATCGAACTGCCCAGTGCTGGGCTGGGAGCACAGGTCCCACTAGAGGACATCCTGCCCTCAATCCACTCTCATGGAGTAGGTTTTGACAATTTGGTCCGAAACCTACACATCTTTAGCCCGCTTGGAAGTCATTTTTGAAGGTCATACCTCATCATACGCGATTGGCTGATTAGCGTTATTGGCTTTGTTTAAGGCATCACTTCCTGTCTAACTGACTGATAACTAACTGATACTTCCCGCCAAATTAGCTTCTTCGGAAGAACCCCCAAGATTAGGTCATGGCTGTATATGATGCTCCATTATACAAAAAGACCTAACTCTTTCTAACATATTAACTTTCTAGTGTCACGTGAGGCGCAGTTCTAAGATTTGAAGGCGTTTGTGTGGTGTGTTGCAACCAGCCTCGTAATGATTTGCTTTCCCTTGAACTCTGTATTTTGTTCTAAACCAGGTGAGCAGGGTGGACGCTGTGGAGGAGGAGCTGGACCAGCTGGTGAAGGAACGCAGGACTCTGGACAAAGAGTCCCAGGGGCTCCGCACCCAGCTGGCCAGAGCTCAGGAGAACGTATGGACATGTACCTTTTTCTTTTTATGTAATCTTGACTCTTGACTCATATCCAAGGTCAGGAGCAGGGGGTCAAACGACCCTAGCCACTGTGCTGTCCCGTGCTCCTGGCTTTACATCCTCCATTTTTTTGGTACCCACAACCGATCATCAGTTCAACGCGTGACACACTTTGTCACGTCTCCTCATATTCCTCCTCCTCCTCCTGTGTGTGGCTGGCAGGTGGGGTCGCTGGACGGTGCTGTCCAGAGCACCGCCCTCCAGGCCTCCCGTCTGAAGGTGGACCTGCGGGTCACCCAGCAGGAGAAGGACTCTCTCCGCCAGGAAGTCCTCTCGCTCCACAAGCAGCTGCAGAACGCCAACAATAAGGTTGGTTCTTACCCGGATTGGTTGACGGTGTATACAATTGTTTTTTTATATTTTTAATTGAAATGCTTAATATTTGATCCTCAATTCAATTAGTTGATTCGAAGGTGAAAATGCCTGCAAATAAAATAATTGTAATGAGTTGGTTGATCCAATGTTCAAATCGCATTCTTTTTTTTTTTGGTATTGAAGCTCATAGGCCGGTCAATAGATACTGTGTCCTCACCCCGGACCCAACCGGACCTTGTTCTCCTTCCACCTGGTCCAGGTCCAGGTCCTGGAGCTGGCCTTCCACTCCGGAGGGTTCCAGCAGCCCGAGGAGGTGTACTGCCAGGAGCTGTCTCTGCTCCACGACCAGGAGGCCAAGCTGCTGAAGCAGGAGAACCGGAGGCTTCAGGTGGACCTCCTCAACACCAAGGGAGACCTGGTGGACTCCAGAGAGAAAGTGAGCGAGCTCCTCCTGCATTGCATGCACTCACTCCCTCCTTAATTGATTTCCTTTTTTGACGGACGTTTAAGTCGTAAAACAAACAAATGTCTTGGTCCCAAGTGCTTTAACGCTGGTCCCGTCAGGTGCGCCAGCTGGAGACGGCCATGGTGTCGCTGAAGCAGCAGAGCCACTCGGGTCGGGTCAAGGTCCTGGAGCAAGAGAACTCCTCCCTGAAGAAGGAGCTGGAGGTGAGGCACAAACTGAGCATGCCCACACCATAAAGATATCTTTAGTTGTTCTGTCTTGTGATGGGATCTCATTTCTATACTGCTCTGGTTGATGTGATCTTAAAGGAGTGTGGGTAATGTTTTCAGAGCTGTGGCGTGGGAGGAGAACGCTACGGAGAACTGGAGAGTCTTCGCCAAGAGAATGAGGTTCTGAAAGCCCAAACAACCCGGCTGTCTACCCAGCTGATAGAGGTACGTGCTGCCTGGTGCCCCTGGTTACCCTAACCCCCCGTTTCTACCCAGAACCAGGATGTGGATCCTTCCTCCCCCCCCCCCCCCCCCCCCCCCACTCGCTCACCGTGAGGAGATGGGTGACGCCGCTGATTTGCTTTTTGATCCGATACCAACTCAGGGTTTGTGTCTCGACACTGAAGTGTCTTCTTGTGTACACAAAAACATACGATTTGAGAATATTATAGACACCAAAAAGGTTATATTTAAAAGCCTTAGTATTAAATGAACGACTTAAGCATCAGACTTTCAGGTAGAAGGTACATTTGTTCTCGTAAATCATATATTTATTAATGTATTTATAAATGCATAACTAGAGACAGACCTATCATTTAAAAACTAAACTCTAATGTATACCATTCAGTGTCAAACTAGTGATGTTAATATACACTGCAAGAAGAAATAAAGGGAACACGACCTTGATCTAGATTAATAATATTAATATTCTTCGTCAGTATCCGAATTCAAGGAAGCCGTTAAATCAGCTAATCAGTGGTTAACTTTTAACATGTGGTTAAATTGGGTTGTTCAAAGGGTGTTTAGTCACTGGCTGAAGGCGTATTAAACTATGAACTACTGGAATTGTCCTGCACCAGATATAAGGCCAGGCATTGTCCTGCACCAGGAGGAACCCAGGGCCCACTGCACCTGTGTAAGGTCTGACAATGGGCCTGAGAATTTCATCCTGGTACATAACAGCAGTCAGGATACTGTTTTCTAGCATGTAGAGGTGTGTGCGACCCTCCAAGGAACCTGCTCTCATCTGTGATCTCAGTCTCAATGGCGACTCTGGCAATTCTGGTGTTCTCTGGCAAATGCCATTCCAACTGCACAACGCTGGGATGTGAGCATGTGTCCCACACCCCACTAGAGGACATCTGGCCCTCAATCCACCCTCATGGATTATTTTTCTGACAATTTTGGTCAGAAACCTACACATTAGTAGCCCGCTTGGAAGTCATTTAGTAGGGCTCTGGCAGTGCTCCTCCTGTTCCACCTCGCACAAAGGAGGAGATACGGGTCCTGCTGCTGAGTTGTTGGCCTGCTACAGAACTGTCCAGCTCTCCTCGTGTAACCGCCCGTCTCCCGGAATCTCCTCCACACTCTTGAAACTGTGCCAGGAGACCCAGCAAACCTTTGTGCGACGGAAGGTATGGATGTACCATCCTGGAGGAGCAGGACTACCTGTGCAACCGGAATGGGCTGCACAGGTAGTCCCGCCACATGCTACCATCAGTGGCAAGGGCACTAGTATAATGCAGAACTAGAGGGAAATCAGCCAGGAAAGGACAAAGAGAGAGAAATGGTCTGTGGCCACCAGCTGCAAAAGACATTTCCTTTTCGGGGGGGTTGTCTTGCTGTTGCCACTCCTAAACACCTGTCCAACCTGTTTAATTGGCACCAAAGCAGGTGAAATTGATTCACAATCGTTTTCAGCTTCCTTACTGTACAGATCTAAAGTTCAATTGACTTGGTGTTATACTGTGATGATTGAGTGTGATGATTTTGAGCAGTGTACAGAGACTGATTCTCAACGTTTAAGCCTTCCAGTACCGGAAGCATCAGTCACTAACCTACAGTCCTCCTCCGGCGGTTCCCAGGCGTTCCAGGCCCAGCTGGAAGGTCTGCTGCCGGGGTCTCCCCACCGTGCCCAGAGAGGGCCTCACAGAGGGGACGACCCGGACAACGTGCAGGTAGGGGTGCCCTCCCGCCCTCTCCCTCCTGAAAGCAGACACGCGCAACTCTCGGGTGCTTGTCTACCTGTAGGCGTCCTCAAGCAAGGTGTCATTACCCCTCACCCGGTCATTAATAAACCATTAAATATACAGCTCGGCTTTGGATGAAAACCTCTAATAATATATACTACTACTACTACTACTACTACTACTACTACTACTACTACTACTACTAATATAGTAAATCTGATCCTAATGCTGCAAAATAAGGTGCAGAAATGTCCTGTCCGTAAACTGAAGGACACAGACATGTGTTGCGTGGGTCTGTTTTCCTGTAACCTCACTTCCTGTTTACATTTTTGTGTAACCTCACTTCCTGTTAACATCAATATATTTGTTCTGTTGATCATCACTCACACCCTCGGTGGGGTAGTGGTGTGTCACATTCTGGTGTGTCACATTCTCATCTTTCTTCACATACTGTGTGTGTCTCTCTCATTCTCAGAAGTTGCTCACTTTCCATACACTTTTCTAACTACATTTTGATTTGATTCAACTCATATTTTGAATTCATAAATAATTCAACTAATTTGGTCCACTAGCGTTTGTATTCGTGAAGGCATCCAGCTGACAGCAGAGTGTTGCTAAGAGATAATCCTTTCCAGAAATTGAACTTATTTTGTTTGCTCACATTGAGCCGAGCTAGTGTGTTGTTTGCCTTCTTCCATGTGCTTCCAAATCCTTCTTCTGGTCGCTCCTGGTTAGCGTTGGGTACAGAATGTACACTTCTTCTTCTTCTTCTTCTTCTTCTTCGTGTGTGTGTGTGTGGGGCTACTTTAGGTCGTTGTCGTTCTCCATACGGTTCCACAAAGTGGCCATGTGATTTGACATATGTCTCTAGTTATGTAGTGATCTGACGTGACTTGGGTGTTGACTCCTTAGGGGGTGTGGCTTGTCTTGTTCCCACTCTTTTAGTCGGTGGAATGTAGCACGTCTTCTCGTTTTCACCACCACCGCTTCTTCATCCCGTGGTTGCCTCACACGTCGTCATACTAACCTTAGCTCCATCACCATCCGTCACCGTGCATTAGCATTAGCTCACCCCTAGTTGGCACTTTTTTGGTTCACTGGTGTTTTTACTGCAACTGTTGGTGTGCTCGTGGCATCCGTTGGTTGAGGGCCGCTAACAGATGAACGTAGCATCGTAAAGGTCTGTTAGCAGACAGGGGCCGTTCATGCTAACTGGTTTTTAGCGGCTAGCGGAGGAACGGTTGGTGAGTTTCGGTGTAGTGAACCTACCTTCTCTCTCCAGGGGGTCGTGTTGGAGCAGCGAGCGGCTCACACCGACAGCTACCGGCGGATTGGTGGACTGTGACCCACCAGTGCCTTGCTACAGTGCTAAAACCACGCTACCGCCACGCTAACGCTAACCTGCCACTCACAAGACTGTCTGCATCTCCCCTGCCCTGCATAATGGCAACAAAAAGCTAACTAGCTAGGTCTATTTTTATGCTAGCTAGCTAAGTCTATGTTTATGCTAGCTAGCTAGGTCTATTTTCATGCTAGTTTATCTGATCTCCAATTGTTTGCTGGTATCGATAGTCAGCGTAATGGTGGTGTCTTTTTCATCGGCACGAATGTGTAGTTGCGTTTCACTGCTGCTAGGTGGCAGACAAACGTAAGGAAATGTTTTTCCAAAGGAAGGTTTTTTAAACAAAAGTAGTTTGTCCAGGATCATGGTTTCACCTGATTATGGAGACTATTGTAAACTGCTGACCAAAATATATTTTCCGCTTTTTTAAGTATTTGGGTACTTAAATGAGTATTTTTTAACAGTTTACATCATGGGAATGTTCAGTTATGCACTTGTACTATTGATGTCAATGGTTAAGTCAGGGTATCTTTCTGAAAATCTATCGCGGCCTTGGCCTGAAGGTCATTGGGAACTAACTCTGACTGCCTTCTTTCCGAACAATCTGCAATTCCAACCTGTTGATGTACTTATACCATGTTTGTTGAGAAACTTTTTGTCCAACTAATAATGTCTAATCAGTGTTTCTGTCAGTCTTTCCTTGTATATGTTTTGTTTTCTTCTGCTGGTTTATTTGGCATGGGATGCAAGGGAATATTTGGTTAAGCTTTCAAGAATGTTTATTTTTATTTTTTTGTAATCCATGTCGTACAGACGTTGGGTCAGTATTTAGTTCCCTGAAGCCTGTGCTTGTGAACGAGTCAATACAGTCGTTGTGTGTTTCCGAGAATGTCTAAAAGTTTGGTAACGCACAACTGTATGAAAGTTTGTCTTCTCTTTTTGTCCTCCCGTATCGGAGCACTAACGTCTTGTCAAAGACGGAGTCTGTGTGGTTGTGTTGTGTGGTTTCCGTTAATCATGTGACTGTGTTTTAATAACTGAAGGTTCTGTCGCACTACATTTTCATATGGTTATTTATTTGATTTCCGTATTAAATATTTTATTTGACTTATTATTTATTAAATTATTTTGTTTGCAGCGGTATCCAAATCAATGTAGTATTTTATTTTAATTTTATCTATGTATTTATTTTATTAAATGCAGTATCCTCATCAGAATTGTACTGGAAAAGCGTCTAAGCCCGGAACCAAATAAAGCATCTAGGTCTAACATAATTTGCCTTGCTGTATGAATTTCCTCCTCCTTTCTCAAACATAACCTTTTAATGAAAATACTAATTCTAAGAATACTAATCTATTAATCCATATTCAGCTCAGCCATCCTTTCGGCTCAAATGATTGGATAATATTTCCCCCCCCCCCCCCCCATCAGGATGAGAGGGAGATGAAGATGAGGAGAATGGAGGAGCGAATGAAAGAGATTGCGCTGACGCTGCATAACGTCAAGCTTCTTCTCAGAGACAAGGTGGCTCAACTGAAAGACCAGGTACCACATTAATGCATGGATAAGCTTTGTCCGTCTCCATGGTATTGGGAGTGTTTTGTGTAACTATAAAATGCTTTTTATTCGTTTTAATCATGTCCCATGTAAAGCACTTTCTATCTTTCTTTTTTTAAAGAAAATTGTAGAATTATAGAAATTATTTTCTCATTTTAATATTTGTATATTATTTTCTTTGTACATTACTATGTACATTGCTATGTATGTCACTTATGGTACCCATGTCACTCCTGACGGAGGAATCCTCCACTCATTAAGGGAGGTTTTCCTTGCCCTTTGGGGGCTAGGGGTTTGGGGGTTGTTGTAAACATGTGGCCTGTGAAGTCCTTTGAGACTGGAACTGTGATTTAGGGCTATACAATTGACTTGACTTGACTCTGAAAATATAAACATGAAGGAACATTTCCACCTGGATGTAACTTGGGTGTGTATGTGCTCTTGTCTTGTCTCGTCCAGCTTCACAAGAACGGCCGGGCGGACGTGCTGATCCAGGACCTGTACGTGGAGAACGGTCACCTGCTCAAGGCCCTACGGCGGACAGAGCAGCAGCAGCGGACGGTGGAGAAGAAGAACTACCTGCTTGAGGAGAAGATCTCCAGTCTGGGCAAGATCATGAGAGACCTAAGCCCCGCCCCGCCGTCTCCGGCCAGCTACCGCACCAAGTGCTCCTAAACCTCTCTCTCACTCTCTCACTTGAGTGGAAGTGGTTGATCTTGGGGAACCCAAAAGAGAAGTGTTGTGAAGGCTGTCGTCAGGCTGTGAGCCACCTCCCAACTGGATTGTGACCCATAGTTGAAGGACCCACTGCACTAAAGAGAAACTGCTTTTGCAACTCTCATGTCAAAATGCGTGAAGGGCTTTTGTGAACAATGCCAATGAAGTGCAATGCCTTTTTATAGTATAAAGTATTGGATGTTTTTTTTACTTTTTGTTTTTTTTGCCTAAGAGTGACTGCTTTAACTGCCAAAGCCTTAAGCACATCGTTGAAGAACACTGCCTTAAATTATACATTGTGCGTCTTCTTTTCTCTCTTTCGTATCATGTGTTTCATGCCCACTTAAAAACGGGGTTCCCAAACGTTGTCATGCGGTGTCCCACCTGTGGAGGTCGCTGTTAAGTACAAGATGTGTAACAATATTGAACATACATTCTCAAAAAAAGTTAAATAACTGACATTTCTCATGTTCAGTCTAGCGTTCTTTAAAGGAATGAGTCTCTAAAGGTCACGACCCCACAGTTCATGGTCTCAAACATTGGTAACATTTCTTTATTTTACTAATCTCATTGTAATGCCATGTGTATCTTCACTGTTCAAAGCCAATAGCTTTAAGCTTTGTTTGAGACTTTGAAGAGGCTTCGTTGAAACAAATCCCCACAATATGTTTTTATTGTTTTAAAAACTCTTGATTAATGTGTAAACACTATTTCTTTATTCACTGTGAAAATACTTTACTATACCTTACCAGTACCAAAGTGCACTTTCTAAGAGGTAGGTCTACAGTGTTATTTTTCAGTGTTATATTGTTAGTGTCCTGTATGTTGTGTGTGTTTTTTCCCCCTGAGATAGACATTTGGAATCGGTCTTCTCTGAGGTAATAGTGACACTTATGTGAGAACATAGGACACAACCAGTTTGACATTGTAAACTATGAAGGGAGACCAACAGCACTGTGTGTATAAGAACATTGTCTCACGTGAAAGTGACTTTCAATGCACTATAATTAAGCCTATATACACAACATATGGTGTGGTTTGTCTTGTGTAAATAGGACGAGTGACCAGAGTTGATGTATTTATGAAGGATGAAAGGTAAACACAGGGTAGAAATTGTATTTCTACAATAAAATAATTGGCCTAATTTGTGTGTGTGTGTGTGTGTGTGTGTGTGTGCGCACACACACAAACAGGCCAAACAAACATGTGTGCAATCCAAGGTCTTAAGGGATGAGGTGAAGGCCCATGTCTCTAAAACAAAAACAATGTTTCAAAAAACTTTGTTTTTTAACCGCAGGAATACTTTTAGAGTTGGAAGTCATGAAGAGCACACGGGGGTAGAGGCAGTGTCCTCAACCCCGGCCTCAGCAGCAGTGCTGGGCGGAGGTAAGGCAGTGTCCTCCCCGGTCTCAGCAGCAGGGTACGGTGGGCTGGGAGGAGGAGGTGAGGCAGTGTCCTCATCCCCCGGTCTCAGCAGCAGGGTGGGCTGGGAGGAGGCAGTGTCTTCATCCATGGGTCAAGAGGCAGTGTTCTCATCCATGGGTCAAGAGGCAGTGTCTTCATCCATGGGTCAGGAGGCAGTGTCCTCATCCCCCGGTCTCAGCAGCAGGGTGGGCTGGGAGGAGGCAGTGTTCTCATCCATGGGTCAAGAGGCAGTGTCCTCATCCCTGGGTCAAGAGGCAGTGTTCTCATCCATGGGTCAAGAGGCAGTGTCCTCATCCCCGGCCCCAGCAGCAGTCAGTGCTGGGTGGGCTTGGAGGAGGAGGAGGAGGAGGCAGTCCTCCTAGAGAGAGAGGAGGCTGGATGATGAGAGCGACGCGTCCAGTCGCCAAAGTTAGCTGGCTAACTTTAGCTAGCTGCTTTAGCTCTCCTTTTATAAAGTGATAAAACATGTATTCCTTACACGCGTGGCGGCTCGAAGGGGACAACATCTGCGACAGCCGTGTGAACACCGCTTGATGTTTCCCACCACGCTTGAGTTATTATGCTTTCGAGAAAGAAAAGCAAAAACGAAGCGTCGAAGCCATCCGAGGTGCCCGGGAAGTACGTGAAGAAGGAGACCTCTCCGCTCCTCAGGAGTAAGCGCTACAAGTAGCCCGCTATGCTAAGCTCGTTAAAGTTAAACTACCACCACAAAGTAATACAGGAGATATTGTGTTGTTGTTGTATACACGTTCCTAACATGTGGTTCAGGGGGTGTTAAACTCATTTACTCTGGAATGATTCGTGGTATACTTTGGTAGTTTGGTAACTTCAATGCTAGCGTCCAATGCTAACCACCCCCCCCCCCCCATCCCGCTAACTTGATAATCATGGACCCAGCGCTTTATTTACACGCTAAAAGTTCGCTTAAAGTGTTTTAAATGATCATGATCACTGAGTCAGTCAGACGAGTAACACACGACGCAACGTGTATTTTCACGCCATGCGGGAGTCGTGCCAGTGTCAGTGTCACCCGAGTAGAGATGCGTTGTTTACTAAATACACCCCACAGCTGGGCACACCGCATGAGTGTTGTTGTTAGGGGGCTGTTGAGACAACACACCTGCCATGTATTACCATAGAACGGTGTCTCCAGTCAACGGCACCAAAGGAAAGTCTCGTAGTCCCGTAGAGTAAGCTGCGCTTTTTAACTGACGCTAAGTGTGCATGGTACATACTATTGAAGTCGTTTCAGTCAGACACTTGTTGCTTCTAGTGAATGCAGATGGATGGTAAGAAGCAAGTAGGGATCAGGGCGACTTGCTCACGGGTGCTTAGAGGTAAGCTCATCATCTTGTGGACATTGGGGATCGAACTCAGGTGTGTGGTGAGGTGAACACCACATTTTCACATGTATTTCTGCCAGCTAAAAATGTGTCACTGTGATGACGATGTCCAATAGACCATTCAAAACATATATTCTTTGTCTTGGTACCAAACGTTTGTTCTCTCCCCTTTTGCAGATCTTATGCCATCGTTTATACGCCATGGACCCACCATTCCTAGACGCACGGAGGTCCCCCTGCCAGAGGTCGGGCCCACAGCATACCAGGTCCCCCCCGGCCGAGAGCCCGCACCGGCGGCCCGCAACAAGAGCTTCCTCCGGGCGCCGGTCCAGAGGCCTCCCCATGAGGTGGCCCGGCGTGAGAGCCACCGGCTGTCGGCCCCGCCCTACCTGCCCCGCAGCCTGGGAGACCTGCCCCACGAGTACGGGGGCTCCGTGCAGTCCTTCCTGACGGACGTGGGCCCCATGTCGGAGAACGGGGACGCCGGCCGCTACTACTTCCCCCCGGCCGCGGAACATTACTATGACAACCAGCAGCAGCAGCAGCACCAGCCTCAGCAGCACCAGCCTCAGCAGCCTCAGCCTCGGAGGCTACCGGAGCCCTTCCATGAGGACTATCGCTACTACGACCACAACGATCATAACTTCCAAAGACTGGCCCCTCTGCACACACCCCCGGCCCCCACGCGGCCCCCCGCTGGTAAGGAACAAAAATAGATAGAGATGTTATTTGGTTTTTACTGCTGACATGTTTCTTTTTGTTTTACTTCTGCCATCGAAGATGGGACGGATCACCCCTGTTTGTTTGTCTGTCCGTTTGTTTGTCTGTGGTCCTGTTTTAGTTGACTCCAAAAGTTCTGTACGGAGTTGGATGAAACTTGTTAGATTGGTTAGATTACTTATGGACCAAGGAACAGTTGAGTCGATTGTGGTGTAGATCTGGATCTAGAGCCAGGGGACCTTTTGGTGTGGAGGAGGTATGCACTCTACTGAGTGCCCTCTAGTTTGGGAGTGAGGTTATGCTTGTGTAGTAACGTCTGAGTTGTGCATGGGTCAGGGGTAATGTCACTTGTCACAGTGAGAAAGTCCTGGGCTCAAACCTGACCTTTCTTAGCGTGTCTGTGCCTCACAGTTGGCGTGTTACTCCCGTGTTCTCTTGGGCTAAGGTGGTGGATTCGTTCATGAGTCCTGTCTACCCACGGGTGACTTAAGGGCAAACCTCCGAGGTGTTCCAGAGTCATGCAATGGCAAGCAGGTTTCAGCTATACATAATAATGTAATACATAACTGTAATACATTACAGTACATTAGTCCTTTAGCAGACTAACAATAAGCAACTTACAATAATGTCATTCAACATAGGGAGGCAAGTGCCTAATACTAGTCACCACAAGTCCATTTCAAGTGCATTTTCCTCCTAACAAGCCTCCAAGAGCAGAACCAGTGCTCGGGGATAAGAAAGTGCTAAGAGGAAGGGTCAGGGTAGTGCTTCCTGAGTTCCCCTGCTTTGTACTAACATTGAAATACATGTACCACTTAGGCTGTTGAGGGCGTGGCCCGAGGGAGTGGCTGTGTAGGATTGTTAGCCCGTAAGCCGTAACCCTTATATTTCACGGATTGCATCTCTTAGTTTAGTGTATATGTGGTTGTAGGACTGCGCCAGACCCGCCTACCACTTAGCGTTAGTTTGGGGCCTGAACCTAAACGAGCGTGGAGGGTGTGTACCTTTTAACTCTTTGTTGGCCCAGTCTCGGTGGCATTTAGCAGGCTCCTCCTCCTCCAAGTCACACGTCCTTAAAGATGGATGATGATTGGGTGATGGCGTGATCGTGTATTTACTAAGGTACCGCAGGATAGTCTGGTGTCTAGACTCTAGGATGTTTACTACCAGCTAGGGCTTGGCAATAATTCAATATTGTTGTTTATCGTTTTTGAACGGTACTGTATTGCCATGAACTGAAGATATCAACATATCATATGAATAACAACTGAAACTCCTCCCCTTAGCGCTGATTGATCCCCCTACCTGCTCCTTAATGACCCGTCTATGTACTGTCTAACCCCTACCTGCTCCTTAATGACCTGTCTCTGTACTGTCTAACCCCTACCTGCTCCTTAATGACCCGTCTATGTACTGTCTAACCCCTACCTGCTCCTTAATGACCCGTCTATGTACTGTCTTACCCCTACCTGCTGCTTAATGACCCGTCTATGTACTGTCTTACCCCTACCTGCTCCTTAATGACCCGTCTATGTACTGTCTTACCCCTACCTGCTCCTTAATGACCCGTCTATGTACTGTCTTACCCCTACCTGCTCCTTAATGACCCGTCTATGTACTGTCTTACCCCTACCTGCTCCTTAATGACCTGTCTCTGTACTGTCTAACCCCTACCTGCTCCTTAATGACCCGTCTATGTACTGTCTTACCCCTACCTGCTCCTTAATGACCTGTCTCTGTACTGTCTAACCCCTACCTGCTCCTTAATGACCCGTCTATGTACTGTCTTACCCCTACCTGCTCCTTAATGACCTGCCTCTGTACTGTCTAACCCCTACCTGCTGCTTAATGACCTGTCTCTGTTCTGTCTAACCCCTACCTGCTCCTTAATGACCTGTCTCTGTACTGTCTAACCCCTACCTGCTCCTTAATGACCTGTCTCTGTACTGTCTAACCCCTACCTGCTCCTTAATGACCCGTCTCTGTACTGTCTAACCCCTACCTGCTCCTTAATGACCTGTCTCTGTACTGTCTAACCCCTACCTGCTCCTTAATGACCTGTCTCTGTACTGTCTAACCCCTACCTGCTCCTTAATGACCCGTCTCTGTACTGTCTAACCCCTACCTGCTCCTTAATGACCGGTCTCTGTACTGTCTAACCCCTACCTGCTCCTTAATGACCTGTCTCTGTACTGTCTAACCCCTACCTGCTCCTTAATGACCTGTCTCTGTACTGTCTAACCCCTACCTGCTCCTTAATGACCCGTCTCTGTACTGTCTAACATTGTGTGTGACAAATGTTAGATTTCTGTATTTTCATGATCTTTCTGCTACAGTAAGCTTGACATCATCAGCTCTGCTCTTGTTGTGTTGAGTCAGACTCCTGGCCTGAGCTTTCAGTTGGGATTCTTTCACAGGGACTTTGATTGAGACTTGGTATCGAGGCGGTGTATGTCTCACTGAAGGGGGGAATAGAAATGGCAGAGATGATGATGATGATGAAGTGCTGGTAGTGGAGGAGGAGGAGGAGAAAGACGAGGGGCAGGAGAAAGAGGAGGAGGAGGAGGACATTCCATCCTTTCATTGAGCACCGCTGAGACCACAGCGGTTCTAACGTTGCTGTCACCGCACCGAGGAATTTAGCGGCATTCCAGTGGCCATTTTGAAAAACAAACATATTGTGTGTGTGTGTGTGTGTGTGTTCCCCCCTGCTTTGCATAGGTCACTGGTCTTCTCCTAGGTCCACACATGTGTCTTTTTAATTTTGTTCTTTTGAACCCAGTACTGGCGGGGTCATGTGTATGTAGTCCTCCTTGCACATTTAACACACACACACACACACACACACACATACACATACACATACACATACACAAATACACACACTCACTCACAGATCTGCAAGCTTCACATTCTTCACTGGCAGAAGCCCGGAACCTGTTGAGTGACCTCAGTGTGTGTGTGTGTGAACACGCATGCTATTCCAGCAACGCAGTATAGTATGCAAAGTGTGTGCATGTGGTCACACATGCTCTTCCCGTGGGGAAGTACAGTGAAGTCAAGTAGTGTGAGTGTGAGGTTTTTGTGTACTGTAGAGATATCTATCCCGGTGTATATTTTGCATCATCTACAATACTGTTTGCACGCGAGGAGGCCAGAGAAACCCCTCTAGAGTACCTCTAAAGACTCGTCCTCCGCCTCCTGGAGGTCCTGGCTGGTCTGTGGCTTTGTGGTGTGTTGAGATCTGAAGCCAGCATCATAATGTGTAGATGTCTCTCTCTCTCTCTCTCTCTCTCTCTCTCTCTCTCTCTCTCTCTCTCTCTCTCTCCTCTCTCTCTCTCTCTCTCTCTCTCTCTCTCTCCTCTCTCTCTCTCTCTCTCTCTCTCTCTCTCTCTCTCTCTCTCTCTCTCTCTCTCTCTCTCTCTCTCTCTCTCTCTCTCTCTCTCTCTCTCTCTCTCTCTCTCTCTCTCTCTCTCTCTCTCTCTCTCTCCTCTCTCTCTCTCTCTCTCTCTCTCTCTCTCTCTCTCTTCCCCCCCCCCCTGTTTATACAGTTGCTCGTGGCTCACAGAGACCCTGTTTTAAAATGGCTGGGCACATTCTTGATCTATAAATGACCCCTTCCCATACAGGATGTTGTCCAAAATATTCCCCCAAAATATATATCTCTTCTCTTGTCTCTCTCTGTCTCACTCTCTCTTCTCTTTATTATTATATTGTTATGCACAGGCAATAACCTGATTTAATATTCTAGGTAAATCCCATGCACTATGTCTGTCTGTCTGTCTCTGTAGAGAGCTGTTAGCATTGGTAAGAACTTGGATATTATATTATGAGTAAGTTCCTCTATCTTTCTTCTTCTCCATTCTCTCTATCTCCATGCTCTCTCTCTATATATCCATCTTTATCTGTCTGTCTGTCTCTGTCCAGAGCTGTTGGCTCTCTCTCAATGCTCTGTCTGTCTGTGTCGAAAGCGGTTAGCTCTCGCTCTCTATCTTTGGCTCTGTCTGTCTCCAGAGAGCTGTTTTCTCTGGTGAGAACAAGAGGACAGTATCTTACATGATGATGATATTATTATCATTATTAATATGATTATCTAACCAAGAGAAACCGCCCCCGCTCTGTTCCCAGGCATCGGCCGCATCCAGGCCAAGTCTCTGGGGAACCTGTCCAGTCTGGCGGCGGACGACCTGCCCCTCCCCGGGGGCTGGACGGTGAACTGGACCATCCGGGGCCGGAAGTACTACATCGACCACAACACCAACACCACCCACTGGAGCCACCCGCTGGAGCGGGCCGGCCTGCCCCCCGGCTGGGAGAAGGTGGAGTCGGCCGCCGGCGTCTACTACTACGTGGACCACGTCAACAAGAGGGCCCAGTACCGCCATCCCTGCGCCCCCAGGTATCCTGATTGGTCCACAGAGGCTCAGAGGGGGTGGGGTTTGGTGTGGGGGGGGGAGGATGATGATGATGATGATGGCAATGTTGTTATTGTGGTTTTTGTTTTATTGTTGTTTTCGAGCTTGACAATCGATATGTCGAATTAGTCATATCTTTTTGAATAGATTATGTATAGATCTACAGTAAAGTTAAATTTTTAGAACTTAATTTTCAAAGCTTAGAATTGTATAACTTTATTTTACTAGAGTTTACAATGTTGTCACTTTATTTAAGATTGTTGGAATTTTACAACTTAATTTCGAAAGCTTAGTGTTTTAGAACTTAATTTAGAAGCTAGAGAAGTACAGCTTTATTTTACAAGCATTGAATTACACTACCTAATTTTAGAAGCTTTCGAATTTTACAAGCTCGGATTTTTCCAACACGTCTGTATTCCCTAAACTCCTCCTGACTCCTCCCCCCGCCCTCTTGACTCCTCCCCCTCAGCGTTCCCCGTTACGACCAGCCCCCCAAGCTACCGCCCCCCGTGGCCTACCAGCCCCGCCCCGCTGAGAGGAGCCAGCCGGTCCTGGTTCCCGCCAACCCCTACCACACGGCCGAGATCCCAGACTGGCTGCAGGTCTACGCCCGCGCCCCGCTCAAGTCAGTACCCCCCCCCACACCCCGGATGTTGGAGCCCTACTGCTGTTTTATTATTTGACGTTATGTTATTTTACGTTATGTTAAGTTTAGCAAACACTTCTGTCCATTGCGACTGTGAATTCGTAACTGAATTTATAACTGTGAATTCAAACACAGGACTGAATTCCTAACTGTGAAGTCATAACTGTGAATTCATACACATAACTGAATTTAAACACGGCTGAATTAATAACTGAATTCAAACGCATAACTGAATTAATAACTGAATTCAAACGCATAACTCAATTCATAACTGTAAATTCAAACACATAACTCAATTCATAATTGAATTCAAACGCATAACTGAATTAATAACTCACTTCAAACGTGTAACTGAATTCCTATCTGAATTCAAACAAAAAACGTTGCCCATTGGGCCTCTTACTCAAGGGATTGAACCCAAAACATTTTGGCTGGGATTCCAAACACCCAAGCCACTACCCTCATGTCCATGGACCTATGAAGTCCCTCACTGACTACGACTAACTCATTGCCAGCTAACGTTAAAATGCTTAAAGCTAGTGCGGTGCTAACAAGAACCTTCCTTTCACAAGCGATGTAGCTTGAAGCTACATCCCAGTTAACACACATTGAAATATGAATGAATAAATCAAGTCGTGTTTTTAATCTACCTATCAAATCTATCTCAATCGAAATCTCAAATGATTTCTTTGCTCTTCCAAACTTTTGTCATTCTTGACGTTAAGTTCCGGTTCTTCCCGTGGTATCGATTGACGAACGTCCCGGCCCCTCTGCTCCCCCTCCGTCTCCCTCCCTCCCTCCCAGGTACGACCACATCCTGAAGTGGGAGCTCTTCCAGCTGGTGGACCTGGACACCTACCAGGGCATGCTGAAGCTGCTCTTCATGAAGGAGCTGGAGCACATCGTCAAGTCGTACGAGGCGTACCGCCAGGCGCTGCTCTCCGAGGCCGACGCCCGCAAACAGCAGCAGCAGTGGTACGCCCAGCACGCCAGTCAGGCCTTCATGGGGAACATGTGATCCCAGCAGACCTAGTGTGTGTGTGTGTGTGTGGGACACTCCCCTCCTGAGGTTTTTGTGGTGTAGGGCGGGGCTGGGGGGGGGGGGGTGATGATCTGTGGGGTTTCTTCTGAAATCGTGACGGCCCCCTAGTTGGCCCCTGGTTGGCTCTTGTACCAAACGCATCTGTGCCTTGGCCTGGTCCAAATTTACCAGCCACTGAGTTTGAGAGAACGACACACACACACACACACACACACACACACACACACACACACACACACACACACACACACACACACACACACACACACTACATTCTCTCTCTCTCTCACTGGTAGAGACACACACACTGTCTCTCCTAGGCTCACTGTGATCGAGGGGCTTTTTCTCTTCTTTTTTTTTTGGTTGGAAAAATGACTCTTTGGAGGGAAAAAAAAGACACTACAATGAAGAAGAAGAAAAACAAAACATGTGCTTCAGAAAGAAAGATGGAGGACCGGGAGAGAGACCGGGAGAGAGACAGGGAGCCCTCTTGGTGCCGTTGCCCTCATGTGAGACGGCTTCCTTTTTAACAGCAACCTGCTGTGATCTGATTGGCCGAGAGTCGTGCCACGGTGACTTCTCATTCGTTGGGTCAACCGAGAGAGGGGGGAGAGAGAGAGAGAGAGAAGGGCAGCTTCATACGTTAAATGTCTGATGAATCCTCGCTAATGAATATTATTTGACTGTACATTCATTGTATATTGTAGCCTCCATAAACCAGGCCAGCGCGAATGCTAAATTTGTTTCTTATTTGTTGTTGTTGTTATGTTTTTATGGCTATATCCTTTATAATACAATCTGCCAAAAGCTTCACACATATTTAAGTTTTGATATGAAACACGTGTTTTGTTGAGAGACGTCGAATGCCTCGGCATCGCTGTACATCAGGAATATTAATCTAATGTGTATAAAATAAAACACAGATAAGCTAAAACCCGCCGCCTTGTGTGACACTTTCGACTGACTGTGTGTGTGTGTGTGTGTGTGTGTGTGTGTGTGTGTGTGTGTGTGTGTGTGTGTGTGTGTGTGTGTGTGTGTGTGTGTGTGTGTGTGTGTGTGTGTGTGTGTGTGTGTGTGTGTGTGTGTGTGTGTGTGGTGTGTGTGTGTGTGTGTGTGTGTGTGTGTGTGTGTGTGTGTGTGTGTGTGTGTGTGATTTTCCGTCGATCAATAATTCAACTTAACTATTGGTCTCACAGTTTATTTTTGTATTAACCAATTATTTTGGGTGTCATCAAATTGGCTTGCTTGACTCCTGACTGATCATGTGACTAAGTGATAATACTGTGTGCTTGGTTGCCGGACAGAATCCCACCGTAGAAAGTGGCTGGACAGAGAGCTCCTCAGACCTTTAATCTGGATTTGGATTTGGATCTGGCTCCACTCTCTGACACGAGCGTTACAGTCCGCGGCTCAAGAAATCTCTCTCTCTCTCTCTCTCTCTCTCTCTCTCTCTCTCTCTCTCTCTCTCTCTCTCTCTCTCTCTCTCTCTCTCTCTCTCTCTCTCTCTCTCTCTCTCTCTCTCTCTCTCTCTCTCTCTCTCTCTCTCTCTCTCTCTCTCTCTCTCTCTCTCTCTCTCTCTCTCTCTCTCTCTCTCTCTCTCTCTCTCTCTCTCTCTCTCTCTCTCTCTCTCTCTCTCTCTCTCTCACAAAGTCAATAATATTGAACTTCATGTAATACACAGCACATACTAATTCAAACGCACCTGTCTGCTCTTTGACATACTGTACATGATAATAATAATACACCACTCCATTCATGTTGGTTTTTTTCCTATTTATTTGGTCCAGCTTTATTCATTACGTCTTGACGGTGATGTTTGGCAACGTGTATCTAGAGAAACACGTGTGTGTGTGTGTGTGTGTGGTGGGGTCGAACAGGTCATCACTGTTTTGAAAATATTTACACTTCTGTTTCCCCAAGTTGTCCAGAAAACGTTTGTTGTATTTTTAAGGTTGGTTTTAATCTTATGACATCTGCCCCTTACAGCACACACACACACACACACACACACACACACACAATCTTTAATTACCACAATAAATGTAGCTAGTAACACACTATATATGACTTAATTTGATACCACTCTGTGTGTGTGTGTGTGTGTGTGTGTGTGGGATACAGACACTGTGGTGAACTTGTGAACCTGCGTTAAAACTGGGGACTCTCGTGGGACTCTCATGGAGACGTTAGTAAAATGTGTCTATGTTGACTATCTGTGGAAGACTGGGGAGCCAGCAGGTTCTGTTGGAGTCTACAGCTCTGAGGAGAAACCACGGCTGTTAGCGACCATCAGCACAGAGAAAGAGTGTGTGTGTAAACACACGCACACACAATATATATATATTGTGTGTGTGTGTTTCATTAATGAACCTGTGATGCATGATCAGCTCGGGAACAAAAAATCTCAAAACCAAAAGATGCTTTCTAAAAGTGGTTTCCACAGAATCGAATCTATAGTCCACTAAGCAGCTTCCGACGTTAAGGGGGAGCAACTAACTGATTAACTGATGATCCGTCTATAAGTTAGTCATTAATTACTTTATTATGTAATCACTGAGTCTATAAAATGTCATGAATACTAGCAAATGCCAATCACAATTTACCAGAAAAAAAGAAAATTGGCTCTGAATTGTTTGCTTGCTTTGTACAAGCTGAACCCAAGAAAAGCACACAGTTATTTGCACTTCTAAGTCTACAAGCAGCACAATTTTGGCTTTTATATAATCGATAGATTTCTAAAATCATTAGCGCAATCAATTCTGAAAATTATAATCAATTGATTTTCTTGTCACTTGAATAATTATTAGACAAATAGCTTATTGGACTCACCGCCTCTTCGACTAAATCACGTATTCGAATAATCGCTTATTGGGTGCTTATTCGACTAATCGTCCCAGCACTAGACACAAGCAAGCATTTTTAAACATAAACTTCGGAAACCACAATTTCAGGTGACTGAAATTAACAGTTAAAACAACAGTCTGACAGAAAGATCAGCGCCCCCTGGTGGCCAAATATTTAGAGCTACATTCCACACATTTTCTCTACAACATTCAACAAGTGGGGGGAAAACAAAAGACTTTGCAAGTGAAACAAACATATTTTTGTTCCTGCAAAAGGCCACACACACACAGGCTACTGCATGTAAAGGACCAGTGTTCTCTTTTACAGCGTGATGACAACAACAGAGAGAGAGCTCTAGCAGACTTGATGTCCACGTTCATGACGATGATGTTCTATGACTTATTAACAGTTGGTTTTGTGTTCTGTGCCCCCCCCCCCCCCCCCCCCCCTTTGTCCCACACCGGTCGAATCTCGTACTTAAAGTTAAACATGCAACAACACAAATCGATTCCCTGATGATAAGAGTACAAACACCTGTACAAACGTAACACTATACACAGGCATCGTGCCTCTACCGGCTTCTCTGCAACATCCCACAGTCGTGAAAAATAAAATAAAAAGTCCAGTTTTTCTCTCGGAAGGAAGTGACTTCAACAGAAACCAAAATGCATTCTATTAATAAAACTCCTGCACATTTACCATCTACATATTTAGCAGAGTATACCCGATATTAGGTTTACAGTGACAAACATCAATCTCCCATCATGCTGATGGTGTGTGTGTGTGTGTGTGTGTGTGTGTGTGTGTGTGTGTGTGTGTGTGTGTGTGTGTGTGTGTGTGTGTGTGTGTGTGTGTGTGTGTGTGTGTGTGTGTGTGTGTGTGTGTGTGTGTGTGTGTGTGTGTGTGTGTGTGTGTGTGTGTGTGTGTGTCCAAACCTAACATACAGTACATATTTTGGCATAGATAGTGATTTCATATCCTTTTTACACAACACTAAACTCGGAATACGACAGATCGGCTATAATTCAAAAGACCTTTCAATTAAAATATGATTTAAAAAAATAAATAAACTAAAATAACAATGCAATGTATGAAATTGAAAGCAGAAGATAGCTGATTGGTTAAGCCAGGTGTCCCAGGTAGACCTTTCACCTGTGCAGGTGCTCGTGGTTTCTACAGGTGTATCAAAAGACTTCTTATACTGAACAACCTTTGCTTTGTGGAAACGACAACAGCACCCATGGATGGGTGGTTCTTCTTCACTGTAGCCTGTGTGAGTGTGTGTGTGTGTGTGTGTGTGTGTGATCTGTACAAAGTCTGAATCGAGTGAATTCATTGGTGGACCTTAACCAGCCAACCACCACCTAGTCTCCAGCCGATCTTGCTTCCATCCATCCATCCATCCTTCCTTCCTCCTCCTCTACTTCCTGTCCGTCGCGGCCGACGCTCCCCGCCGACAGGAAGTGGCTGCTGGGGTCTGGGTCAGGTGGTCCCCGGCGTGGCCCCGTCAGTCTCTCTTGCGGTCGCGGTCCGCTGGTTGCTCCTCGGCCTGCGACCCCGGGAAGGCGTGGTGGTACAGGTGTCTGTGGTTCGCTGCTACGTTGTACAGCTTGTAGAGCGCCTGAGGACCAGAGAGAGAGAGGGGGTCAGGGGTCGGGGTCGGGGGGTCAAGGGGGGGGCCCTGAACCACTCAGAGAATGCACGGAAACATCTATCTAGTAGTGTCGTTCTTCGTCCGTGATGCTACCGGTCTCAAGCCGCCACTTCCCGATCAATTAGGAGACAATATTTTTTATCATAATTGTGATAAATATGGGCTTTATAAATTTAATTTACGTCCTGAGCTAATATAGATAGATATGTAGACTTATAATATAATAAAGTAAAGATTGCTTACCTCGTTTGTGCTTCCCTGGAGACAAAAGAGAAAGAGAGATAAGCATTATGTTACTTTATCTACTGTAGTTTTCATCTCCCATTTGACAGGTGGACGGTAGTGCCATTTAGTGGTCAATGTAGTCTCCAGAGTTTTATATTTTTTCCCAAAATGCCTTGATAATAGAAACACTTTCAACACTTTCAAACACGCTAAATTATGCTTTGTGTTGTTTCTATTTGAAGTTTGAAGTTGAATTAGTCAATTAATCAGTAGTTATGTTTCACTCTGCTGCAATTGCACATATATAACCAAGAGTAACAGTATGGTAAATCACAATATAACAATGAGTTCCAGATGATGTCTAGCAGGATCAGCATTGACATCATATCAGTATATATTTATAATATCTATACAAACAACCAACTATAAGGGTGCCTCTCCTTGCACCTAGAAGTCCATCTCCTATTTGTCTCACATCCTTGGGGCTGAGTGCCTATGGCACTCAGCAGGGCGCATACACCAACAAGTCTCCTGGGTCCAGATCCAGATCTGGGCTAAAATCGAATGAAGTGTTCCTACTCTGTGCATCACGTTCAGAGTTATCTTGCTTAAAGACAAACATACAGATAAACACGGGCAAAAGGATAACCTCCGGTCCATCTCCGTTGATATAACTGCATAGCCCTGCTCACTACTTGTTGATACTACTACTACTATACTCCTTACTTATCTGTGTATATATATATATATATACCTTTAATTCTGCACATATCTCATACGTCCTCTATAAGTTATTTTATATCTGTTTTTATACCTTGTAGACAGCTTTTACATCCTATTTAACCACTATACATTGTATATTACTATGCACTCTGGTTAGATGCCTAATTACTTTCGCTGTACTGTGCTGTGCAATGACAATACATTAGAATCTAATCTAATCTAATCTTTGATGGTAATTGACTTGGCCTCTCCCGCCACAGCCAATCCTTATCTCGCTACAATGATCACTGCCCCCACCATGGGGGCCCACCATGTTGCCCACCATGTGAAAGAGTCCCTCACGCACGCCCATCGTCCCCCATCCAATCACCCCCATCCAATCACCTACACCTACCGTCATCCATCCAATCACGCACACCCACCGTCCCCCATCCAATCAGGTAGACCCACCCGTCACCCATCCAATCAGGTACACCCATCGTCTCACTGAAGACGCTTGGCTAACGCCCCCGGCGTGTCTTCCACCATCACGCTCCATCAAACCATATACTTTACGATCAAGAATCGTCCACTTCCACTCGTCCTTTTTGTCCCCGGTGGCCCCTTACCTGGTCCCAGAGGGCCCCGGCCACCTGGTCGATGACGGCCCCCAGCTCGCGGTACTCCCCGGAGTAGCGGATGTAGGCCCAGGTGCACAGCGTGATCAGCGCCAGGCCCAGCACCATGTTGCACACGCTGGCTATCACGTCCACGCCCACGAAGCCCGTGACGCCAGCCGCCACGTACATGACGAAGATAACCACGAAGAGCGTGGCGGGCGTGCGGGCGGCGTGGAAGATGTTCTTGGAGTCGTTGTGCTTGATGTACTGGACAAACACCTCGTCCACCTCCGTCTCCAGCCGCTGCAGGTACCGCCGGCTGAACTCCTCGCCGCCCATCTTCTTGACCCCGCGGAACACCTGCAGCGCCTCCTCGCGGATCTCGCCGTGCCGCGCCTGCAGCTCGGCGGGCGCCAGGAACGGCCGGTCGCCGCCGCACACCTGGGGTGCCGCGAGTCACATGGTCACAGCGGGGGGGGGGGGGGGTCAGTGCACGGTTTGCGTTATGCACCATGCGCGTTGTGTGGTAGTTGTATGGTCGCAAACAACCAAACAACTACCAGAAAGCGTTTCAGCGACTTGGATCCCGTAGCAAAACACCCCTGAATAAATAAGATACAAACAAACACCCACCTCCTCCATCTTCTTGTTGTAGAGGTCCTTGGCGGCTGCGACCGCTGCCAGGTTATTGGCCTCGGCGGTGGCCTGGGGGAGTGAGTGAGAAGTCAGTGCAACACACACACACACTCAATGCTGTAAAGACAGTGACGGGCGGTTTATAGGCGTACCTGCAGCATGGATTTGGGGTGTGGCAGCTCTTCCCCTTGGTAGATCTTGATGTACGCCTGAAATGGAGAATAAACCGCAGGCGTGTAAATTATACGTAATGGGGCGGCAGTGTAGCTCAGGAGATAAGGTTGCTGGTTCGATCCCCCGGCTCCTCCTAGCATAAGTGTCCCTGGGTGTCCCTGAGCAAGACACCCTTACACTAACTGCTCCTGATGTGCTGGCTGTCTTCTTGTATTGATGACTCCGCCAATGTCTGTATGAATGTGTGTGTGAATGTGAGGCATGGCTTGTAAAAGGTAGTCCAAAAGGCAGTCCAGTCATGTCTCCGTGTTTTTTACGGAAAACAGGAAACGGGGAACTAGTGAAACGAGAAAATGTCCTCAATGCTTGGATTCTAGCCATCCTCATCATCCATGCAAACCAGGGACAAAATATATATGATAAAGATAAGATGAGATATGATTAAGATACAAAATGAGCAAGCAAGTTAGTAGCTTGAATATGATACATACAGATGTAGATAGAGATATATAAGCAATACAGATGCAGATATATATACAGTAGGTTATACAGTACCTTAAAGTACTCCAGCAGGCCCCGGCAGGTGATCCTGCTGCCGTTGATCTCCTTCACGTCCAGGTTACTGGGGCTCAGAAGCCAGGGGACCAGCACCTCCAGGTTCTCTATGAAGTCCTTGTCGATCTCTGGGAGGTGAGACCGAGAGAGAGAGAGAGACAGGTTCAGGTGTTATGGGAAGAGACTTAAGATTCACACGTGTTGTTGATGCTTTTCAACTTATAAGTCATAAAGTATGCAATAAAGTTAAAGTTAAGTTAATAAATATTGAACCGCTGGAGGGAAAAGGTTTGAACAGTAGTTTGAATATAGAATTAGTATATATATGTAAATAAAATAGTTGAATTGTAATAAAAAGGTGACGTAGGTCAACTAATTAAGGGTACCCTGGACTCTTATAAGACAGGCCTAAAAACTTTTTTCTTTAGGAAGGCCTTTTTATGTTAATATTAGTGCTCACTATTTTTCAGTAATTGTGTGTTTTCTATGTTTTTTAACTTTGTAGCACTCTGAGATTTGTGCAATATAAATCAAATGTATTATTATTATAACAAATGACTATTACTATGACTGACTACTCTATTTTTAGCTACACTTACACCTCAGCTGTAACTGCCTTTTCAAGTATAGAGATCTATAACTACATACCTATAGTTGATAATTTATTCCCACATAATATGGGTGACTACTTGTGTTAACTATAGCTGAACTATAGCTACAGAAACGGACCATAAAGGAGAAGGTAGAATGAGTTGGAGGCATCTTGCTCAAGAATGGCGATGATCAGCTATTCACATTTCAGTAACATCCATCCAAATGACGGACGGATGTTTTGATGTTTTGAGTTAAATGCTTTCGAGAGCTTGGTCAAGGACTTCATTTGCTCCGTGTTACCTGCCACGCTGGACCCATGGCAATTTGCATATCGTCAAAACAGATCCGCGGACGACGCAATTGCCATGGCCCTCCACACTGCCCTTTCCCACCTGGAGGGAAAGAACTGTTAAGTGCGAATGCTGTTTGTGGACTACAGCTCAGCGTTCAACACGATATTTCCTGCCAAGCTCGACACCAAGGTTAGAGGTCCTTAGAGGTCTAGGCGTGCCCCCATCCACGTGCAGCTGGATACTGGACCTCCTGTCGGACCGCCGCCAGGTGGTGAGGATGGGCAGCACCACCTCAGAGCCACTGACCCTCAACATGGGAGCCCCCCAGGGATGCGTGCTGAGCCCTCTCCTCTACTGCCTCTACACCCACGACTACATGGCTATGCACAGCTCCAACGTCATCGTCAAGTTTGCTGGCGACACGACAGTGATGGGCCTGATCGCCGGCGACGACGAGACAGCCTACAGGGAGGAGGTTGGATTGCTGGAGCAGTGGTGCCAGGAGAACAGCCTCGCCCTCAACGTCAAGAAGACCAAGGAGCTGATCGTGGACTACAGGAAGCAAAGAGGAGAGCACGGCCCTATCTCCATCGACGGTGTTGCAGTAGAGAGGGTCAGCAGCTTCAA
>CM051016.1:6484102-6719102 GCA_027704905.1 Muraenolepis orangiensis
AGAGGGAATAACTGTGAGCGTAATTATAATATAAATATTAATAACTACAATAAACGGTATGAATCACAGGGAAATAAAGGGCCTTGTTTTATGCTATATGGTGAAACTGTCCCTGTGTGACAGTTATTGGATCATACAGTAAAAGAAGCGCTGGAAAGTTACAGTCCGGTCCGGCAGGTATAGAACCAAGCCACGTTTTTTGTTGTTGTGCTCCATCCAAAAGGCAAAGAGCCAGGCAAGATCTCACACTGTTGAGCCAAAAGCCCACGGTTGCCTCAAATACACGGAACGGATCCCGGAGATTCTCCCGGGGGTGGACTCCTCCTACCTTGTGTCCGTCGGGCTTGTCCACCAGGAACACCTCGCTCCAGACCTGGATGCCGGTGGTCTCCCTCTCCGACCCGCCCCTCCAGGTGAATCCGGTGAGCGGCTCGTCGGCCTCCCCCAGCCAATCAACGGCCGCCTTGAGCAGCGCAACACCCAACCAGCCGATCATCACATTGCACGTTGCCATAGAAACGTGGGGATGGAAATATAAGTAGGGTTCCATCTGTCGTACTATGCTACTGTTGTCGTGCTTGCACCGTACAACTGAATAACAACTGAGTAACTTTATTAACACATGTAATAACATCATCGGGGGTTGTCGGCTAAGCGGGCAAAGCCTCTGAGTTAGTGATCTGAGCCAGTAAGTAAAGGTCGAAAGAAAACATGAATGTGTTTATCTGTTCACCTGGCTGACCTCTTTATCTTTGTTAAGTATTAGCAATTCCCCTCAAGTCCCATTTGTGAAAGAGTCTGGTAAATGACTAATTTAATCAGTCCTTGTTTGTTCGCTACGTATCAATGAGCAGGTAGGGTGGTGAGGACACCTTCTTCAAAGATGCCTACAGCTAGCTACACGGACAGACAATGGGGGGGGTTTCAAACCCACAACCTCCGGGCTGGGCGGATTGAACAGTCAAACAGTCTGAGTGACTCACGTGGTTGTACATGTAGCGCAGCATGAAGTCCATGAGGAAGGACTTCCCCTTCCGGAAGGCCCCAGCCACCGACACCGCCACCACGTCCCGGTCCCGCACGTCCTCCGCCAGCAGGATGCGGCTCAGCGCCGCCTCGTCCAGCTCGAAGGTGTGGTCGTCCTTGACGACCAGCACCTGGACGGGCCGCGCCCTCCCGTCCGGCTCCTCCTCCTCCGAGCTCCAGTCGTAAACGTTTTTGTCACTGAGGGACCCTGAGGACCAATCATCAGGGGAGGTGGGTTATTGTGATACTTATTACTGTGGTGGCAGCAGCTCAGTCTGTGGAGACTTGGGGGCTTGGGAATCTGAATGCCGCCGGTTCAAATACACCGAAACACCTGGGCACTGCCGAGGTTGCCCTTGAGCAAGGCACCAGACCTCTTACACTGCTCCCCCGGGCAGCTGTATATACAATAGCTGCAGGATGGGGGATGCAGGATGGGTTAAATGCAGAAAAACACATTTGACACATTGAAATGTGTGTGTACCATGTATGTGACCAATGAAGAGGATTCAATCCTCCAGATTTAGAAGAGCTCTACAGGGTTCAAGAGAGCTCTACTGGGTTCATTAGAACTCTATGGGGCACACATACAGGGCATATTACAGCTGTATTAGAACTCTACGGGGATCATTAGAACTATGTGGGGTACGTTAGAACTCTTCGGGGTACATCTGAACTCCAAAAGGGTGTATAAGAACTGTACGGATTCCATTAGAACTCTACAGGGTGCATTAGAACTCCACGGATTCCATTAGAACTCTACAGGGTACGACGGAACTCTATTAGAACTCTACCGGATGCATTGTAACTCTATATGGTACATGATTACTCATTTGAATTACACAGGATACATGAGAGCTCTGCACAGTACATAACAACTCCGGAGAGAACACTATAACTACAGGGTAGTAGAACTCTATTAGAACTCTACAGGCTGTCGTTCGAAAACACCCCGGAGTACGGTAGAACTCCACGTTAAAACTCCCCGTTGGTTCTACTCAGTGAGCGGGAGCTCTACAGCGCTGATGGGATGTGGTTGTGGTTTTTTCCTTCTGATTCTTTTAACAGTCGTATGAGATGTCAAGAGCAATCTGTCGATTAAATCTATGGAAAGTAGTTAGCAAAGTGTTTTTTTTTTTTTACATCTAACTACTTCACTAATATCCCAGAGTATTTCCACTTCTAGCCCCCTGGGGGGGGGGGGGTCAGAGCAGTGAGTGATAGGATGACTTCTTTATAGTGATTCAGTGAGACGGTTCAGGCCTGCAGAGAGGGGTGATGATCCTTCTCTCCTGCCCATCCTGTTAGACAACATCCTGGAGAGAATGGGCTTAGGCAGTAGCTCAGTCTGTTGGGGGAGTTGGCTTGGGAACCGGAGCGGTCGCC
The DNA here is from genome assembly GCA_027704905.1 of Muraenolepis orangiensis. NCBI lineage: Eukaryota > Metazoa > Chordata > Actinopteri > Gadiformes > Muraenolepididae > Muraenolepis > Muraenolepis orangiensis. Next base: position 6,486,515 of record CM051016.1, read on the forward strand.
GGTTTAAGCCCCAGAAGGAAGTACGGAGTGGAAAAAGGTGCCAGTTCCTCTCCTGGCCACTGCCGAGGTGCCCTTGAGCATCAAGGCAGCTGTATATACAATAGCTGCCCCCACTGCTTCTAATACTAGGATGGGTTAAATGCAGAGCAACTAATGTCACTCATTACATGTGTAAAATGTATGTGACCAATAAAGAGGATTCAATAGATGTTTCAGATCAAGATTGAGAATGGACTGGCATCATCAGCGGTGGACGGAGAGCAATGAGGGCTGCTGAGGGCAGTGATCCACACGCTAGGCTAAGATCCATGCTAGGCTAAGGCCATCTGTTCACATCCCAAGGCAACATGGGCATGTGCAGAGGCAACCGCCGCTTCTGAGCAGTGACTCAGTTTGTTTTCGGTCTCTTACTGCCCTCTCATGTAGAGGAGGATGGGGATGGATGGATGGGAGGGGGGTGCAGCGCAATTATGTTTCCCATAAGAGCACAGCAGAGGAGGGGGAAATGATAGTGCTTGTCATGTATTATACGGTCATAGCTGTAGTTATCAGTCATCACTGACATTACGGGGTTAAAGGAGATAGGCTCGGGATTAGAGCAATGGTCTGTGGTGGTCAATAGCGCGGTGGAGATGGTCCTTTATGATTGCTGGCACAGTGAGCATACACATGGTTATATGGTTATATGGTGAATCGGCCACACACACACACACACACACACACACACACCACACACACACTCGGAAGTGGCCCGGAATTAAGAGACACTCTCCGGTTCCTCCCAAACCGATGCTTCGTCATGTCATCGGCTGAGTATCTCGCGTCTCTTCTCTCTATCCGCGCGGCCTCACCCGAGTTAACCTGATCGCAACACGCCCAACACACGCACGCACACACACACACACACACACGACACACACACACACACACACACACACACACACACACACACACACACACACACACACACACACACACACACACACACACACACACACACACACACACACACACACAGCATCCACCCAACACGACGCTTCCCGAGACATCTAGTAGACATATGGGACAGCTTTGACACACCGGTTTACTAGTAACTGGGTCAGGACCGGAATTATGTGTGTGAATTATGTGTGTGTGTGTGTGTGTGTGTGTGTGTGTGTGTGTGTGTGTGTGTGTGTGTGTGTGTGTGTGTGTGTGTGTGTGTGTGTGTGTGTGTGTGTGTGTGTGTGTGTGTGTGTGTGTTGTATAGCCACGGCTCCTCCTGAGGTGGAGACACCCATAACGAGAGACGCCGTGGAGGGGTGAAGGACGGCGGACTGTCGTGTGGATGATGGTAACGGTGGTGGTGATGGCCAGCTATTGTCTGGGCCTACTGGTTCAATGTTGTTATGATGGTGATGATGATGATTATAGCCATCATCATCATCATCATCATCATCACTACACCACCTCCCCGCCTTTCGGCTGCTTGTTTAACGAACACACTATACAGACATACTCCTAGGCCCCGCTGGGCCGGGAAGCCATCACAGTATAAGAGTACATATCGTTTTGATCAATTTGTTAAGCCTACCGTTTACGTGTTTTTTTCCCTACTGATTTATCAAAGTATGAGAATCCCGGTTATGATAATATGTTGTGTTATCTTTGATGATGCTGGCCTATTATGTTACACTGCACGGCGTGACAGGTAGCATATGGGATCGAGCGTAGTGTCAGATAAAAAACACGCCTTTTCCCCCACCCTTATGAAAAAATCCGTTATAATTTAACATATAGAATAACTGATTTATCATACGGACTGGTCCACCCCTGATTAGCTGCATCGCTTACATCTCGACATCTCTCTCACCAGGGAGTGAAAATTGTATGCGCGTTAAAAATAGAACAAACGGGTCATTTGCAATGCGGTACACACACACACACATACACTCACCCCAGCTGTCTCTGTCTTTATTCCTGGCCATGGCGTTGTCCTTAAACGCGTAATTCGTGTTATTAAACGACCCTCAAACGACGGTGGTCATGGGGAGGATGCTTCATGGACATCCAAGTGATGCTCTTATCAAAGGAGGAGAACGGTGGAGCCTTTCGAACGGGCGGGCTGCGCTGCGTACACTCGCAGCCAGGGGGCGATGGTGTCTGTTGTTTTGTCATATAGTTGTGATATTTGTGTTGTTGTAATTTTATACAATACAACGTTGTCAGAGCTTTTAAGCACATGTTACTTCATAATGCTCATTGTCTGGTATAATGGCAACCACATTATAATTATTGTTTTAATGATGTATTGTCTGTATTGTTATATGACATCAAAATCTTCAATGGTTAATTTATGTCGCTAGGGGGCGACAGATTCAGATAATTGGGACGAGAAATATCTAGAAATTACCAGTCAATAGAGAGATAGTAGCGACACACGAGAAATATCTAGAAATGACCAGTCAATAGAGAGATAGTAGCGACACACTTTCTCTGTGAATATGAACCAAAAAACAGTCGTGTGTACATGTACGTGTGAACATGTGAGGGTTTATTGTTTTATACATTTTAGAACAACAGCAATTTACACATAAGCATTGTTTTATGTGTACGTACAATATGTGTATTGCCATACTGTACTTTTGTTTTATTTGTATTTTTTTAATTTAAATACGGTTATTTTATATTACTGTTGTATTTGATATACACACATTGTTTTATTTGTTTTATTTATATAAACACCGTTTTCTTTGGATTTCTTGTATTGTATTTGTATTGACATACTGTACTTTTTGTGTGTTATTCTATTTTTGTTACTTAACTTTATTAAATTTTCTATTATTTTCTTAAGCAGGGCCATTGTCAACCCAAAGCCCAAATAAAACATGTATCCCCAGAACCAATAAAGTCATCCGTGTGTGAAAGAGCCTGTAATCTGGAGGAAACCACTGCTCAATGTCACCGTGTGACTGGATGCTGGGACTCCTGTGAGGCGGAGGCGGCGGACCCACCAGCGGACTCGAGAGGACGGCAACAGCCGACACAAGTTGACACTTTTCCGGGACAAACAAAAGGGGCACGTTCGGCGTGGACGACTTTTCTCACTGTTCGACGGGTTAACGCCATAACCATTAACCACCGCACCTGTGTTGAAACCCATTAGTCGACATGCAGGACTTATTCTTCTCCCGTCGTCCGAGCGCCACAGACGGTAGGTGTTGTTTTTTTCTCTCACTTCAACTCGATAGCCCCCGGTTAGCTCCGCCGAGAGGCTAACGCCAGCTCCCTTCAGTGGTAGCTCTCTAGCTTAGCATAGCATAGCCTAGTCGCTAAGTCCCTAGCCGTTAAGACCTGGCTCGGGCTACTTACTGGAGTTCACCACCGTAACGCATCTCCAACTGCTACCTGCTAATGTCCGTGTCCTTAACTGTAACCATAACTGGCATGGAGTGGTTTTAAAGCAAGCAAGTATACTCTTATTTGATCATCGTATAGTACAATACTGTTGTTTTTTGTAGTGAAACTAAACTACCAACTGGGTGGATATAACATTATGTGGTTGACATAGTGTTTCCGACATAGTCGTATCCTTCGTATAAAGATACTTGGCTTGTTTCTCATGGGCTACTTCTATTTAATGTATAAGAGGTGCATAATGTCACAAGAGGCTAAGAGGGGAGGTGGCTGATCGTGTTTTTTATTAAAAACTTTCCCCCCTTTGGCGTGTCATTTTTTTTCAGGACATGGACCAGTGGACACCGTCTGAAGTCAACGTGTTGCTCCCGATTTTTTCACTTTACTTTACTTGGATGAAGAGATAAAACTTCGCCCCCCCTACGATCGCTGTCGTCGCCCCACTAAATGAAATAAAAAAGGATCGTCCGAGCCAAAGAGACGAGCTTTTCCGTGTCTCTCTTTCCGCCGTCATGGACGCGGTGCCACGGCCCAGCGGGGAGATCCAGAGACGGAACCCGCAGAGCGACTTCGAGCTGATCCAGAGGGTTGGAAGTGGGACTTATGGGGACGTGTACAAGGTACGACTAGAGATGGACCCACACCACCTATTACCACTAGTCTAGTAGTAGTAGTAGTGAGTAGTAGTAGTGTTATTATCGGTGTTGTTATGGTTGTTGTTCATGTGAGAAAGGGAGAGTTGTGTGTGTGTGTGTGTACGTTACTGTTTTAATGCAGAGGATGGTTTTACTAAAACATGTTATTTTCCACATTTCATGAACGGTACAGAACTGAAGCTTTTATTCGCTGTTACTTAACATGACTGACAATTTCCCTCAGTGTTGCCAACAAAAACCCAACATATCTTGCGGTTTCACACACAAGTATGTGTTTTTGTCCATTTCATAAGCTGGTGGATGTGATTTTAAATATGTGTATGGGGATGCTCTGAGACGCCTGTCATTGGCCCCTTGCCTCACAAAGCCTTCAACAGCCCCCCCCCCACACACACACACACACTCCCCCCACCCCCTAGAGGAGCCAATGGTGGAATGCAGTGCCTGGTATTCTCCACACACACACACACACACACACACACACACACACACACACACACACACACACACACACACACACACACACACACACACACACACACACACACACACACACACACAGGGGCTCCAGCCCGTTGAAACCCGAGCAGGCCCCTGTCTAAACACGCGTTTGCTCTGGGTGTGTTCTCGACTTGACATCGGAAATACTCTAAATGGGAAAAGTCCTCTCTCTCTCTGTCTCTGTCTATTTGCTCTGCTTTACACATTGGAGGCTAAATAGCCAGAGGTTTGTTTACGTTGGGTTTAGTGTGGTTGATGGTTATGATTATGATGGGGTAATGATAGCGTGTGGATCAATTTATCGAGCCCGATGACTCATGATAATGTTTATTGCTTGGAGGTGGAGGTCAGGACTGTCTTGATATTTATGCAGATGGTGAATGGAGTGCATTTATATTGCGCCTTTGTAACCAGTGGCCACTGTACGTGCTTTGCAATGAGCTTTGCTCACATCTCACCTTCAACCTTCCGGTTGCCAGACTACCTGCTGTACCCCCCCCCCCCCACCCCAATGATCATAGTCTAGATTTGAGGTGTTCCTGGTTAAACAAGTGTTTATTCATGTTGACAGTGGAACGTGGTGCACAAATTGAGTCATGGGTGTTATTTAAGGTAAAACACGCTAAGGAGCAGTTTGCTGCTTTCCTAATAAGAGATCCTGCAAATACTGACACTTGAACTAAACAAATCCCCAGTCATGGTAAACCCTAGAAAAGAGAGAACATTTGTGTCTGTTAGAAAGCTTGGAAAAGATCAATCAAACTCAAATTTGAAGGCCGGATAGTGCCATGGTTACGGTGTTTGACTCCTAGCCAGAAGGTTGCGGGTTGAAACCCAGATGGCTGCAGTCTAACCTGCAGGTGTCTTTGAGCAAGATGTCTTCCCCTCAATTCACGGCATTTAGGCATTACTTATATTGATTCAAGGTAGTGCACATCACTATGCACTTAAAACAAATTGTGTGTGAATTATTCTGTCATTGGTTAAGTTATGCATATATTAATGCTCTAATATGCTTATGAACATGACATAAGCCACCATCCATATAAACAAAGTTGGAATTACAAAACCAATGTATATGCACGCTTCTGTGATCACCTGGTCAAACGTTCTGCTAGATCAGTGGTTCCCAAACCTTATAAGGTCCTGTACCTCCTCAAACATCGGACCTCCTGCTGTGTACCCCCTCTACCTCCACAGACGCTCAACTCCTATATTACATATGAAGACAAGGCCGTGTTAACTATTTTGCTTTAGTCAACCTCGTAGAAAGCCCTTTCATATTTCAAACCAACTCAAACACCATATGAAGGACTTCTCTGGAAAAAGTTATAATAAAACAAATAAAGTCAAAAGAAAACGTCATTCTGTTCATGCAACAACTAAATAAGTGACCAATTGAAGCAGAATAGAGGCAGGTGTGTGTCTTTGACACCGAGATGCTATTGCCGATCTTTTGTTGTTTGCGTACCCCCAACGTAATGGAGGTGGGGTATGTGAGGTACACATACCCCACTTTGGGAATAGCCGTGAAAGATAAAGAGTTTGGAGGCCAGAGGCCCGACCAGGCTGTTGTTTCCTTAGTGAGGACCTGGAAAACGGCCTCGAGCCGCAGAGAGACTGAGGCCTTGGGCCTGGAACACCTTCCAAGAGAACAATAAAAAGTGTGTGTGTGTGTGTGTGTGTGTGTGTGTGTGTGTGTGTGTGTGTGTGTGTGTGTGTGTGTGTGTGTGTGTGTGTGTGTGTGTGTGTGTGTGTGTGTGTGTGTGTGTGTGTGTGTGTGTGTGTGTGTGTGTGTGTGTGTGTGTGTGTGTGTGTGTGTGTGTGTGTGTGTGTGTGTGTGTGTGTGTGTGTCAGACGTCTCGTCTTTTGTCGACGTCGTGAGGTGGGTGAAGGATCATGTTTGGCTGCTGTCTTTCTCCTGTGAGGCATGTCGGATCTCCTGTATGTGTAGGACCGGTAGAGGCAGACGGTCACCATGACCAAATGGTTCACTGCTTCTCCATCATAAAAGTGCTTGTTTTTGATAACTCTGATACGACGCTTCCGTGTGTGGCATGTTAAACCCGTTTGGGAAAAGTGTGCGTGTGTGCACACAGTGGCTGCTCCGTGTGGGAGACGGCGGTTCATATCCCTGAGTCAGTGTGGACACGGTGCCAGGGCTTCAGAGGGTGGTGGTGGTGGTGGTGGTGGAGGAGGCTTGGTGCTCCTCCAGCCTTCCTTCTCCGTAGCTTCTTGACCCGGAGAGGAGCTCGGCGTGGCCCGCTTTTTCACTCTGGCGGGTGTGAATAGCTGGCGTCTGTAGTCTGGTGTCACTACTGCTGATGTAGTGAACAATGTTGTATAGTGTGACTGTAAGAGGTGTTCAACTTGGCTGACAAACACAAAGGAGATGTAGCAGGAGATCGAGAGACATTTTAAGAATTTTTTGTTTTAAATAAAGATTATAACATATAATCATGTTGGAAGACGTTTCTTGTTGCTGATTGTGGAGCTCTGTTCATGATGAGTCACCTGGAAGTTGGACACAGACCACTGGTTCAGGGTTAGGGTTCAGGGGTCAAAGGCCACTGTTAGGGGTTTGGGTCAGGGCTCACAGACCACTGTTTAGGGTTAGTGTTAGGGTTCAGGGGTCACAGACCACGGTTAAGGTTAGGGTTCAGGAGTCACAGACCACTGTTCAGGGTAAGTGTTAGGGTTCAAAGGTTACAGACCACAGTTAGGGTTTGAGATGATATGCCAAGGGTCATATGAGTCATGTTTCTGAATGCACCACATTTAATCCCATCACTTCCATCAGTCTACCTCCCCGGTCACTAGACTGGCCCTGACCTGAGGGGGTCACCGGATAACCGCTGATTCATGCGAGAGGATGTTGGTGGATGTCATGTCATGTTATCAAGAATGCCAATGAGTTTTATACACTTCTGCATTTCATTGTCACTGGTTCTGTAAATGCCTACATTGATTTCACATGGATGTTTTGTGTACATTCAAGTGTTTGTATTGGATTGTCTTAGGATATTAATTTCTGTGTTCTCTGAAATGATACAATAGCATTCAGTGTAGGCTACTAACCATACACTTGTGTATATAACTTAATCTAACTGATAACATAATTGATTCAGGTAAATCAGACCAATATTAAGCTAGCTATCAGCAGTGGCTCTATATTGCCAGCAGCCCAGTAAATGCGTTAATGAAAACACATTGTTTTATTTTGGTTGTTTCTCAATTTAATTTCATACATTCATGTACCCATCATTTACTAGACCTTTGATACCTATGATAACCAGTATCTGTAGGTGCGTTCCCAAGTGTGGATATTATCCAGAATTTCTGCCACCGTTTGTTTATGCCATCTTTTGCTTTGATGCTATTTCAACCATGTTTAACGTTTGCCAAGTCTTTTAATATCTTTTAATCATTTGCCAAGTCTTTTCATATCTTTTAATCATCCACGTCCGCAACAGTTCGCTCAACACAACTCAACTAACTTACGCTAAGCTGACTGGTCTGGAAACGTCTATGGTGTGGTGTGACTTCACAACCGTTGCACAGTGTTAACCGTATAGATACTTATTTTCAGTTCTGATGAAACCCTAATGTTCATGTACCCTAAGCCGTGGCGTCTCTGATGATTACCGTTTTTGTTTTGCAGGCTCGTAACATTAAAACGGGAGAACTGGCTGCAGTGAAGATCATAAAGTTGGAACCAGGTGAGTGTGTTTGTGGTCATGGTCAGTGGTCAGAGCAGACATCGTGACCGTTTATTCTTTGTGTCTATTACTGTCAGGATTGACGAGCCAAAAAACAACCGGCGAAAATGTAGAGTCGGTATGTTACTTCGTACGGTATGAAATGTGTGCAATGTCTTACGAATGGTGTGCAAGTAAGATGCAGAATGGGGTAATTGTACAAATAATAAGGCTATACATAGATTGATCATATATGACATGGGTGAAATCATTCTGGGGAGGAAATACTTGTAATACCATAGTCATTTATCTATATGAAAGTAAAAGTCTTGGGTGTGTGCACCACTCTGTAGTGGTGATGTAATGATAGTGTAATGGCATATTAGTGTTAATGGTGGTGGTGGTGACCCACTGACTGGAGCTACTGGCACCCAGATTATAGGGATTATGGGTGGGCTTTGTGCCTCAGGCCCTCCAGACAAAGCCTGTCAGATTATCAGACATTAAACCAGGAGGATTCCCTCGTCCAGTGTTTCTCTTTCGCTCACAGCCTCGTCATCCCGGTCATGAGGATAATGAGGGAGGTGGAGATGGGAGGGTGCTTTTTAGAATGGTGTCGGTTACATCGACGTACTTTAATCTTAACAACCTGTCACCTCTGGACACAAATGTTCGTTCTTTGGTCCGAAACTTTGAGATGATCAACTCGCCTTTCTACCAGTCAAGAGTTCTCCAGCTTTGAGATAAGATGAGATGAGAACACTTTATTGGTCTTCAAAGCGTCCCCTTGAAGATCAATACGAAAGGACAGAAGAGAAGAACAGTGTAAATACAAAGAATACAGACCACATTTATCGTGTAAATACAATGAATACAGACCACATTTAGGCGACGAAGTGTACTAAATACGTACAATACATAATAATGTACTTTTATCAACGGTTAACCACACATGTAACACATTGTGTTCCAGTTGTACAACAGCGGTTGTGTGTAGGTGAGGCCAGGATGTGGTCTTGTTTCACAGCTTGAGAGAGAGAGAGAGAGAGGATTAGGAGCTCATGTGTTGTGTATGCGTACGAGTCACAGATGATCAGCCGGCTCAGCCCGCAGGTTGGAGTGAAGAATGAGGAGGGACAGGTTTTATAACCCTGCACACGATAAGGGAAGGCTGTGTGCATTACATCAACGGTGTGCTAGCCTGAAACACACCGAACACTTATCGCTTTCAGAAGCCCTCGCTCGGTGTCCGCCCTTATCTGATACGGTCAAGACCGCTGTCTGACTGGCATTGGTTTGTCAGACGGGACCAGACACTTACTATCAAACGTTTATTAAACACATTAAACACATTAAAACGTGGTGTTGCTCAATGTGAGGTACATACCGATTGGCATAGAAGTATCAGTCATTTTAAACTGGTAGAGTTTGTAATGCAATTCAAGAAATGCAACTCTCCACAATGCCAGCTCCATCCACTTTGACTTGAAAAGGCTGTGAGTCAGATCACAGCCAGATTTATTATTAATATTATTATCGTCATTGTTATTAGAAACTGACTTGCTCTCCAGAGGCCCAGCCCAGTGTATCCTGTTTGAACAGGACTGTCACCTCCCAGAATGCTTTGCTCCTACGGCGTCCTCGCTGTAAACACCTTAGGGTGGACCCAGGAACCAAACAGGTTGGACCGGGAGAAGGAGGAGGAGGAGGAGGAGGAGTGTCGTTTGTGTTAGCGTACTAGGGGGTAGACGTTACAGCAGGGAACCCATGACCACCTCTGAGACCAGCCTGGTCCTTCTCCTATGCTCCGTCTGGACACAACACTCCGACGAGTCATCGGATGCGTTTTGCGATTGGTTCTCCAAGGCCCATAGGCGGGCACACTGAACAGCAGATTGCGTCCCATTGGCGCTCGCCATGAGCAGTGATGACTCAGCGGGTCTGTTCACACTTACGGGCCACTTGTGCCACCGAAACGACACAAAGACTAATCAAAGGCTACAACTGGGCCGTTTGACATGTTCAAGCTTCCAACCCTGATTAAAATGGAACGAGTTGGATCTGTACAAGGTGTTTCATCTTTGACAAATAAAGCAGCACAACGCCTCGACCCCATAGCATGTAGAGACTCCCAAGGCCTTTGGTAACACGTGAGACCCATTATGTGATCATAGGCACATTAGCGGAGAGAAAACGCCGGAAGAGCTTGGTGTAAGTAATCACTACCAGGCGTTGAGGAACCCTGGGTAATGTAGTTGTGGGAACCCACCCGAGGCCTCGGCTCCAAGAGGCTTCTCGTGTCTATAATGCGACCCCGCGTCTCATGCTACGGTGTCGGTTTTTGTTACTTCTTCTGGGGTAGATAAGCTTCATCGGCACCACATACGTGTTGTTGACGTCGACTAAGCTAACGGGAAGCAATCTTTCTCGTAGGAAATGATCCACATTCAGGTCACAAATCTAACGCATAGAGATGGAGCCAGTGAACGATTAGACTCGAGCTGTATGGATTAAATAATTAGATATTATTAAGTGTTTGGATATTTAAAGCGCTATCACTGACGCATGTGATGACACCTGTGAGCTGTTACCTTTATTGCCTAGGATCAGGCTTGTGTGAGACGGTGAAAGGTGCCCACACTTCCAACATGAAGTCTTTCAGTGTGCATCATTCACTGTCACACTATTAAATGCAGCTATATTAAGGTCCATTTTGTCTACCACACAACCCCCCCTAACGACAAGATAGCTGCAGGTGTGTCCTCTCAACAGGTGGGTGGTGGTGGTTTCCTTAAAGGGGAACTTCAGGCGCTTTTCTATCTGCATTGCGGGGAGAAACAAAAACGCTTGCGGGTGGTTGCCGATGCTCTCGGTTTCTCTGGGGCGCCGTTCAGCACAGATAGATGCTAGATTCCCGTGGCGTTGCTCATGTCCGGCGGTGAACCAAAGTAGCTGGGAGATCAGTGGCTTGAAGTTTGTCTGTCTGAGAACAAGAGGGGAGAAGATGCTTTGTGGACGGCATTTTGTTTGTGTTGCGACCTTGAGATTTATTCAGGGTTATAAATATATTTACTTATTTCCTTGCATTTGGCTCTACTTTATTGTTTTTCCAGAGCAAAACAACATACAAACAAAACGTACAATAAACAATATCGCTGTTCATTGGCAACGATACAGTGGAAGATGGTATGGCAGGAGGACCGTGGGCGGGAGGTAGAGCAGTCGCCTCAAAACCGGAAGGTTGCTGGTTCGATCCTCCTGCTCCTCCTTGCAAACTGTCGGTGTCCTTGAGCAAGACACCCTAAACCTAGCTGCTCATGACATGCTGGCTGTCTCCTTGCATGGCTGACTCCGCCGTCGGTGGTTGTGTGTATTAATGGTTGAATGTGAGGCATGACTTGTAAAGCGGAACCCATACAGGATAATGTATTTCCGTACACTTTGTACACTGTACAGCTTGGTTCCAAACATTATATATGACTGTTGATTTGATTTTGTACAGCACGCCAAGGTTACACTGCCCAGGTTAGCGCATACCCTGTTGGTTCGATTCCCGCGGCAGCCACCCACACCAAGAACGTATGCAACCACGATGGATGCTTTGGACAAATGTTTGCCAAATTGTCTGTCCATACCCGGTCCAAAGAGTGTGTGTGTGTGTGTGTGTGTGTGTGTGTGTGTGTGTGTGTGTGTGTGTGTGTGTGTGTGTGTGTGTGTGTGTGTGTGTGTGTGTGTGTGTGTGTGTGTGTGTGTGTGTGTGTGTGTGTGTGTGTGTGTGTGTGTGTGTGTGTGTGTGTGTGTGTGTGTGTGTGTGTGTGTGTGTGTGTGTGTGTGTGTGTGTGTGTGTGTGAGCGTGTGTGTGTGTGTGACTCCTGCTAAGCTTGTTCTTTGCGGAGTATACAAACTGCAGACATTCCAGATGTGTATGGGATTTAACCCCCCCCCCCCTCTCTGCATGAGCCTGTTGTAAACCCTGTTTCCACTTTGAGCAAGTCATTCGATTGTACAACAGCCCTGATTCACCTAGCGGCGGTCTGGTTCTCCCCCCCCCCCCCCCTCATCCAGCTAGTGTTGAGAACCAAGGCGGGCCGCTACGTGATCCAGCCCCATTGAGACACGGACTAGCTGTCGGCTGAACACTTGTTTATCATCTGATTTGTATGTGCACACTGTGGGCAACCATGGGAACTAATTATTAATCCTAATCCTGCTGAAACTAGAGCCGATTTGTTGTTCTGTTGGCATCCAGCTGTTTGGACTCCCAGAGATCTGTGTCTAAGGGCAACGTGGATTGAATCCACTCCCAATGAAAACCCATTTGGTGAAATATATAGCAATATTAACCCCACCCCCAGACGGTGCCTCTGACGATGCATGTTCAACAGCACGGTTACTGTCAAAGCCCCCGTTACTCATACACTGACGTGGTGGCGTAACCACACTTTGCCTTCAACTTGCGTAACACAAGGTTTACACTGTCTGCCGACACTCAGTGTTGCAGTACCAACGAACAAGCATAGTTTTCTTTGTTAACTGCATGCGGTCATACACTTGAACAAGGTTAAAGCCCCAGTTACCTCCAAGCCAGGTGTAACTGGACCTGTACGGCACACGGTCCTCAGGACCTGAATGGAAACCCGATGCCTCTAACCTTTGGCTTGGTTTTGACACCCAACACTTCCCAATGACACATTTTAGCCTGGTCACAGACCCTGAATGGTCCGATTACCCACCCACCGTTTTGTGGGTTCACTGATGGCCCTCCTTTTTTAAAGTGCAGTCGAATGCAATATGTAACTGAACACATTGAGAGATGCACACACACACACACACACACAGACAGACAGACAGACAGACAGACAGACGACAGACAGACACAGACAGACAGACAGACGACAGACAGACAGACAGACGACAGACAGACAGACAGACAGACAGACGACAGACAGACAGACAGACAGACAGACAGACAGACAGACAGACAGACAGACAGACAGACAGACAGACAGACAGACAGACAGACAGACAGACAGACAGACAGACAGACAGACAGAGACAGCACAGACAGACAGACAGACAGACAGACAGACAGACAGCACAGACAGACAGACAGACAGACAGACAGACAGACAGACAGACAGACAGACAGACAGACAGACGCATGCACGCGAGCGAACGCAGACCCACACACACGGCCATACAGAGACACACGCATGCACACAGACACACATGCACGCACACACATACAGAGACACACACACACAGGGGAATGCTTTTGTTCCACTTGTTTTTAACTCTATTCATACTCTCTTCTCCTTGCACTTCACAAAACGACCACTGGAGGTTGTGAGATGCATTCTTACAGGTCTGCACCTGGGTATCTGATGGTGTTACCATAGCACCGGTAGACCTATCTTTAAACACTGGTAGGCCTATCTTTAAACACTGGTAGGCCTATCTTTAAACACTGGTAGGCCTATCTTTAAACACCGGTAGGCCTATCTTTAAACACCGGTAGGCCTATCTTTAAACACTGGTAGGCCTATCTTTAAACACTGGTAGGCCTATCTTTAAACACTGGTAGGCCTATCTTTAAACACCGGTAGGCCTATCTTTAAACACCGGTAGGCCTATCTTTAAACACCGGTAGGCCTATCTTTTTAAGCAGGGAGATATCTGGGAGATATACCCTGCAATACCCTGGTGTTGTAACATACGCTGGTCACCTCTGTGTATTTGGTTTAATCAACAGGTATTGTTGGAAGTATACATGTCAATAGTATGCCAATAGTAAAAGTAGCTCTGTGGCTTTGGTCTGTGAAGACCAGTTCTAAGACCAAGACTCTCGTGCGTGCGTGCGTGTGTGTGTGTGTGTGTGTGTGTAAAATAATATATATATATATTTTGTAGAATTTTTTTTTTTTTAATTTTTATTTATTAAAAATTTGTATCTATAGACGGGGACCATTTGCGCCAATCAAGCTTATTGTGTTAATTTCTCCCACCCATGTTAGCTTTTGGCCAATATAAACTCTGTGATTGTAACACACCACGTTACTGTTCATAGTCATAGGACTGTCTTTGTCCTGTTCATCTTGTTACTGTTCATAGTCCTATGAATATGGCTTGTTGCAGTTGTTCCTGTTCATCTTGTTACTGTTCATAGTCATAGGACTATGTATTGTTACTGTTCATCTTGTTACTGTTCATAGTCATAGGACTATGTCTTGTTGCAGTTGTTATTGTTCATCTTGTTACTGTTCATAGTCATAGGACTATGTCTTGTTGCAGTTGTTACTGTTCATCTTTTTACTGTTAACTGTTCTGAACGCTATTAGGATGAATTCATTGAAAAGTGGAAATGCTGTCAAAATGCAATTGGAATAACTGACGCTCTGTTTGAATGTGTATATTAGTGGTATTAACATGATTCCAATTTAAATGTATTTCTGTTTATTAATATGAAACGGGTCTGAAGTATTTAGGTTGAAATGTTTCAGAATACAAACGGTTTCAATGAATGTCAGCCTAGGTCTAGGTTTATTAGGACTATGCCTTTTTACTGTTCATAGTCATAAGACTAGGTCTTCTTACTGTTCATCTTATTACAGTTCATAGTCATGGGACCATGTCTTGTTATAGTTCAGTCCTAGGACTATGTCTTGTTACTGTTCATAGTCATAGGACTATTTCTTGTTACTGTTGTTACTGTTCATCTTGTTACTTTTTATAGTCATAGGACTGTGTCTTGTTACTGTTATATACTTGTATATAAATATACAAGTTTATAAGTGGTATTAACATTGAAATTTAATTGTGTTCTGTTTATTACTATGAAATGGGTCTGAAGTATTTAGGTTGAACATTTTAAGAATACCAATAGTTCCAATGGCAAGATGGCAATTTCTAAGAGGACAAATGGTAGTAAGCGTATGTTTTAATTGGTGTTTCGTTTTTGAGGGGGTCCTTGGGAAATTCCCTGGCCCTAAAAATATTGAGAACCCCTGGGCTAGAGAATGTGGTCCAGGAACTTGTCTGACTTCTGAATTGGTAGCAGCTGGCCTTGCATACTTCAGGCCTCCACCGCTTCCTACTGATGGGATGTGTGTTAGCGCTCTGCTAGCTTCCTACTGATAGGATGTGTGTTAGCGCTCTGCTAGCTTCCAACTGATGAGATGGGTGTTGGCGCTCTGCTAGCTTCCAACTGATGAGATGGGTGTTGGCACTCTGCTAGCTCCCTACTGATGGGAGGTGTGTTAGTTGTTTATGTAACAAGCGGCACCGCTGTATTTGCACATTGTTGAATTATTGACCAAAGGAAAGACTTTTGGCCCAGGGGTCCGGTGCGATACTAGTTATGCTAACGAAGAGGCGTTGCTAACCACATTAAAATAAAAACAAGGCCAAACAAAGGAGCATGACTTTGGGTCACTTCCATTGGAAATATGACAATACTATTGTACGATATTGTGTAAGACATTAAAAAACAAGTGACTTCTGTAATTCTAACCAGTAGTTTCGGTGACTTTATCATGCTACTTTTCAAGTCATTGAAGTCTGTTATTTTGCAATGAAAGTTGATTGAGCCTGTGTGTTCCTCATTGGGCTGACGCAATAGAGAGGAGAGGAAAATAGGCATACATCTTTATTCTTTCACTCATGAATTCATTCCCTCCCGCTGAAACCGCCCCCATGATAAGAATGTTTGCACTCAATGTTTTCTGAAGTGCTTAGGATGAAAAGCTCCATCAAATGGCATACGTTGTTATTATTCTATTAAAATGCATCATTTATTAATCTACAAATGTTCATTCTCTCCCACCCCCACCCACCCACTCAGGCGACGACTTCTCCATCATCCAGCAGGAGATCTTCATGGTGAAGGAGTGCATGCATCACAACATCGTGGCCTACTTTGGGAGCTACTTGTGGTAAGAGCCCTCTTCAACCCCTCCCCACCGTCTGTCAGTCTCACTGGCTATAGACACACACACACACACACGCACACACAGGAGAGGAGAGTCTTGGTCTTATAACTGGTCTTCACCCAGATCTTGCTTTCCTTGATTTAAAAATAATTCTGTCCTCCTTTTGTTCTTTCTTTCTTGTTTTGTCTTTCTTAGTTTATCGATTTCTTTCACATTTTATCTTTCTTTCTTTCTTCATTGGCTGCTGTGCAGTACACCCTCAACCTCTTATTAACCTTGTGTTGGAAAGTGCCCAGTTGTGGAGTCCACTATGGTTTGAATGTTTTTGAATGCTTGCTCAACCGAGGGAACTGGTTAACTTGTGTAGGGAAAGTGTCCCATCTCTCCATTGTGGTTTACTCTTCCCTCATTCCTTTTCCTATTGTCGTCATGCAGCATTCAAACTGTTATGCGTATCCTAACGTTATGCCATGCTCAATTGTTAATTCTTCAGCCCTTCCTAAAGTTGGAGCTCTTCCTAAAGTTGGAGCTCTTCCTAAAGTTGGAGTTCTTCCTAAAGTTGGAGTTCTTCCTAAAGTGGAGCTCTTCCTAAAGTTGGAGCTCTTCCTAAAGTTGGAGCTCTTCTTAAAGTTGGAGTTCTTCCTTAAGTAGGCACTTTACTGTTGCACACTTGCACACTGGTGCTTCTGCACCAATGTGTGCGAGAGCATGTGAACATGTGACTGGACTCCTCCCGTGCCAGGATGTGGCTCCTCTGGGGCTCCGAGAACAGGGCCTGGCCGCGGGGGCCCCGTTGTGCAGTAGACTGGAGTCTGCAAAGGAAGCAGAATTGGCCCACCTGCTGCCTCTGGGGCCTCCAGCGGGTTTAACGAGAGCGCTGCCGCCAGAAGTGGTTTATTAACACTAGTCGTCGTTAGTCACCGGGTACCAGACGGCTTCTGCTGGCACACTCGCTGTGTTGTCTCGACACACACACACACACACACACACACACAGGTTTGTTTAGTAAGGTTGTTTTGTAGAAGAAGTCTGGCAATGGTTTCTCGTTCCAAGAAATTATATATTGGATCAATATTATAGGATTCAGGTTTTCAGGTTGTTGGGTTCAATCCCACAGTGTGTTGTTGAGTTCAATCCCAGGTGTGTGAGTCAATCCAGTGTGTTGGGTTCAACCACAGTGTGTTGTTGGGTTCAATCCCACAGTGTGTTGTTGGGTTCAATCCCACAGTGTGTTGTTGGGTTCAATCCCACAGTGTGTTGTTGGGTTAAGTCCCACAGTGTGTTGTTGGGTTAAGTCCCACAGTGTGTTGTTGGGTTAAGTCCCACAGTGTGTTGATGGGTTCAATCCCACAGTGTGTTGATGGGTTCAATCCCACTGTGCGTTGATGGGTTCAATCCCACAGTGTGTTGTCGGGTTCAATCCCACTGCATGCATTGGATTGAATCTGGCCATATCCATTGTTCGGAGCCCCACTCTGTCACATCTGGGTGGCATCCTTTGTGTCACATCCCACTGTTTGCTGTGCCGTATAGTGATCATCATGAGGATGGTTGTAGAGGTAGCTCGGTGCCTGGCTGTCAGTTGACATTGATCTCCTTTGCTGCAGCCGGGAGAAGCTGTGGATCTGCATGGAGTACTGTGGTGGGGGGTCTCTGCAGGACATCTACCACGGTGAGCTGCTCCTCCACACATCACCCCAGCTGCTCCCATAAAGACACACAGAAAGACCCAGTGTTATAAGCCAGCATTGACTAGGTATAAACTGTAAGCGTGTGTGTGTGTGTGTGTTTCACAGTGACAGGACCTCTGTCTGAACTGCAGATTGCGTACGTGTCCAGAGAGACTTTACAGGTAACCTATTTTTATTATTATTATATATAACGTTGTTTATTACATTAAGTTTTCCAGAAAACCTTATTGTTTGTCAACAGTAGGACACAAAGTTGTCTGTGGTCTGTGTTCTCGCAGTAAAACATGTAAAAAAAAAGAAGTAAATATCCATTTACGGCAAACGAAAAAAGCAGAGCGAAAGACTATTTAAAAAGGTGTTTATGTCCCACATTGGAAATAAAGTTTTCTTTTCAGCCCTTCGTTCATTTATTTCAGCCATTAACGTTCATTCAAAAGCCATCATGCTTAATTCAAAAGACCTACTAACGCACTCTCTCTCTCTCTCATTGGCAGGGTTTGGGATATCTGCACATCAAGGGAAAGATGCACCGGGACATCAAGGTACTGCCACACACCACCATTAACATGTCATTTGCATAATTGAGGGCGAGCGCTGATCACGGCTAATGACCCACTCTACTAAAGCTCTCGCGTATTGCCTTTGACCTCTTCCAGTGCTATAACACATCCTTAGTACACTTGCCTACGGCTAGCGTGACACATTGAGCTGTGAGTCAATGTGACTCACTGCTCTAAACCTAGGTCTAAACCCAGGTCTAAACCCAGGTCTAAACCCAGGTCTACACCCAGGTCTAAACCCAGGTCTACCCGTAGCCATCCCAGCCACATGTCTTACCTCTACCTGCCCCTTAATGGCACCTCTATCCCATACTAAAACATCCACTAAGACACTTTGGTCCAAAGTGTGAATGACTTATCAGTCATGGGTCGGCATGGTGATGGCGGCGTGTTGACAGAGCTGTCACCAGGTTCTGTGTATCTCATCGGTCGATGACCACAGTTCCAGGAAACCGGGAAAGTGAGGATGTGAGCAAATAAGTTAGTGGAGGGGAGATCACATGGTCCCGCATGACGCCCCTCGGGTCATGTGATCGTGTGAAGCTGGCGTCGATACCGCAGGTCATGGCCCCGTTATCTCTGCTCCAGGTGCTACACAGAGACCACTTCCTGTTTCCTTTGTCAGTCAGCCGAAGCCAAGTGAAACACAGTGGACCTGCCTCATAGCGTACAGTGCATGGGGCTAACCAGGTTAACTCCATGGCTAGCGGTGCATGGGGCTAACCTGGTTAACTCCACGGCTAGCTGTGCATGGGGCCTACCAGGCTAACTCCACGGCTAGTGGTGCATGTGGCCAACCAGGCTAACTCCAACAGCTAGCGGTGCATGGGGCCAACCTGGCTAACTCCACAGCTAGCGGTGCATGGGGCAAACCTGGCTAACTCCACAGCTAGCGGTGCATGGGGCCAACCTGGCTAACTCCACAGCTAGCAGTGCATGGGGCTAACCAGGCTAACTCTACAGCTAGCGGTGCATGGGGCTAACCAGGCTAACTCTACAGCTAGCGGTGCATGGGGCTAACCCAGCTAACTCCATAGCTAGTGATGCATGGGTCTTACCAGGCTAACTCCACGGCTAGCGGTGCATGGGGCTTACCTTTTTACAATAATTGCTCTGTAGTGCTCAAAGTCTATTGCAATTATTGCATACCATCAACTCACTTCAAGTTAGCCCGCATTCTTTGCAGAGCTTATGAAACCTCTTGTTGCTTAGCCTTAGCGGGCAAATTATCTAGTGTTTTGAACACATGCATCTGTTTTTTCAGTCAACAGGCTCTCTGTTATGGTGGGGCAGCGTGCCCATGAACCCTGTGCTTTGTTTCTGTTTGTTTGTTTTGACAGGGTGCCAACATACTCTTGACAGACTACGGAGACGTCAAGTTAGGTGAGCATGCGGAAACTGAATCTCACACTTCAAGTTCAAATGTCGTTCAAACTTGGTGTCACCAGGTCATCTCAAACTCCCCCCACTGCTCTGTGTTTCAGCCGACTTTGGGGTCGCCGCCAAAATTACCGCCACCATCCACAAGAGGAAGTCTTTCATCGGAACGCCGTATTGGTAAGTGGTCCCCGGCCGTCCGATTGGCCCAATTTCCCATAGCGGCCAACACACGCCCGGCTTGTATTTAGAACCAAGATTGCCCTTTATTGAGACTTTATTTAGGATGCTTCGGTAATAAGCTGTGACGGTAGTGCTCGGGGTACGACCCGCGCTCTTTAATACACATTAGTCATACCGGCTTGGCTGACTATGAGATCATAAAAACTAGAAACTCACTGCCGCTATCCCCGCCCCTTCCCAGTGCATGGACTGATGAGGTTTCTGGTGAATGACGTGATGATTGGTGATTGGGCGTGGTTTGGGGGGAACAATACAAATGCTTGTGAGCTTTTAAGAACATTTTGATTTATTGAATTCCCAAGATGCCATTGTTGATCAGAGCACTTAATCCTTCTGGGTTTTTGGAAGAACAGTTCCTGTGCGTATTAGACTGCCTCTGATTGCTATCAGCAGACATGCAGACATTTGACCTTGTGTTTACAATGCTTAGACTGACAGCTGGTTGTATCGTTTCTAACCGCTTTAAAAAAAAAATAGGACTGTCCTGTGTGATCGATAAAGAGCAGTGCAGTGCACCTGCCATTTTTCAGCCTGCAAAACGCATCCGGTTAGATCCACACCAAATGTGACTAATGCGACTGGAGGAAGCAAAAGCCAAATCCCGGACACTTTTAGCACACTATTAGAAATGCATTTTACCGATGCAAATATTTAACAAACGATACATCTTGACTCCGGGCAATTGTATCTTGATCTTTTATGCCGTTGTACCGATGCAAATCGGTGAACAGAGCACAGAGGGACAGGATAGCGTAGCAGGTAGGATGTTCAACTCCTGTTCCGGGTTTGATTCCCAATGCCCGCAGCCTCACCTAGAGGCACTATTGAGAAAGATGCCGCCCTACCTGCTCCTTGATGACATATGTTGGAAATTACTATAAATCGCTTTGGATTAAAGCATCGACTAAATGATTCATAATAATTAGTGGTGATTAGTCATTAGCAATAGTTATTAAGTAATTAGCAGTAAATAATTAGAATCATAGATAAGTCGCGATAAGTAATTAACAATAACTAATTCGTAAAAAGTAATTAGTTGCTTCAATAATTAGTTATATAAGTAATAAGTAAGTAGCTATAAATAATTGCATTACATTAGTCATTAAGCAGACGCTTTTGACCAAAGCGACTTTGAATAATGTAATTTAATAAGTGTATTTAATCAGTAAGTTAGTACTAAGAAGTTACCTCAATGTGTGTTCAGGATGGCGCTGGAGGTCACTTATGAGTCATTAGCAATAAGTAATTAGTAAGTTAGTACTAAGTACTGACATCCATGTGTGTTCAGGAATCGCTCTGAAGGTCACTTATGAGTCATTAGTAATAAGTCATTAGTAATAAGTCATTAGTAATAACCAAGTAGCTATAAGTCATTAGTAAGTTAGTACCAAGTAGTGACCTCCATGTGTGTTCAGGATGGCTCTGAAGGTCACTTATATGTCATTACTTATAAGTCATTAGTAATAACCAAGTAGCTATAAGTCATTGGTAAGTTAGTACTAAGTTGTGACCTACATGTGTGTTCAGGATGGCTCTAGAGGTCGCTTATAAGTCATTACTTATAAGTCATTAGTAATAACCAAGTAGCTATAAGTCATTAGTAAGTTAGTACTAAGAAGTGCCCTCCATGTGTGTGTGTTCAGGATGGCTCCAGAGGTGGCGGCGGTGGAGAAGAATGGCGGGTACAACCAGCTGTGTGACATTTGGGCGGTGGGCATCACCGCCATCGAACTGGCGGAGCTGCAGCCGCCCATGTTCGACCTCCACCCCATGAGGTACGGCTCTCTCTCTCTCTTTCTCTCTCTCTCTCTCTCTCTCTCTATTCTAAAAACCTATTCTACAAATGTTCAGCTGAAATGTTTGGGGAATGCACATATCTAATCGGTTCAGTTGGAACAGTGGTCTTCAACCAGAGGTTCTGCAGTGGGTCCGCAAACATGATTAATGCAAAAACCAATTCTTGCCGTCACCTTAGCCCAATGTTTCACCCAACTTGCACCTTCATGTCAGGGACCAGGAAGTCTGGGAGCGTCCAGGTCTTCGACATAGATAGACCCGGGCCTCAGAATAATTGTTATCCTGCCACACACCAGGGTCAGTCATCATACAATGGAAACGTTTGAGCCTGATACATTGATACATTGATTTATGACGACGAGGCTTGTAACTAAGCATCAAAGCTGGATATATTCAGAAGTTAATAAGGCATTATAAATGTATTATTAGGCCTCTAGGCCAGGGATAAAATGCAACAGCATTTTATAAAAATATATAGGGGGTCTCAATCCACCAAGGGGTCCCTGGGATGAAAAGCGTTGAAGACCCCTGAATTAGTTATTTCTGTGGGGTTTTCAAATTTTATTTTATTTTTTTTGCAGGGCCTTGTTTCTGATGTCCAAGAACAGCTTCCAGCCGCCTAAGCTAAAAGATAAACCCAAGTGGTGAGTCTGAACCGCTACAATCTGCGCAAGAGATTGACATCTTTAAGACTGTGCGTTGTAAACCCGTCACAGTACGTCCTACGCTGAACATTGCATAATGTGATATCCTTTTGTTCCACATAAAAAAAGGTTCAATAGAATGCTTACAAAGTATTTGGGATGATATAGAAATGCTTCTCCATGAGCGGAAACTAATATTTCTGACTCCAGTGGGAGCTGCAAAATCATCAGTATTGGCAATAAAACCAGAGAGAGAGAGAGAGAGGGAGAAAAAGTCACATTCTCCTAAGCAGCACTAACTTGGTAAACACATGCGTGACATTTAGACATTTTAATGCTGGTGGGATTGAAACACCGCACCGCAGAAGTGTCTCTGCCGAGTACGTCTCTAAACGGAGTTCAACTGTGTTCCTGTCACTCTGGCATCTGAGACTGCCGGTGACTTTGGAATCTGTGGAGGAAGGAGGGAATACCTTCCACAGGAGGGATTACCATCGGAAAAAAGTTAAAGGGCTCAGAAATGCAAAGCATGCTGGAGAGAGAGCGAGAGAGAGAGAGAGGGAGGGGGGAGAGAATCTGAATGTGAAACTACTCTCTCTGGACTCCCGCAGGTCCGTGGCTTTCCATAACTTTGTCAAGCTGTCTCTCACCAAGAACCCCAAGAGGAGACCCACGGCAGAGAAACTTCTATCGGTAACACATCCAAATACTTCATGGGAGTTGGGCCTTCGGGAATGTTCGAAAGGTTCCGGGTTCGAACCCCCGATGGTCTATCTGTGGGCAACCACCCCCACCTGCCAGATCTAAAATGTGATTAAAGTGTCTTCTAAAAGCTGAAAAGTAATAGACAATACTCCACAAATAATATTTAAATGGTAATATAAGTGACACGCCGCACTTAGCTGTGGCTGTTATCACGGCAGTTGTTATTTCAGCAAATTGGCCAACCGTTAAGGGTTCAGACAAAAGCACCCTGGAGCTCAAAGTGTGTGTGTTTTTGTGTGTGTGTGTGTGTGTTGGGCAGCATGTGTTTGTGGGTCAGACGGGGCTGAGCAGGCGGTTGGCGGTGGAGCTCCTGGACAAGATGAACAACCCTGACAACCACCAGCCCTTCAGCGAGGTGGACGACGACGACCTGGAGGTGACCACATGACCACAAAGTAGACTATTTTAACAGACCACTGCCCATCATTCTGTCAATGTGACACAATGTCAACACTAATTAGACAACAAAAGCACCACGGGATTATATTAAACGGCCTGGAACTATCAGTCTCAATTTCCTCTGAAATGTTAAAAGCTGCTAACTTGGTGGCCAAAAGATCGCAGTGTGTTACTGTCACATTCGGCAAATGATCTCCCAACGTTTACAACTTATTCGGTTTTGATGTGTTGTGCCTGGCAATAAACACCCAAAATGTTAGCGTCACGGTTTAGCAGCGATGGATTCACTTGTTTCGTGCCAGAACATTTTGACCCAATATGTTCCCGTGCCGGCCTGAAATCACTCTCCTTAATCTCCCCCAAGAGAGAGAGACACGCACGCATGCACGCACTTAGAGATGGAAGGCCTCTCACAGCCAGAGAGCTGGTCTGCGGGCCTCAGACCAGCCCATTGTATCAGCACAGCAAACGCTTTGTCTCCAGCTCAGTGAATGAAAAGCAATAGGCTGCTCTGTAGGCCCAGAGCCTGTGGTCTGAACTCTCAGACACACACTGCTCTGTAGGCCCAGAGCCTGGGGTCTGAACTCTCAGACACACGCTGCTCTGTAGGCCCAGAGCCTGGGGTCTGAACTCTCAGACACACGCTGATCTGTAGGCCCAGAGCCTGGGGTCTGAACTCTCAGACACACGCTGCTCTGTAGGCCCAGAGCCTGGGGTCTGAACTCTCAGACACACGCTGCTCTGTAGGCCCAGAGCCTGGGGTCTGAACTCTCAGACACACGCTGCTCTGTAGGCCCAGAGCCTGGGGTCTGAACTCTCAGACACACGCTGATCTGTAGGCCCAGAGGCTGGGGTCTGAACTCTCAGACACACGCTGATCTGTAGGCCCAGAGCCTGGGGTCTGAACTCTCAGACACACGCTGCTCTGTAGGCCCAGAGCCTGGGGTCTGAACTCTCAGACACACGCTGCTCTGTAGGCCCAGAGCCTGGGGTCTGAACTCTCAGACACACGCTGCTCTGTAGGCCCAGAGCCTGGGGTCTGAACTAGTTCTAGTATAAATATCTAGTTCTAGTACAAATGTCTAGTTCTAGTACAAATATTTAGTTCTTGTAGAAATATTTAGTTCTAGTATAATTATCTAGTTCTAGTATAAATATCTCGTTCGAGTATGAATATCAGGTTATAGTATAAATATCCAGATCTAGTTGTAGTATACATATCTAGTTCTAGAGTACATATCTAGTTATAATATGAATATGTAGTTGTAGTATACAAAAAGCCTCTCCGGGAACCATCACCTTATCGTGGTGGAGAGGTTTGAGTGTCCCTGTGAACCTGAGAGCTGTGTCGTCTGGAGCCTAGTGCTCCTGGTAGGGTCTCCCATGGCAGATTGGTCTCAGGGGAGGGGCCAGACTAAGAATGGTTCAAAGACCCTAATGGACAAACAAGAAGAAGTGAGGATACCCTGCCTGGAGGAAGCCCGGGGCCCATTTCCGGAGCCAGGCCTGGAAAGAGAGCCCGTCAGCGAGCACCTGGTTGCCTGGTTAGCCACGGAGCCCGGTCGGGCATTGCCCGAAAAAGCAACGTGGCCACTTCTCCTTCTTCGGGCATTGCCCGAAAAAGCAACGTGGCCACTTCTCCTTCCGCGGACCTACATCTACGGGAAGAACCGCTGGGGTCGGGTGCACTGCCAGTTAGGTGGCAGTGAAGGCAGGGGGCCTCGACAGACCAAACCCAGCCAACAGAGACTGGCTTTGGAGACGTGGAATGTCACCTCTCTGGGGGGGAAGGAAGCTGAGCTTGTGCGGGAGGTGGAGCGCTACCAGTTAGATCTGGTGGGGCATTGGCTCTGGAGCATTGGCTCTGGAAGTAAACTCCTGGATAGGGGTTGGACTCTTTCCCTCTCTGGAGTTGCTCCGGGTGTGAGTCCCCGGCTGAGTGCCGCTATGTTGGAGTTTACCCCGGTGGACAAGAGGGTTGCCTCCCTACGCCTTAGTGTAGTAAACGTGTAGTGCGGGTGAACTGGGAACGTGTATGCCCCTGCCTGGGAGATCTTCAACTCCCATCTCTGGCGGACTTTTTCGGGCATCTCTATGGAGAATGGGGACATTGAACCAGAGTGGTCATTGTTCAAAGCTTCTATTGCTGAAGCTGCGGTTGAGAGCTGTGGCCTCAAGGTCATTGGTGCCTCAAGGGGCGGCAACCCTCGGACTTCGTGGTGGACACAGGTGGTCAGGGAAGCCGTCCGACTGAAGGAGGCCTTCCGGGCTATGTTACTATGTTACTATGTGACTCCGGACTCGGTTGCGAGGTATCGACAGGCCAAGAGGACGGCAGCCTCAGCCATAGCGGAGGCAAAGCAGCGGGTGTGGGAGGAATTTGGAGAAGCCATGGAGAAGGACTTTCAGTCGGCACCAAAGCATTTCTGGCAAACAATCCGGTACCTCAGGAGGGGGAAGCGTGGATCCATCCAAGCTGTGTACAGTAAGGATGGGACATTGCTGACCTCCACTGAGGAGGTGATCAGGCGGTGGAAAGAGCATTTTAAGGAACTTCTTAACCCACCCTCAACGGTAGAGGCAGAGCTGGAGGATGAAGGACAGCAAATCAATCTCCCTGGAGGAAGTCACTGCGGTAGTCAAACATTTCCACAGTGGCAAAGCCCCAGGGGTTGATGAAATCTGTCCAGAAATGCTAAAGGCTCTGGGTGTTGAGGGGCTGTCATGGAGGACACGTCTTTTCAACATTGTGTGGAAGTCTGGAACAGTGCCTGAGGAGTGGCAAACAGAGGTGGTGGTCTACTCCAAGGTGCTGGAAAGGAGGGTTCGGCTGATAGTCCACCAGGACCAACTTTTCACTCTTGCAAGGATCCTGAAGGGGGCTTGGGAGTATGCCCATCTGGTCTACATGTGTTTTATGGATTTGGAGAAGGCATATGATCGGGTCCCTCTGGAAATACTGTGGGGGGTGCTGCCGGAGTATGAGGTGTGGGGGTCCATCCAATCTCTGTACTCCCAAAGCAGGAGCTGTGTCCGGATTCTCAGAAGTAAGTCGGGCCTGTTGGGTGTTGGCCTCCGCCAGGGCTGTGCTTTGTCACCCATCCTGTTTGATTTTCATGGACAGGATTTCAAGGCGTAGTCATTGAGGGGAGGGGTTTCAGTATGGTGGGCTCAGGATTGAATCGCTACTGTTTGCAGATGATGTGGTCCTGTCCATCATCAGTATGTGACCTTCAGCACATACTGGCTCGTTTGCAGCAAGTGTGAACTTGCTGGGATGAGGATCAGCACCTCGATATCTGAGGCCATGACTCTCAGCAGGAAACCGGTGGATTGTCTACTCCAAGTAGGCAGGGAGTCCTTATCCCAAGTGAAGGAGTTCAAGTATCTCGGGGTCTTGTTCTCGAGTGAGGGGAGGATGGAGCGGGAGATTGACTGGAGAATAGGTGCAGCGGGAGCGGTATTGGGTGTCCTTTACCGCACCGTTACAAAAAAGGGCTGAGCCAGAAGGCAAAGCTCTCGATCTACCGATCAGTCTTCGTTCCTACCCTCACCTATAGTCATGAACAATGGGAAGGCCGAAAGGACGAGGTTGCGAATACAAGCGGCCAAAATGAGTTTCCTCAGGAGGGTGGCTGGTATCTCCCTTAGGGATAGGGTGAGAAGCTCAGTCACTCGTGAGAGACTCTGAGTAGAGCCGCTGCTCCTTCGCATTGAAAGGAGCCAGTTGAGGTGGTTCGAGCGTCCTTCCTAGGATGCTTCCTGGTAGCCTCCCGAGGGAGGTTTTCCAGGCACATCCAACTGGGAAGAGACCACGGGGCAGACCAAGGTACAGGTGGGGTAATTACATCTCCACACTGGCCTGGGAACGCCTCGGGATCCCCAGTCAGAGCTAGTCGATGTTGCCAGGGAGAGGGAAGTTTGTAGTCCCCTGCTGAAGCTGCTACCTCCACAACCCGACTATGGATAAGCGGTAGACGATGGATGGATGGATATATATATATATATGATTATAAATGTCTAGTTTTAGTATACATGTCTAGATATAGTATGAATATCTAGTTCTAGTATGAAAATCTAGTTCTAGTATGAATATCTAGTTTTTGTTTAAATATCTAGTTTTACGATAAATATCTAGTTCTAGTATAAATGTCTAGTTTTAGGATGAATGTCTAGTTCTAGTATGAATATCTAGTTGTAGAAGAAATATCTAGTTTTGCTTCTGGTGAAGTTGTAAGTGTTTCTTAAAGGATTTCTTTATTGAATGCTGTCGTTTCATCTCTGTCTCTCTCTGTCTCCCCTTTCCCCCCCCCCAGCCCCTCCCAGCAGTGAGACACACCATCCGCTCCAGCAACAAGGATTCCAGAGCAGAGCGCACGCGCTCCGAGATCGACTGTAAGTGAACCACCGCTGCCCTCCTTAACTGTCACCTCTCCCTCCCTCCCTCTCTCCTCTCCTCTCCACCAATCAGATTGACTAGTGCCCTGGGGCCATGGCCCTCATTGGTCAGTTGTCTTGCACTGTTCTGTTGGGTCATCTTGGCTAATCATTTCAGGGCTGGCAGTCCTCCAGCCAAACAGCCCCCTGTGTGTGTGTGTGTGTGTGTGTGTGTGTGTGTGTGTGTGTGTGTGTGTGTGTGTGTGTGTGTGTGTGTGTGTGTGTGTGTGTGTGTGTGTGTGTGTGTGTGTGTGTGTGTGTGTGTGTGGTGTGTGTGTGTGTGTGTGTGTGTGTGTGTGTGTGTGTGTGTGTGTGTGTGTGTGTGTGTGTGTGTGTGTGTGTGTGTGTGTGTGTGTGTGTGCGCGCAGAAGCATGCTCTAGGGAGTGTGTGAGTCCTATACGCTGCTGTCTGAGATTCTGTCAGTAGAAACGTGAAGTGGCCACTTGCCAAAGGTGGTTTGTTTATGGCTAAAAGGCTCTTAAACAATAATTAGATGATTTTGATATGTAATATAAATGTGCATGTTATTGCAATGGGATTAACCTTTATAGAAAACTTGAGTGTTTGTCTTCGCTGCTGATTGGGGTTATTGCAGATCCTGTTATGAGATTGCGTTCCTTGTTAAATATAACCAAGTTATTTAGTGTGGTTGAAAGATATGGTAGCTGGTCCCATGTCCTCTGGTCTCCTGAACCAACAGATACTCCTTCGTTTTGGTCTGTGTGTGTGGTGTTTCTTCCAGTGTTGTCCTATATTGCCCTAGTGTTTGTGTGCGGTTTTTATTTTCTCACCCTTATTTCTGACTTTCCTCACAACAAGCCCACAATGGAAGGGACCGGGACAAGCCATGTGCACGTCCTAGCTTCCATGAGGAACTCAGGGCTGACCCAGGTCAGTGTAGTGGAGTGTGCCCGTGCATGTGCATAGGTACTGTTTGTATGTAGTATGTCCATCTCCTTTCCTAGTGATCGGAGACTAATCGATCCTCATCACCGCCTCTTAACCTCGGTGTGACCTTTCACCCCTGACCCTTTTGGCCCAACCGCTCAACCTGGGAGGAGAGTCGGAGCCTCCCCTGAGATTTCCTCTGAGCTGTGAAGTCGTTTAACCGCGTGACGCTCCCGCCATGCCTGAGCAAATGGCCCACATAACCAAAAGGGCCGTCCGCCAGATGAAAGGGGATAAATCTTGCGGTTGCTGGTGAGGAGCCAGCGCATATTGGCAGGCCGTTTTCATTCCACTCGGTTCCAGTCCGGCCGTTGCGTGTTTACGCGGGACGCCGTCCCGCTCCTCTTATCGGGTCGACTGTTTGACAGCCCCTTCACCTCCGAAACAAACTGCCCCCCCCCACCCCCTCCCTCCCTCCCGTCCTGTTTTACATCCCGTGTTGTTAATTCTCCCTTCAGCCTCTTCCTTCACCGGGGAAACGCTCTGGTCATCGTCAGCCGTCATCTTTAACTTTGTTTTTTTTATCTTCTATCCTTCCAGAGCCCGTTTTTTACAGTCATAAAAATCAATAACACAACAACAACATGGCAGTTGGTTTATGCTTGTGGTAACTCATGGTGCTCACTTACATTGGCCTGTGTGTGTGTGTGTGTGTGTGTGCGCTCTAACGCTACGTAGCTAGTCCAGGAGGTAGGGTTCTATCTGAAGTGGGGTCCGGATGCCCTCTAGTGCCAGAGCCGTGTCTCTCGGGGGAGAACTCGCTAACCACAACCTCGGCTCTTGTCTCCTCTCACAGTCGACAAGGTCCACTTTGAGCCCCCGCTTCGCAAGGAAACCGAAGCCCACTCGGAAATGGTGATTACACGTGTTTTGAGTATTACATATTGGACGTATCACGTGTTACATTGTAATGTGTGACCCAAATACCCTATGGGAAATGTATTTATAGATATTTCCATTATTGTCCTATAACTTTTCCTAGCCAGGTGTTCTCCTTGTGTGTTGGCTAGTTGTCATGTAAAAAGTGTGTGTGTCTCCAACAGGATGTGAGTAAAGAGAACGACTTCCCGTCCCCCTGGAGTCCCTTCGCCGACGGAGGAATAACGTCCAGGTAAATGCATGGAAACGGTTGTTATGGAAACCACTCCCCCCTCCCCCCAAACTCTTCTTCTGTTGTTGTGGGTACCAGGCTGTCGTGCAGGATGTATTGGGGGGGGGGGGTTGAAAGGGTCACTGGAACAGCTGCCAATTCTCCTATCTGGAATACTGTCCACTTCCTGTTTGAGGGAACATTTCGCGTTGTATTTGTGATCAAATACATATTTGTTATCACCGAACTTTGGGGCCTTCATATATTGTATATTTTCAACCCTCTGGTATGGGTGTATCAATGAGTGTACTTAGTGAATTGAGTAGGGCCTTTTAGTGGAGACCAGGCCAGACCTTGCATCGTGATATCTTTTGTTTGTTAATTTCCACGACCCATTGCAAAATTATTAGAAAATATGTAAATATGGCCAAAATGTGGTAGAAAGCCAGTAAATGAGTTCTCCCAGTGCGTTGTAGCAGCGTGTGTATCGACTGAAAGCCTGTGTTCTAGCATGATCTCATCCAGGCCTCGGTCACCTGTACACGTTGTTGGCCTGTGGCTCTAATAGATTTGTCTTCACCTGTCTGTCTGTGTGCTGTGTTTGTTTGCTTCTTTTCCCACTTCTCTCTGTCTTCGATTGTCCTCTCTCTGTGTCTCTCTGTGTGTCTCTGTCTCTGTCTCTCTCTTTGTCTTTGCACTATCTCTCTCTCTCTATCTATCTCCCTCTCTCTCTCTGCATCTCAAGGAGCCTTCTCCAAAGTGTTGAGGACGAGTTGTTCCAACGGTAACTCTTGACTAACACTGTTGTCTCCACACCCCCGCTCCTCCTCCAGCTTCCGGCTGTGTTTGTTTGTGTGTGTGGTGGGCCTGGCAGTGGTGATGGTGTGCTGCTGGTGGAGGTTGTGGTGGCTGACTCTTTGGCGTTTCTCAGTGAAACCTCCCTACCTGCTGCTGCCCCGTGCAACCCTACCTCCTCTCTCCCCGGTGTCCCTCCACCCGACCGTGTGTGTGTGTGTCTGTGGGTGTCATGTAGCCGTAGTCGCTAGTAGCCACACGCATTTAAATTCATTTCCATCACACAGGGTCTTGGTAGGAGGTATGGTACTCTGGATTCATGCGTACTGTACAGCCGTCAGCCAGTCTGTCTTAAAGGGAGAAAACGCTCGACTACTTTCTAGTAAAAGAGAGTAGTCGGGGTCTCCAATATCAACTTGTTTCCATAAAAAATGTGCAGAGAAGTCGGACCAACTAATATAAATCTTAAATCTTAAAAAAAGAACATAGATCTCCCGGACCAATGGCGTCAACGCTTTAACTTTTCTGTAACATTTTTTGGGCGGGAAACTGAGTTAATTCCCTTTCTTGGCGGTACCGTCCATCTGTAGTACCATCGGTCTGTGTTCCCGTGCTATCCTATATAGTGCTATGTGATCACGGTGCTGTGGTACTATTGACACCCCTGAAAGCGAAAATGTTGTCGCTCGCCGCAAGCTTGGTGTGTATGGGGTTTGACGCATGGTCGATTCCACGCATTCAGGTTGTGCTGTGAGCCACTGTGGTTACCGACGCTAAGTTTGTTTTAGCGTTGCAAAAAGAAAGAAGGCATGTGCTATCACAACAAGCATGTCTGAACCACATCTGCTTGGGATACAAATTGGACATCAACCCGCCTTGTAATCAATCGCAATGATTTCGCTGATTGAAAGACAATGATTTGATAAGATGATGGATGAAATAGATGAAGTGCTTGCTCCTTCTATTTTGTTTTGATACTTCCCTTGAAACTGTTCTGTGAGCGTAGTGAGACTGTTTCAGGGATATCGCAGACCTAAACTGTTGTTAGTTCACCAAGGAAGGAGTAAAGTGAGCAATAATACAGACCCGTTTCACAGAGCAAGAAAGCTGGGAGATCAACACGTACAGTTCCAAAATCGGTCCAAAATGTTTGTGTAGCCATAATTGATGGCAATGTGTGGACAGAGGACAACCTTGGCCTCAAAGTGACATGTAGAGGGTCCTTAGTAGAGCAGATGCCTCTGCCACACCAAAAAGTCCCATGGATCCAGATTTGGATTCTTTGCCTTAATCCAATCAACTGTTCCAATTCTGTAAGACGTTTTGAGTTATCTCGCTAACAGACAAACAAACAGGTGAAAACATAACCTCTCTCCTATCTTCTACCCAACATGAAGATGTTAGGAAGATGTGCCTTTTACACCAACAATATAATCTATGAGTCCTGTAGATGAGTATAGGGTGAGGCTAGATGCAGTGTCATATCTGTGTTACCATATCCAACACATGGCTGTCCCCATTTCCTCCTCATCAATCCTCTCCCTTTCCTCGGGGAGGTTGTTCTTTGTAACCGTCCCTTGCTCTCCGGTGTGTCCCGGGCCTCCGTGGTTTTCCGCTGTGTCCTCTAAACCCCCGTCTCCTCTCTGCCCACCCCAGGGGACACATCGCCCACCTGGAAAATGCCTTCGAAGACGTGGGGCTGTAGGTGTTTTTGTTTATTTTTCACTCATTTTGGGTCCAGCTCCTGTGTTGCTGTAAGTCATCTTAAGAAGTAACATGAATCTCGCTCCCCAGGTCCACCCTTAAGCCTGGTGCAGCGCCGCCTCCTCTGCCGCCCAAGGTGAGACTCCGATGAATACACACAATCCACACCGACAAGGAAACGGGACACAAGTTTGCAGTGCCGCTCACGCTCGCTATCTTACCGAGGCAGTAGCTAACGTTAGCCGGCGCACAGAGACTAACATTGCCTAGCTTAATGAGACGGTAGCTATCTAGGTACCTAGCGTACGTCCTCTTAGCTTCCTGAGGTGGTAGATGATGTTAGCCGGCCTGTGCGGTTGGTTAAGGTTCAACTAGCTCACAAGGTAGCTAACGTCGGCTAGCTTAGGCTAAGCCGAACCGAGACGGTAACTAACCGCCGTACCGGTAGTTTTCCTGCTGGTGTGGTGTTGACGGAGGCCTATAACCGCTTTGGATGCTCCCTCTCTCCCTCTCAGCCGCGGCTGCACAGTCCTTCCGATGAGCCGGGCCTGACGGACGAGCGCTGCCTGACCGTCCGCCGCTTCCCCAACAACGGGAGCCCTGACCAGCCAGCCCGCCGGCAGAGCATCCCGGGGGGCGAGGCCGGCAAGGCCCAGAACTCTGCCTCCGACTTCCTGTCGGTGAGCGTCAGCAGCCCCGGCCTGCTGTCCCACGCCTCGGACCCCGGTTAGTGCCCCTCAGTGTCCTCTCTCTCTCGGCTCAGAGTGCCGTTTTCGACAGTCTTTCATGTTTGTGTGTCTCCCGTCACGGAGGATGTGTGTCTAAATGCTTCTTGTGTGTGGTTTGTCTTTTCCAAGCTCTCAGTAAGCCTGAATGTAAAGGTAAGGTTGAGCCTGCCCTCTCTCTCTCGCTCTGAGTCTCTGGGTTGTGGAGGTACAAGGGGAGAAATGGAAGTTGTTGTTGGGTGCAGCAGAGCAAAGATTCCCAACCTGTGCCCCATGGCCCCCTAGTGGCCATCTAGGGTACTGTAGGTGGAACATCTGTTTTTGTTGTTAATGCTATTCTGATATGAAATGCAGCATTATTAAAGTTATTAACTAATATCAAGTCATATTTATAGGTACATATGGCATTGCTTATTTTTGATATTTTGGTTATGTTTACGTTCTAAAATGCAGTAAATCTGATTGAAGTGGGCCTTCATTCAGAACCCCTGCTGTAGGGTTTTGGTAGTTCCACATCTGGTGTCACTAATTTCCTCTCCGTCTGCCTCACAGAGGATTCTGACGACAGCGGGAACGGAGACGGATCCAAACCCACGGCCAACCGGCCCAGGAAGGAGAAGAAGGAATTCCCGGTACGTTTCCAGACACTCCTCCATGTTGTCCCCTGGTCGAGACAGGAGACGGGCTCCTCCGTCTTCCCCCTGATTGTGGTATCAGCCGACTCAAGTCCTCCTTCCTAAACCTTGACTGCGGTCGTTTGTTTGTTTGTGTTTTTGCTATTCCGGGGCTGCATCGGTGGCAGTTGAACCCCAAGGGACACATCGCGGTATCGTGGTAGATCAACACGGAAACAGTGTGTGGAATGTGCTCTTCTGTTTCCACATAGTTTGTGGTCGGTCGTAGACGCCGTCTCCCTCTCTCTGTGTCTCCGTCACGGCGACGGAATGACTTGCAGTGTGGTGATGTTTACATCCTTCATGCTCCTCCTCGTCCTCACTCTGGTTCCTCTTCTGTCCCCCCGTAGAAACCAGCCATCAACGGCCTGCCACCCACGCCGAAAGTCCTGGTGAGTGAAGACAAACTTCTTCCTTCCGTTTTGGTGATTTCCGCCTCACGATGACAGTGAAGCTCGTTCACCCGGACACTTCAGGGAGGATGAGGAGGGGAGCAGAGAGCTAGTCTGGTTGTTTGGGTGTTCGACTCCAAGCCGAGAGTTGGCCCTCATCCTAGAACCAGATGCCTCTTAGCCCCTGAGATGCCTCCTAGCCCCTGAGATGCCCCTACTATCCTGTTGGACACTTTGCTCTGAGGTGCTTTGGATAAATCTGCATCCATCTGCTAAATGATAAAATAGCAACTCAGCTACAACAGTTTCTGAAGGAGGTAAACTCTGTCTGAAACGAGGTCTGCGTTCCACGGTCCACATCGGTTTTGCCTGGGTTTCCCCTGTGGTCGGAACATCCAGCCTGGTGGACCTTGGGTGGGAGGGGTCTGGCAGGGGTCCTTGAGTGAGGCCCTGACTCTGGCTTGTCTGGTGGTTGGTTTGCAGATGGGGGCATGCTTCTCCAAGGTGTTTGATGGATGTCCTCTGAAGATCAACTGTGCCACGTCATGGATTCACCCTGACACAAAAGGTAAACACTCACTCACTCGCATGCTGTTACATCCCATGCATTTTGTGACACCCTATTTGAAGGACCATAACGGCATGGATGATTTGAGTAGCTATCGTGGTACCTTCATCCATTCATTAACTGACATTCATGTAGAGTACCTCCCATTCAAACTAGTCACACAGGTAAGTATAGAGAATATTGTTAGGAATGTTCCATTAATCCGTAATCATATTTACATGAGTAGCTTAGCCAACACTTATACACACACACACACACACACACACACACACACACACACACACACACACACACACACACACACACACACACACACACACACACACACACACACACCTGGTGTATTGTATCAAAAGCGGCTTCACAGAGAGAAGTGATCAAATCGTAATTTTGTTCCAGCCGAGTGAAATAAACCATTCATTTGAGCTTGGCTGGTTTATTGTCTTCCAGACCAGTACCTGATCTTCGGAACTGAGATTGGCATCTACACACTGAACCTCAACGAGCTACATGAAGCTACCATGGAGCAGGTCAGAAGCACCACCGCTAACGGGCCGTCACTTTACACCCTTGAAGAATCAAGTGGCCCGTGTACTCACGACTCACACCGTCACATGTTGTTCCCTTTCTTCTGTGGGCTGTGATGGACATTTCATGATGATTCATTTGTGAAAGATGCGTGTGAATACAAATATTGATCATCGAAGACCTCTGCACTAAACCATTTTGTCCATTGATTGTCACGAAAGTGGACCTCAACTCTCTTCAAATATGTTCGGTTCATATTCACTCATTCAATCTCTCATAAAGATTTCAAAAAGCATTGTGGTCCACAACCCGAGCGCGACCAAGCGGTGTCTTGCTTTAGCGTGCCGCGTATGTTGATCTTTATGCTGCTCTTGTCTATTCCAGCTGTTTCCCAGGAAGTGCACCTGGCTCTACATTATCAACAACAACCTGATGTCTCTGTCTGGTACGTCACTCATTCCACCTGCTCTTCCTCCTCCTCCACCTGCTCCTCCTTCTCCTCCTCCTCATCATAATTTGCAGCATCATTTGCAGCTTCCCCATCCCCTGCTGTGTCACTCATATCACCAGCCATGTACAGAGTCCTCTCCCTCTCTCTTTCTGAGCATGGTGCCATTACTACCATGATAGGATGTACCTTAAATGATTCCTGGACAGGAAAATATATCTATACAGAATGCACATCTATACACTATATATCTCTGGACAGAATATATTCATACACAATAAAGAATTGATCTCTATACATAATGTATCTACAGAATACAAAGTTGATCTCTATACATCATTTATCTACAGAATTCAGAATATATCTCTGAATCAGAATACAGAATATACCTCTTAATCAGAGTACAGAATATATCTATATACCGTATTGACCCGAATATAAGACGACCCCGATTATAAGACGAACCCTCTTTTTCAAGACTCATTTTTGGAAAAAAATAATTATCTTTTTTGAAGACCAAATATTTTATTTGAAAATAATGATAACACATCACACATTGTGTTCAAATTTGCCTAACTTGGCAAACAAAAACAAAACAGGCTAGATAGATTGCAATGAAACAGTAGTGCAATAAAACGGTAGTGCAATAAAATAGTAGATCAATGAAACAGTGAAAAATGTCAGAACATCAGTCTATTGGTCACATCACGTCTTCTCATTCAGCTCGTCTTCTACATCGCTGGGTTGTTCGCTCTCACTCCCGCTATCGTCACTCACGGTGTCTGCTCCCCCGTCTCCTCCCACATCACGTCATCCTCGCTGCCATCCATGGCATTTGATACGCAGCATTTCTTAACCCATTAATGATGCTTTCTGGGGAAACGTCAGCCCATGCTTGCAAGATCCATTCACAGAGCAAACGTACTGCAGGCTTTTGGATGTTTCCAGACGGTGTCAGTGCGTGATTAGCAGCCAGGAGCCACTCTGTGGATCTCTTGCGCAGATGAACCTTGAATGGTTTGTTAACGACCACATCCAACACCTGCAGCTGGCTTGTCATTCCGCCCGGTATGATCACTAGGTCACCATTCAACTCTTTCACTTGCTTTTTGACTGGCGTTTTGAAGTGTCCACGGAAAGCATCCAGAATCAACATATTCCTCTTCTTTCTGAGTCCCCCACGCCGTCTGCCCCACACAACCTTGCGCCAGTCCACCACAAGCTCCGTCTCCATCCAGCCCTTTGCCTGGGCACCTACCATAATCCCCCACGTACGGGGAAGTTTTGTCCCATCTGTGAGGCGCGTTAACATGACAGTTACTGGCTCTTCTCGTTTCCAGTAGATCAGTAGATCACTGATTTGTCGCCTTTCTTATGCACAGTGACAGATGTTGGCATGTCAAAATACACAGGCGTTTGATCAGCATTGCCCATCTGATCAAGGGGGTATGAGTGCTTCTTCCTTAACTTGATCACATATCGCTGATAAGACAGTAGCTTCTCTCTGGAGTCTGAGGGCAGGCGCTGGGCTTGTCCTGCGTCACAATGACAGGTGTTTGATGTCTCTGCTTCGTTTATCACCATTATCTTAAAATTGGCATCGTAACTTTGTCTCTCCTGTTTATTAACTTGCCCTACTTTTGAGCCACTTTTTTCAAGTTGGTCGCCGTGTCTCACCATTTCTAGCTCTCCAGGTAACTGTTTATGTTCTGTTACTTTAAGACTTTGAGTTACTTTAAGTGTCGCGCGGTGTCTCGGAACACTCGTTTGCCGCGATCTGTTGTTGCGCAATTACATGTGCAATTACGTTACATCGAAAAGTCTAAACCCCGATTATAAGACGACCCCTCTTTTTCAGATTTGTCTTATAAAAAAAAAAACCTGTCTTATATTCGGGTCAATACGGTATAATATATCTACAGAATGATTCTCTAAAACAGAATATATCTACAAAACTCAAACAGAATACACATTATATCTCTTTACAGAATATATCACAAACAGAATACAGATGATATCTATACAGAATATATCTACAGAATATATCTCAAACTACAGAATTTATCTCTACAGAATGCATACTCTCACACACAGTGTGTTGTGTGGATCTGGGTCTGCACCGGACAACAGAGACCTTTTAGTTAGTCACATGTGGAATCTTAGCAGACTATGCTGAGATTTAATAACAAAAGAAAAAGTAGTAGTAGTAGACTCCACCCACATTTTTATTTTGTAGGTTTCACTATTCACTTATCAGCAGTGTGTCTCCTCCAGTTCACGTACCCTCTCCTCTGTTCTCTCCTTCTCGTCTTCCCCTGGACTCTGTCCTCTGGTCTGGCTTGGTCTGATGCTCTACTAACTGGCTTCATCAGAAGGTAACCGACACGCTTCAACATCCATCGGCGCTTAAACCCAGTTTCTGTTACACTCTGGTCTCAGCCAACACTACCTGCTGCCAGTTATCTAGTTCAAAAGCTGCAGGATAGTGCAGTGGTTAGCGGGGTTTGGAATCCCCTTAATAATAAATAGTTGTTAATAAATGGACTCAATATATTTTTCCAGGTGTCTTAGTTGCTGGGTAAAACAGACATTTAACAAAAGCAAAACATTGAAAATGAGAAATCAAACGGCACCATCTGCTGGTTAACACCGGGTAGTACAAGTGTCCTTTCTAGAAATAATGTCTGTTTAACATGGTATGTTATCTTTAGGTTAGACATGGTATAGGGTAGTTATCTTGAGGTTAGACATGGTATAGAGTAGTTATCTTTAGGTTAGACATGGTAAAGGACATGGTATAGGGTAGTTATCTTTAGGTTAGACACGGTATAGGGTATTTATCTTTGGGTTAGACATGGTATAGGGTAGTTATCTTTATATTAGACATGGTAAAGGGTAGTTATCTTTAGGTTAGACATGGTAAAGGACATTGTGTAGGGTAGTTATCTTTAGGTTAGACATGGTATAGGGTAGTTCTCTTTAGGTTAGACATGGTATAGGGTAGTTATCTTTAGATTAGACATGGTATAGGGTAGTTATCTTTAGGTTAGACATGGTAAAGGACATGGTATAGGGTAGTTATCTTTAGGTTAGACATGGTATAGGGTAGTTATCTTTAGGTTAGACATGGTATAGGGTAGTTATCTTTAGGTTAGACATGGTATAGGGTAGTTATCTAGGTTAGACATGGTATAGGGTAGTTATCTTTAGGTTAGACATGGTATAGGGTAGTTATCTAGGTTAGACATGGTATAGGGTAGTTATCTTTAGGTTAGACATGGTATAGGATAGTTATCTAGGTTAGACATGGTATAGGGTAGTTATCTTTAGGTTAGACATGGTATAGGGTAGTTATCTTTAGGTTAGACATGGTATAGGGTAGTTATCTAGGTTAGACATGGTAGAGGGTAGTTTATCTTTAGGTTAGACATGGTAAAGGGCAGTTATCTTTAGGTTAGACATGGTATAGGGTAGTTATCTTTAGGTTGGTTAGACATGGTATAGGGTAGTTATCTTTAGGTTAGACATGGTATGGGGTAGTTATCTTTAGGTTAGACATGGTATAGGGTAGTTATCTTTAGGTTAGACATGGTATAGGGTAGTTATCTTTAGGTTAGACATGGTATAGGGTAGTTATCTTTAGGTTAGACATGGTATGGGGTAGTTATCTTTAGGTTAGACATGGTATAGGGTAGTTATCGTTAGGTTAGACATGGTATAGGGTAGTCATTTTTAGGTTAGACATGGTATAGGGTAGTTATCTTTAGGCTAGACATGGTAAAGGATGTGGTATAGGGTATTTATCTTTAGGTTAGACATGGTAAAGGAGGTCAGTGGTATCTTTATTTTATTCCATATATATTTTTATATAATATTTGTTATGATCTGC
This sequence comes from Muraenolepis orangiensis, assembly GCA_027704905.1. Lineage (NCBI taxonomy): Eukaryota > Metazoa > Chordata > Actinopteri > Gadiformes > Muraenolepididae > Muraenolepis > Muraenolepis orangiensis. Next base: position 6,526,369 of record CM051016.1, read on the forward strand.
CACGATGAAGCCTTGCACAACAGAGCAGTGTTAATATGAACCAGATAACATCACCTGGTTTAAACTCTTCTCTTATCTTCCTTCCTCCTCCAGGTAAAACCTTCCAGCTGTACTCCCACAACCTCATCGGCCTGTTTGAGCAGCTCAGGAAGCCCGGCCTGGCAGCCCAGTTCCAGACACACCGGTTCCCCGATCGCATCCTACCCAGGTGGGACACAACCCCTGCTGGTCTAGAGTCCAGACCCCCTAGTTCCAGAGTCAGACCCCCTAGTTCCAGAGTCAGACCCCCTGGTCCAGAGTCAGACCCCCTGGTCCAGAGTCAGACCCTCTGGTCCAGAGTCAGACCCCCTGGTCCAGAGTCAGACCCTCTGGTACAGACCCCCTGGTCCAGAGTCAGACCCCCTGGTCCAGAGTCAGACCCTCTGGTCCAGAGTCAGACCCCCTGGTCCAGAGTCAGACCCTCTGGTACAGACCCCCTGGTCCAGAGTCAGACCCTCTGGTCCAGAGTCAGACTTTTAGGGGTTATAACACATACTAGTGGAGATAGTGGACATCGGGGGATACTGATGGAGGTGGAGTGGAGGGTGGTGTTCCTGTGCAAGATGCCTCTAACCTCAATCTAAAAATATGAAACAAATAGCTTTGTTCAAGCATCTGCTGAATTACACATTTTTTGTTTTTATTTTTACAATGTCCATATACCCTCTTAAAAGCCATGTTATATGAGGTGTTTTATTACATAACATTGATACATCACAGTGGGAACAAACATTCCCAGAGTGTATTCTGCAGACACTCAACTGTTTACTGTGGAGTGCTACATGCTCAGCCTGTTAAGTTAGGACATTACATACAGAATGGCCACACACACACACACTCACACACACTCACTCTCCCCTTCCCCTTCCTCCCCCCATTGGACCGTAGTAACAGGTCAACTGTTTTCCCTCCACAGGAGATTTGCCCTGACGACCAAGATCCCCGATACAAAGAGTTGTCACAAGTGTTGCATCGGTGAGCTCTGTGTGTGTGTCTCTCTCTCTCTCTGTCTCTCGGTCTCTCTGTCTCTCTGTGTGATGGTGTGCGTGTCTGTCAATTTAACCTAAAAATATTGCAAAACATCATATTACGTATGAATATATACATTGCTAAATACTGAACCATGACCCTTGTATTGTGATGTGTATCACATACTAGTACTATGATTACTACTACTACTGAACTTGCACTGCTACTACTATACTGCAACAACCAGAGTTGTTGTTGTCGGCTCCTGGCGTGGGAGAGATAGCAACGGTGGCTCCTCGTAGCATCTCATTGCTAAGTGATGGGAAGTGAAAGGAGTTCAATTAGCTCACTGGCTGAAGTGGGCCAACACCGTGCGAAAGTGAGACTCTGAGAGACTCGATCGACTTACTAACTGTGTGTGTGTTCTGTTCCCTCAGAGGGCCTATACAGAGGACTTTCGTCTTGCTCCGTATAGTACAGATATTGATCTTTTTGGGGTTTGTTGTAAAAAAACGGCAGCAGGGAAAACTGAACGTGTGTGTGTGTGTGTGTGTGTGTGTGTGTGTGTGTGTGTGTGTGTGTGTGTGTGTGTGTGTGTGTGTGTGTGTGTGTGTGTGTGTGTGTGTGTGTGTGTGTGTGGTGTGTGTGTGTGTGTGTGTGTGTGTGTGTGTGTGTGTGTGTGTGTGTGTGTGTGTGTGTGTGTGTGTGTGCGCGTGTGTGCGTGCAGTGAGGAATCCCTACACAGGCCACAAGTACCTTTGCGGGGCTCTCCAGTCGGGGATCGTGCTGCTGCAGTGGTACGAGCCCATGCAGAGGTTCATGCTCATCAAGGTCAGTAGGTCGTCCCCGGTGCTGATGTTGACTCTGGTGGTGTCTCGCAGTGGTCCACAAAACCCAGAAAGACTAGCTTCATTAGTCACTAGTTCATCATGCTAGCACAACACATAGACCCTGATAGCCTTTACCCTGATGAGGGATTTAGCCATCCCAACATCCTAACCAGTGTCTACCAAGAGATTCAACATTTAGATTTGCCATTAGCAACAAGTACAATATAATCTTACTCCCTATTCCCTCCCACAGTATGAATTCTTAAAACACAATACTATAAAAATACAATACACAATAAAAAATGAAAAAAAACATAAAAAGAACAATAAAGTGACTGATGGATGATATATATATATGTGTTGAATTGTGCAAAAAGCATTTTAAAATGCCAGAAGTGCAGCAGCATCATGAATGCAGTGCAGTACAGTGTAACATGTATTAGTCACAATGTGACTAATACATGTATACATGTGACTTGGCTCGCTAGTGTCTCCTTTTGTTATCATTCACTAAGTATCTTGCCGTCTGTCATTCATTACATCCTTTCATTCCTTTTTTGCCTCCCAAGTCTCACGTTGCACATTATAGCGGCTTATTTTTTCCGTTTTCAGTTATCAGTTTTATTTCAGTGGAACGTAAACAAGAACATGGCCTCTAGGACAACCTCTCAGTTTCCTCCCGCGCGACATCAATCATATTCCCCGTCCTAATAATCACACATGTTACCCTGAATACCACAGTACCCTTCAACCAGCCAATCAGAAAGCAGCAGCGTTTGGTCAGTGGGCTCTACAGCTGTACTGGGGATTATTTAATGCCCTTGTCTGTCTTAACGGTCCGTACTGGTCGGCCTCCATGTGTGAAGAACGCAGCCCCTTGATGATGTCGTACGTTCTGTTTTACCCCCCTGCTGTGCTGGCCCCTTGGTCCAGGTCACCCTTGGGGAAGGGGGGAGATTTTTAATCTTGTTCAATCTTGTTCAACCGGGATGAATGAACAAATAAATAACACAATGTGCACATTGCACTCTAATCTCTAAATTATGCTATGCGGAAACGTGCATCGGACTGTATGTCAGGGTTATGTGAAGCTAGCTACTTGCTACTTATTTTGGGTTGTCTAGGAACCATATTGTATTGGTTACCTAGCGACCTGGACCTAACCCTGTCAGCCCTTCTCTGTCTCCTCCCCCCCACACACACACACACAGCACTTTGACTTCCCGCTGCCCAGCCCTCTGAAGGTGTTTGAGATGCTGGTGGTCCCGGAGCAGGAGTACCCCATGGTGTGCGTGGCGGTCAGCCAGGGCAGCGAGCCGGGCCAGGTGGTCCGCTTCGAGACCATCAACCTGAACTCCTGCTCCTCCTGGTTCACCGAGATGGGGGCCAGCAGCCAGCGTAAGTAATACACCTCTGGTTTTAGATGCAATATTTAGCATCCGGTTTACAGCCTCAAAAGTGGGCAGAAAGGAGGCTCATGGAACAGTAGAGGCAGAGGGAAGCCTCATGGGGAGGTAGGAGGGCTGATGGGTGGACAGACGGATGCCTGCTGACTGGGTGGATAAAGGGAACAGAGCAGACAGAATGGAAGAAGTTGGGTGGGAAGTGTTAACGTCGACGTTAACACGAGTGTATATTTAAGGATGTCGTGTTCTTACAGAGTAATTGGAAATAAAGTAGCATGCTAGATATTTCAGACTAAAAGGATCCTTCACTAGAACAATATAGTCCATACAGTCGAGGGCCGGTTGGGATCGCTACGAGTCCTGACTTCCTGTTTGTTCGTCCTCTGGCAGCCAATGAGCAGGTGGATGCCATCCATGTGACCCAGCTGGAGCGCGACACGGTGCTGGTGTGTTTGGACAGTAAGTATCGCTGGTGAACGCTCACCATCAACCAAACGTCATTAAATATGTGATCCCATTTGACCCATACCAACGTTGTGGGTTCAAACCCCAGTCTGTAGGCCGCCTGTAGGCATCCGCTAGCATGAACTGGACGAGGTGCCTACTACTCCTTGCTCCTAAATGACATGTGTCTAAAATTCAAGTCACTTAAGATAACGGCAAAGGGGAAATGATGTGTTACGTTTACTTCTCCCTTAGAAAATCTGAAGATAGTGAACCTCCAGGGCCGACTGAAGTCCAACAAGAAGCTGGCGTCGGAGCTCAGCTTCGAGTTCTGCATCGGGTCCGTCGGTAAGCGTTTGACCACCACGAACCACCACCACGTTAAGATATATATATATATATATATATATATATATATATATATATATAGAACACTGTGTAGAAAAGCAAGGAACGAGTAGTATGATACGTGTTGTGTTGTGTTGGGTTTGAGTGCTCTGGTCTCTTGACGTCCGTCCGCTTCCCTTCACAGTGTGCCTCCAGGACAGCGTCCTGGCCTTCTGGAAGCACGGCATGCAGGGGAAAAGCTTCAAGTCCAATGAGGTAAGAACCTCTCAGTACTACCCCCTCGCACACCCAATCAATCATCAGCGAATCAGGCGCCTTTTAAAGGGTGTATCTAACTGGGGGGGGGGGGGACTAAACTTCTCTGGACGACTGGAGTGCAGGCCGCAACCATCGACGTCCTGTTGTGTGGTTCTTCAATGTCCTGACCTTAGCTGTCACTCACGGTCGGCTTCTGCTCCCACCAAACAAACCAACCAACCAACCAGTGGGGCTGGACAAAAATACTTCTCCATGGGGACTGTTTTGGTAACAGTAGAGAGTTGAGCTCTGTTCAAACCCTCAATATTGACAAGGCGGCGTCAGCGGGTATTGTGTTCCCGCCGGGCCACGCCCCCTGGAGCCCATGGGCTGCGGAGAGACTCCCGAGGTCTTCCGTCACCCGGCTGAATCCCGCCGTGTTTGTTCTGCACGCAGGCCGAGCGGCCGGGCCTCAAGTCAACATTGACTCTTGAGTTTACACGCACGGCTTCCCCGGTTCGACCGGCATGGGGTCCGTGGGGGGGGGGGGGGGTATTCAGACAAGGTGTCCTTTGTGTGGGCCACAGGTAATGAATTTGCCTTCCCCTCGGGTGGTGGTGTTCACCTGATCCCGAGGTACAGGGCCTCCACTCTAAAGATCAGGCGGAGGTGAGGCGTCAGGCTTCTAATGAAAGCAGATACACCGTCGATAAGGGGTGGGGGGGTAGCGGCTGATCTTGTCAAGGCGTGTCGTGCCAATCTTGTGTTCTGGTGGGAGACCAGGTCAGGTGACACTGAAGGGGTGGTCTGTTGGCCGGGGTCCCTGCCCGGCCCTGGGTGACGGATACCCCTGAGGTGGTGCCGCTCACGGTGGGTGTATGTTTTTAAATGTCACTGGTCATAGAAAATTCATGATCAATCATAAGCGGAGGCTCCGCTAAATAATTCAACCCCTGTCTTGTTATGAGCCTTTTGAAAAGCGAAGGCCTTGAAGGGCATGGGGGGGGTGGTGGTGGAGGAGTGGGTGGTGGTGGTGGTGGTGGGTGTGTTGATCTGTGTAAGACAGGCCAGGTGAACACCCAGAGACTTGTGATGATCGCAGCTTAAACAGATCATATCTCTTAGGACAAGGATCAACACCCCACTGTCAGGTGTCACGCACCTGGTTGCCCTCACCTGTCTGTCTCGCCTGGTCTGTTGATGCCTGTGTCTCACTTGTGTGTCTCACCTGGGTTTCTTACCCGTCTGTTGAGAGCTACCGGTCTCACCTGTCTGCTTGTTTACATCAGGGCTGCCACTAACTATTATCTTTCCATTGATTAATCTTTTGATTATTTTACCGATGAATCCTGCCGTACTCACCTGCATGCCTTACCTGTCTGAACACCTGTCTTTCTCGCCTGTGTCTCACCTGCATGCCTCCCATCTGTCTGAACACCTGTCTGTCTCACCTTCATTTGTCACCTGCCTGTCTCACATGTCTCTCACCCATCTGTCTCTTGTCTTTGAACGCCGGGCTGCCTCACCTGCCTGTGGACACCTAGGCTGCTGCTCAGGTGCGCATATGTCAACGTGTGTGTGTGTGTGTGTGTGTGTGTGTGTGTGTGTGTGTGTGTGTGTGTGTGTGTGTGTGTGTGTGTGTGTGTGTGTGTGTGTGTGTGTGTGTGTGTGTGTGTGTGTGTGTGTGTGTGTGTGTGTGTGTGTGTGTGTGTGTGTGTGTGTGTGTGTGTGTGTGTGTGTGTGTTTTAAAGAGACGGACACAACATGAAATCTCCAGTTAAAAACCTATGTTTATCACCAGTAACAATGGAACTTCAAATGGAGGCCAAAATGTGTGTTTGTCAGAGTGGTACTTTTCCATTCTCCTGGTGGTGAGTCCCAGGTGGTTTGGGGCCACCTGGTCCCACTAGGCTGGTCATGTCCTCATGGTGCTGTACGCTCGGTAAACACCATCAGCACCACGTCACCGCACACAGCGCCGTCTCCTAGGCCCTACGTGTCTCGCTGAATGACATTTGAAGTCGTTTTTAGTATGTTTGTTTATGCACTTAAGTCTTACTGTCGTTGTACAAGTGTTGATTTCTTGATTTTATATTAATGAACTTCTTCTCTCCTTCCCCTTCTCTTCCTGATCTCACCCCGTCCTCTCTCTCTCTCTCTCCTTCCCCTTCTCTTCCTGATCTCACCCCGTCCTCTCTCTCTCTCTCTCTCTCTCTCTCTCTCTCTCCTTCCCCTTCTCTTCCTGATCTCACCCCGTCCTCTCTCTCGCCCTCTCGCCCTCTCGCCCTCTCTCTCTCTCTCTCTCTCTCTCTCTCTCTCTCTCTCTCTCTCTCTCCCCCCCCTCCCCTAGGTCACCCAGGAGATCTCCGATCCCAGCCGTGTCTTCAGACTCCTCGGTTCTGACAGGTTAGAGAAGAAGACGTGCGTATGAGTGTGTCCAGGCCCCGATATTCTTAACAACTCGAGTTTTACATTCAACTACATTACATTAGTCATTTAGCAGACGTGTTTGTCCAGGCGACTTACAAATAGTGTGTTTCAACAAAGGAAGGTAAGAGAACAACTCGTCACCAGAAGTCAAAAGTGCAATTCATTCCTTTTTTTATTTTTTACATAGTTTTAGCTCACTCTTCCGCTTGGTTACTTAAAGCGATGATGCCATCGGCCCTCTCCTGGATCCCAGATTCAACGGTCAGCCGTAAAGCGGTGTTGTGGTTCCCACCGTCTACAGAGCCCCGCCCCGCCCCCTACAGAGCCCCGCCCCCTACAACAACAACACGATTGGTCAAAATCAATTTGAAGCGAAAGACAATACAATACCGTGGTACGACCAGGTCTGCTGTCAGACTTTTAGACATTTGATCTAAATATGGAGCGTTTCTGCTGCTTTTTTAAGGTGAAATCATAATGGTTTGCAACGTGAAGTTGTGTGTCAACCAACGTGCGGCGTTGTGAACTCTACGTCTCTCACACACACACACACACACACACACACACACGCGTGTCCACCCAGCCGTCTCCCGGGGACACTACCGACCCGCATCACCGAATGCACAAAGTATCTTAAACAACCAGGGTGATCATGGGAGTAGAAGTCCATGCTTTGGAGAGACCATATGGAGCACTGCTTTCTCTGCCCTCTACTACCAAAATGAGATTACCCCCACACACACACACACACACACACCACACACACACACACACACACACACACAGTGTATTCTCCCAGCATCACAGGGGCTGTGTTGTTGTTGTGCCCTGGCTACAGCCTATCTATGAGACACACGCCAATTTGGTTCTGTTGTGTTATACAAGGATATCAGGGGTGTGGGTGTGTGGGTGGTGATTAAGTTGACTCCCCCGTTGGGGACGGAGCAGTCTCCCGGCCCGCTCACCAGGTGGTGAGCGCCACCGTGTCAACCGGTGGTGAGCGCCACCGTGTCAACCGGTGGTGAGCGCCACCGTGTCAACCGGTGGTGACGGAGACCTCCCTCTGGTGTCTGAAGGTCTTCAGTCACCTGGATACCAGGAAGGATGTATACCCCCCCCCCCCTCTCTCTCTCATGGGTCCCTGTGTCCCACTTCCCCCCTGCTCTCTTTCCATCTGCCCTACCGTCTGCTCTGCTTCCCTGCTGTGTCGATATGGCTTACTCATTGCTTTCTCAAATCTTTATTGGCATGGAAAATACACTGTTTTGACATCCCAAAAAAACTGTCAGACGTAGTCGGTACTATAGAAAAGTAAAAAACTAAAAGTATATTATACATTCTAAACATGTGTTCTAAATTCTAGAAATTGAAATGACCAGGTTAAGTAATGGTTGGGTGTGAGTTAAACATCGCGCTGTCTCTCTCTCTGTCTCTCTGTCCATCTGGCTGTTCTACTGCTCTCCCTCTCTATTCCAACTTTCTGCCTTTACGTTGCTGCTCTTTCCATCTGCTTTACCTTCGCTGGTCCGTCCATCGCCCATCTCTCTTCTAGTTCTATCTCTCGCTTCTCTCTCTCTCGGTCTCTTTGTCTCTCTCTCTCTCTAAAAGATGGTCCAATCTCCTCACCGTTTCAGACTTGATCCACCCAACATTGGAGTCAGCCGTTAAGCTTTGGCCTTTCATTTGTTTCTGTGGAAACGGCACCATAAATTGAAGTGAAATACAGACTGCTTATCCTGAACTCCACACACACACACACACACACACACACACACACACACACACACACACACACACACACACACACACACACACACACACACACACACACACACACACACACACACACCACACACACACACACACACACACACACACAGTGCATCTGGAACCACACGTGCTCCCTATGTAGGACTAATGATGCTCCTCCTCCTGTGTGTACTCCTGTGTTCAGGGTCCCGGTTGTGTCTTACCTCCCTGGTTCCCACTGTCCTCCAGTTCCCTCTCCCAGTGTCTCCCTTTATCTCACCTCACTAAACCCAATACTGCCCCCGCGGCTCCCCCTCTCTCCGTCTGCTTCATCCAGATAGGATCTGGCCTCCAGGACGCCTTGAGGCCCGATCCTATAGGATCTTCATGTAGGCTGCGGTAGACCATCTGAACTCTGTTTGATTCCTCACCGTAACATGCAGACGGCTGGTGTCCGACGCCAGGGAAGGACGACGAGGAGGAGGAGGAGGAGGAAGGTGGAGAGACACTAGGTGGCAACTGGAACGTGTGAAAAATTGTTTAAAACCACATTATGGGATGTGGTGTGGCGTCATTGAACTGGTGAAAGGGGTTTTGTCCTTTGTCGGGGGGAAATGCGCAATGGCTTCATCGGAGGGCCGTGTTAGACAGCAGATATGAGGATGACGTCCGACCACGACTGGTGGGGATGGTCTCCAGGCAGCTGCTCTCAAAGACCAGACGGACTATCGGCTTCCATTAAAGAACCAGCGGGATGCCATTTAGCACACACACACACACACACACACACACACACACCACACACACACACACACACACACACACACACAGCACACACACCTAACAACAAACAACACGTGTGATACACACACGCCTAACAAGACTCCCAAATAACACGTCATACACACACACACAAATAACAAGACTCACAAATAACACGTCACACACACACACACAAACAACACGTGTGATACACACACGCCTAACAAGACTCCCAAATAACACATGTCATACACACACACAAATAACAAGACTCACAAATAACACGTCATACACACACACACACACACACAAATAACACGTGTGATATACACACACACGCCTAACAAGACTCACAAATAACACATGTCATACACACACACAAATAACACGTGTGATATACACACACACACGATATAAATACACACACAAATAAATAACACCGGGTGTGCTAGGGTTGCCGCCAATTTTGTTTAGTTGTCGGGGCCATTCCTGTTGTGTACGTTGATGTTGGTTGGAGACGGAGCGGTCCCCCCCCGCTCACCAGGTGGTCCCGGCCCGCTCACTAGGTGGTCCCCGGCCCGCTCACCAGGTGGTCCCGTGTCAACCGGTGGTGACGAGGCCATCCCTCTGGTCTCTGAAGGTCTTCAGTCACTTGGATACCAGGAGCCACCCCCCCCCCCCTCTCTCTCTCTCTCTCTCTCTCTCCTGGGTCACGATGTCGTCCCCCCCCCCCCTTCTCTCTTTCCATCTGCCCTACTGTCAGCTCTGCTTCCCTGCGGTGTGTTGAGGTCTTGACTTGAGGTCTTGCCTCCTAGGATCTGACTCCAGGGCCCGTAGCATCTTCCTCTCCCCCCGTCTGTCTCTGCCCGGCCCACTATGTTTTATTCACCGGTGGCGGGGCAGTGCCAGGCTGGTTTGAGTGTCTCTCTCTGCTGTAATTTCATCTGATGGAACGTGCGGTATGGCCGGCCGCCGCCGTGCCCCCGCTCCGGCTCGTCTGTCGGGACCACAAGGCCCTCCTCCAGGCCGGTCGTCCTCTTCGTCCCGTCCTCGTCAACTCTGTTCAGAACCAGAGATGGACGCGCACAATCGTAGACTCAAACACACTCGTCCTCTTTGGAATTGTAAAATGGGTGGTCGGATCGCGCCCCCCCCCCCCCCCAGTTCAGGTCTTCACGGCGCTAGCGTCTGGCCGAACGCACTCGTCCCCTTCATGGGGTTCTCGTAAACCTGCGGTGTTGAAGGGAGAGGTCCTGCACCTCACCTCATCTCAGTCAATCATCTGGTCAAACACACCGGTCATCCTCCTCCCGTCCTCATTAACCTATAGCACTGGTCATCCTCATCCAGTCCTCATTAACCTGTAGCACTGGTCATCGTGTGTGTGTGTGTGTGTGTGTGTGTGTGTGTGTGTGTGTGTGTGTGTGTGTGTGTGTGTGTGTGTGTGTGTGTGTGTGTGTGTGTGTGTGTGTGTGTGTGTGTGTGTGTGTGTGTGTGTGTGTGTGTGTGTGTGTGTGTGTGTGTGTGTGTGTGTGTGTGTGTGTGTGTGTGCGAGCGCGTCTCCCTGGGTGGTTGTGACTCACTGTGGAATGTCAGGTTATATGTTTTAACTGTACTTTTGACTTGGCACATTTCTATCTTTATTTGACCTTTACTGTTCTAACTCTGTGGTGTCTCTATCTGGCAGGGTTCTCTATCTGACCCTTACTGTTCTAACTCTGTGGTGTCTCTATCTGGCAGAGTGGTGGTGTTGGAGAGCAGACCAACGGACAACCCTACGGCCCTCAGCAACCTGTACATCCTGGCTGGACATGAGAACAGCTACTAGACCCCCTGGAGGGAGGGCGTCCAGCCCGCCTCCCTCCCTCCCTCGGCCCCGGCTCGGTCGGGTCCGGTTGCGGCCACCTGTTGTACATTTTCTACACGTTTTCCTTTCCGTCGCATGGGAGGGAAACGGCTGCTTTGAGGACGGTTAACGGGGAGGGGCGCTTGTTACATGTCCCGGCGTGGGCCGCGGTCGCTTGAAGACGGAACGGACGGTGAATGAACACTTTGGATCCACGTGTGGCCACACCCCCTCCTCATCTCTCCCGTCCCCCCTCGGTCCTGATGGGGGGGTCAAAAGACAGACCTGGACCAGAACACCGACCACGGGATCCGTTTTGAGTGAACTCTGTTTAGGACGAGCGAGCGCTCCCCTCTCTTGCCCTCCCCCAGGTCAAACCATGTGACTGTTTTGTCGTTCGGGAGCCGATCCTCCGGTCGGGGTCCGTCACTGAACCATAAAAAAGTGCCATTTTATGAAGCGCCCATTTTATGAAGGGCAGTCGTACTGAACCGATGGGAGGGTTCTGGTTTCTAAAGTGTTTTTTGTTCTTGTGTTTTTTTCTTGTCTTTATGTTGGGAGAGTCTCTGCTGGGGAGGGTCCCGTGGGGATTGGGGGGGGGGTAGATTTCCTTACAGGGGTCATCCTCGAATGAGACGACAAGGGTCTGCTCCGTTTGGGGGTATTTAAAACCTTTTTATTTATTAATCTCAGCGCAGTATGTTGGATTAACAGGTCACGGTAACGCAGCAGCGCAGGTGAGTCAAACGTGGGGTTAGTTTGACCAGGGATCCGGGTTCGAACCCTCCTGTGTAATATAGACCCCAAACGCGTTTTTGTTTTTTTATTATTATTTTTTTAGGTGAATATAATGTAAACTTGCTTCTTTACTTTTACCAGCTCTTTTTTTTTTTTTTTTTTACTTTTACTTGTGTTCATTATTTGCACCATGTAAGCACTTTTTGTACGTTGTTTTTATTTAAAAATGACAAAATGAGGGACTCGGATACACTTTTTTTTGCGTAACATCTCCGCAACGTCCCTCTTGCAAAACCTTTTTAACGTACCGCTGTTTTTTGTAATAAAAAACGCCATTGTTAACAATACAACAAGGTGTGTGTGTGTGTGTGTGGAGGGGGAGAGTTTCAGTCAATCGTTTAAGCGTCACTAATTGGTCTCAAATGGGGAGTCGTGTCATCATCAAATGTGTCTATTCCCGTCCCTCCACATCTGCAAGTGTATGTTTGGATCCTGTTTCGAAATGACGTCAGTACCGCCTGCGTTATTATTTTAATTTTTACAGGTGCAGTCGTGCGTTTAGGTATTTTTCATTAAAACTAGCGATACCCTCCTCACGCACGTACACACACACATACACACACGCACGCTCCCTCTGTTACACGGTACGGAACAACAGAGCCAGGGAGGAGGAGGAGGAGCAGCGGTGGGTGAAGGAGGAGAGGTGGGTGGAGGAGGAGGAGAGGTGGGGCCAGCCGTCCAGTTCCTATGGGGACCGTCTTGAGGGAGGGGGGGGGGGGAGCCCTGGTTAGACGGAGCTGCTCGGGGAGGTGAACGCTCACCTCTACCAGCCTCTCGTGCGGCTGCCCTGTGCTCCGCCACCTCCTTCTCCTCCACCTCTCGCCATTTATCCTGGAGAACATTTGACGACAACTCGCGGTAAGTAGCCGAGGATTTTTTTCCCCCAGAGGTGATGAATTTTGCAGTCCTATGCGTTAGTTATCATATGGATTGTTGGATATTGGATATTTAAGGATGCGCCTGGCTCATATTGTGAAGCAACTTTGGGGGGGGGGGGGGTGTGTTGCGATGTTGCGTGTTTTTATCAAGTGTGCAGGTTGAAGTTGAAGAAGCGCGTTGTTGGTGTTCATTCTCTTTAACACCTTGACCACACGTGTGTGTTTCAAATGTGTATTTAGACACGGCAAACTAGCGACATTAATGATACAATATGTTTTATTTGCCATTTGAAACAAGTACAATGGAATGCTTACCCATTCCCTCCTTCAGTATGCATTTCTAAAACACAATACGATAACAAATACTATACACAATACAAATAACAATGAAGTAATTGATGGATGATGATGTACATGTGTTGAAGTGCAAAAAGCATCTTAAAGTGCCAGTAGTGCAGCAGCATCATGAATACAGTGTAGTAACTGTGATGAGTCCAGAAAGTTCAGCAAAAGTATTGGGGGGGGGGGGTGTGTGTGTGTGTGTGTGTGTGTGTGTGTGTGTTGACCTTTTTAGGTGTCTTTCTTCTGCCCCCGGGTGGTCCTGAGGTCCAGGGGGTTATGGAGAAGTACGAGAAGATGGGGAAGGTGGGCGAGGGCTCGTACGGCGTGGTGTTCAAGTGCCGGAACAAAGACACCGGACAGATGGTCGCCATCAAGAAGTTCGTGGAGTCCGAGGACGACCCGGCGATCAGGAAGGTGGCCCTGCGTGAGGTCCGGATGCTCAAGGTACGACGAAGATACACACGTACTATCCAGGCTGATGTGACGTCACGGCGACGTCATCAGTCGCTCTCACGTGTATATATATATAGAGAGAGAGAGAGAGAGAGAGAGAGAGAGAGAGAGAGAGAGAGGCTGTTGTTACTGCCCGTTTATAAAACCCTATAATAACCTTTATCCTTATGATACATAAAATACCTAAGGGTTATAGCCGAACTCACCCATGGGAAAGAGAGTGGGTTAAAAATGTTTAAATCAATAATTTGTTGACATTTACTAAGTAGTTGCCTTTTAAATAGCATTTGTATATCTGTTCTTTGTTGGGTAATTATAAACATTGTGAGTATATTGAATCGTTTGATATGGATGGCTGGATCGATATGGTCCTCTCCCTGGATGTTATAACGCGCCTGTTGTTAAAGTACTATCGCTAACGTTATCGTGTTTGGATGCGGAGCTTGTGACGACTTGCCTTTAAAATTACATTTTTAAAACGACCGCATTATTTATCTACAAAATTATTAAAACGACCACATTAATTACAACAGTATTAATCAACAACATTAGGGCATTCAGACGCGCTAGATTATATATTTATTTTTGACAACCTTCTCTGGTTCCTATAATTTAGAGTCGTGGCATCTGTGCACAATAAACCACTTTTGTACAGAGAGACCTTCGTATATAATATGTGTTATTGTATTTAGTTGTATTGTGTTGGTTATTCTATAATTCGAGTTATTCAAATACGACCCTGAAATCTGTCTGTTGCTTAACTTTTAAAGAGAGATTCTCATTATTGTTATAAGTGTTACTATTTGTAATGCCAGCCAGTTACTTATATAGCCGTGTGTGTGTGTGTGTGTGTGTGTGTGTGTGTGTGTGTGTGTGTGTGTGTGTGTGTGTGTGTGTGTGTGTGTGTGTGTGTGTGTGTGTGTGTGTGTGTGTGTGTGTGTGTGTGTGTGTGTGTGTGTGTGTGTGTGTGTGTGTGTGTGTAACTGTCTGTCTGTTCTCTGAGGGCCCCCCTCCGACCGCTCACACAACACAGGACGGAAGGAGTCGGTTGTCAGGGGCGACGGCATGTTTATCACACCGTCTCTTTAGTGTTCCTCTTTCCCCCCCAATCAAAGACAGTCATTTACATACCGTGTTTTGGTGCCCATGAAAGCCTGTTCTACGACACTCTGTTCACTGTAGTTTGATGTTGGACTGGTTTTCATCTGAATTCACTTTTGTCCAAAAAAAACAAAATATAAAACAAAAAAGTATATCATATAGATGTCGATCTTGTTTTTATTTATTTTTTATTTAATAGGAGAGCCTATGTGGACTAGAAGGAAATTCATATGGTTTAATGCACACTGTGTGTGTGCGTGTGCGTGTGCGTGTGTGTGTGTGTCTAAACAATTGAATTAACCCATCCTAGTATTCGGAGCAGTGGGCAGCTATTGTTTATACAGCACTAGGGGAGCAGGGTAAGGGTCTGGTGCTCAAGGGCACCTCGGCAGTGCCCCAAGGTGTTTCGGGGACTTGAACCGGGCCAAAGTCCTGAGACTTTGGCCAGACTGAGCTACTGCCGCCCCCTAAGTGTGTGTGTGTGTGTGTGTGTGTGTGTGTGTGTGTGTGTGTGTGTGTGTGTGTGTGTGTGTGTGTGTGTGTGTGTGTGTGTGTGTGTGTGTGTGTGTGTGTGTGTGTGTGTGTGTGTGTGTGTGTGTGTGTGTGTGTGTGTGTGTGTTGCAGCAACTGAAACACATCAACCTGGTGAACCTCATCGAGGTGTTCCGGCGGAAGCGGAAGCTGCACCTGGTGTTCGAGTACTGCGACCACACGGTCCTCAACGAGCTGGACCGCTACCCCCGAGGGTAAGGACTCTCAAAACACACCAGAACCAGCTCTCAGAACACACCAGAACCAGCTCTCAGAACACACCAGAACCAGCTCTCAGAACACACCAGAACCAGAACCAGAGGGCTTCTCCTCCACATCTGGGCTTTTATTTTGGTCAATTCAACCAACCGACAGATCATAAAGATTCCAGATGCTTAATTGCCATTTGCAACAATTACAATGGAATGCTGACTCCCCATTTCCTCCCACCTACACCACCCGCCTATACCCCTACACCACCCGCCTATACCCCCTACACCACCTGCCTATACCCCCTACACCACCTGCCTATACCCCTACACCACCTTCACACCCAGCTAATACCCCGCCAATATTCCTGCTGCTATTTTAACACCACTGATGTCTCCGAGGACACCGGCCAGCCCACTGTGGAATGTTTACAGTGAATGCCCCCCCCCCCCCAGCACTACACCTCTGTCCTCCCCTCATATTTTACTGAGTAAAGAACCATTTATTTTGTTCACCCCCCTCCCCCCTCTATTAATCGGCAGTCGCTGGGCTCGATTTAGCCGTTGCCCCCGGCGACGCTGATAGATGGCCCCTGAATCAATACAGCGTCTGTGTCCGTGGGCCCCCAATAGCCGGGGCCCCGTCTCTCTCTCTCTCTCGCTCTCACTGCCTCCCCTGGTCCTGCATGAGAGAGAAACTCAAGAAGGGAGACAAGTTGGAACAGACCAGGGAGAAACTAGTTCAGTGGTTGTGTTCTGTTCCTCAGACACTACAGATGGTGTTAGGGAGTGTAGGTGGAGGGCTGTTGTTATGACAACGTTAGGGAGTGTAGGTGGAGGGCTGTTGTTATGACAACATTAGGGAGTGTAGGTGGAGGGCTGTTGTTATGACAACGTTAGGGAGTGTAGGTGGAGGGCTGTTGTTATGACAACGTTAGGGAGTGTAGGTGGAGGGCTGTTGTTATGACAACGTTAGGGAGTGTAGGTGGAGGGCTGTTGTTATGACAACGTTAGGGAGTGTAGGTGGAGGGCTGTTGTTGGTTGTTATGACGTTAGGGAGTGTAGGTGGAGGGCTGTTGTTATGACAACATTAGGGAGTGTTGGTGGATCAGAGGGCTGTTGTTGGTTGTTATGACGTTAGGGAGTGTTGGTGGAGGGCTGTTGTTGGTTGTTATGACGACCTAAGGGAGTGTAGCTGGAGGGCTGTTGTTGGTTGTCATGACGACATTAGGGAGTGTAGGGGGAGGGCTGTTGTTTGTTGTCATGGCGACGTTAGGGACTGTAGGTGGATCATAGGGCTGTTGTTGGTTGTCATGGCGTTAGGGAGTGTAGGTGGAGGGCTGTTGTTGGTTGTCATGGCGACGTTAGGGACTGTAGGTGGATCAGAGGGCTGTTGTTGGTTATGACAACGTTGTTAGACATCAGTGGTAGGCGGTAACCTAGTTTTAGTTGTGTTGTTTTTCAGGGAAGATAATGAAGAACTGGCTGTTGATTTGTTCTGTTCTCCAGAGCTCCAGAGCAGCTGGTGAGAAGCATCACCTGGCAGACACTACAGGCGGTCAACTTCTGCCACAAACACAACGTAAGACCTTCTCAACATCCTCTCTCTTCTAGTTCTTGTTCTCTCTCTCGCTTTCTCTCTCTCTCTCTCTCTCTCTCTCTCTCTCTCTCTCTCTCTCTCTCTCTCTCTCTCTCTCTCTCTCTCTCTCTCTCTCTCTCTCTCTCTCTCTCTCTCGCTTTCTCTCTCTCTCTCTCGCTTTCTCTCTCGCTTTCTCTGTCTCTGTTTTTATTTGACAACATGAATAGGGGCATTTTTATTTGTAGCATTTAACACCCCAGTTAAAAGCCTCCCCCTTAGTGTGTCCTAGTTTCCTCCCTCTCTCACCCTCCTCTCCATCCCTATCCCTTTCTCTCTCCCTCCCTCCCCCTTCCCCTCCCTCTCTCCCTCCCCCTTCCCCTCCCTCTCTTCCTCCTTCCTCTCCCCCTCCAACTCTAATCAAGCCCGTGTTTTTACAGTTTCCCTTTTACAAGAATTCCTCCTCCTTCACTGAGCAGCAGTTAATGGAACTTCCACAAAACAAACTCCACACACACACACACACACACACTGTGAGGTGTGTGTGTCCCAGTGTATTTACTGGTGTGTGTGTGTGTGTGTGTGTGTGTGTGTGTGTGTGTGTGTGTGTGTGTGTGTGTGTGTGTGTGTGTGTGTGTGTGTGTGTGTGTGTGTGTGTGTGTGTGTGTGTGTGTGTGTGTGTGTGTGTGTGTGTGTGTGTGTGTTCCAGTGTATCCACAGGGACGTGAAGCCAGAGAATATTCTCATCACCAAGCACCAAGTCATCAAACTCTGCGACTTCGGCTTCGCCAGGATCCTCAGTAAGTTTCCTCCACACCGCCACCTGGTGGACAAACTGTGTATTTATTTGCCCGCCTTCATATTTAGGTACGCCTTCATATTACTAAACTATAACGTTCTATACATATTAAATACAACTGAATATTATATATAAATCTTATTAAAATATAACTACACAATACATTTCCCCTTCAGCCCCTTTTAACACTTCACATCTTTAGAAGCTAAGCTAACTATTAGCTGTGTGTGTGTGTGTGTGTGTGTGTGTGTGTGTGTGTGTGTGTGTGTGTGTGT
The DNA here is from genome assembly GCA_027704905.1 of Muraenolepis orangiensis. NCBI lineage: Eukaryota > Metazoa > Chordata > Actinopteri > Gadiformes > Muraenolepididae > Muraenolepis > Muraenolepis orangiensis. The sequence goes on from CM051016.1 coordinate 6,544,391, forward strand.
GTGTGTGTGTGTGTGTGTGTGTGTGTGTGTGTGTGTGTGTGTGTGTGTGTGTGTGTGTGTGTGTGTGTGTGTGTGTGTGTGTGTGTGTGTGTGTGTGTGTGTGTGTGTGCGTGCGTGCAAGATACAAAATACATTTATTTTTATTTGACATTTGTAACAAGTACATAGGAACGCTTACTCCCCATTCTCTCCCGCAGTATACATTTAAAAAATAACACCATAAAAATTATAGATACAATAAAGTGTGTGTGTGTGTGTGTGTGTGTGTGTGTGTGCGCGCGCGCGCAAGATACAAAATACATTTATTTTTATTTGACATTTGTAACAAGTACATAGGAACGCTTACTCCCCATTCTCTCCCGCAGTATACATTTAAAAAATAACACCATAAAAATTATAGATACAATAAAGTGTGTGTGTGTGTGTGTGTGTGTGTGTGTGTGTGTGTGTGTGTGTGTGTGTGTGTGTGTGTGTGTGTGTGTGTGTGTGTGTGTGTGTGTGTGTGTGTGTGTGTGTGTGTGTGTGTGTGTGTGTGTGTGTGTGTGTGTGTGTGTGTGTGTGTGTGTGTGTCCAGCCGGCCCCAGTGACTACTACACGGACTATGTGGCGACCCGATGGTACCGGGCCCCGGAGCTGCTGGTGGGGGACACGCAGTACGGGCCCCCGGTGGACGTGTGGGCGGTGGGCTGCGTGTTCGCCGAGCTGCTGTCCGGGATCCCCCCCTGGCCCGGGAAATCAGACATGGACCAGCTCTACCTCATCCAGAAGACCCTGGGTTAGCCCTGCCACACACACACACACACACACTTGCACCACCTATGCATACATTGGCCAACTTATTGTACTTTTACCTTATGGTACTTTTACCTGAGCAACAGGTTGTGGTCTTGGGAGGCTTGTTAGGGAGGAAATGGACTTATGGCCTCTGGTGACTCTAGTAGTTCTCTGGTCTACATGTGTTGAATGACCTTGTTGTAAGTCACTTTGGAAAAAGCCTCTGCTAAACAAGTGTGAAAAAGTGCAAAAGGTACAGAATGAAGATGAGCAAAACTGTAATATTTGTTTTCCTTTCTCCCCTCGTGGGCCCATAAAGCACTGCCGTTCTCATGACACGTCTGTATAAATAAAGTTGGCTTTGAATTGAACGTGTGATGTCATCAACAGGTGACCTAATCCCCCGTCACCAGCAGGTGTTCAGCAGCAACCAGTTCTTCAGTGGAGTCTCCATCCCAGAGCCCCTGAACCTGGTAGGTAGAAAACACTGAAATACTACTAATACTATTGCTATTATTACTATTAATACTATTACTACTAATACTATTATTACTACTAACCACCACCACCACCACTACTACTACTACTCCTACCATCACTACTGGCTTGGCCAGATGTTTGTTCTGGACAGGTTGTTACAGTACCAGCTCTAGACACACAACCTCTTAGAATTCAAAGCAGTTCGACAAACAGTCATCAAAATCCTGTTTTGTTGTGTCTGTGCAGGAACCTCTGGATCAGAAATATCCTCACGTTTCACACCAGGCGATGAGCCTCCTGAAGGTAAGTGGATCAGTGGCATCCACACAAATAATCTGAAGGTACATTCTGGTGTGTAATCTGAATGTATAATCTGGTGTCTGAATTTTTATTCTGGTGTGTCATCTAAATGTATAATCTGGTGTGTAATCTGAATGTATAATCTGGTGTGTCATCTGAATGTTTATTCTGGTGTGTAATCTGAATGTATAATCTGGTGTGTCATCTGAATGTTTATTCTGGTGTGTAATCTGAATGTGTCATCTGAGTGTATAATCTGGAGTCTCATCTGAGTGTGTAATCTGGAGTCTCATCTGAATGTATAATCTGGAGTGTCTGAATGTTTAATCTAGTGTCATCTGAATGTATAATCTGGAGTGTCATCTGAATGTGTAAATGGGTGTGTGTGGTGGACAGGGCTGTCTACGGATGGACCCGTCAGAGCGGCTCAGCTGCCAGCAGCTCCTGGAGCATCACTACTTCGACGGCCTGCGGGAGAAGAGCGACGGCTGTAGGGAGCACGAGCGAGCCACCAATAAGAGGCCGCGGTTGCCCCGTAAGCACCTCCCCCCCGGGGTACGTTGCATCGGTCATCAAAACAACCACCTGTACCCGTTTGACTCAACGTTTATCTATTGGTTTTACCGATTCCTCGTTAAGAAAGTGTTAGTAAAGTGTTGTTTAAAGTGTTCACATGTAAAACCTGACTTTGATGTGTTATTGTTGCAGTATCTGCCACAGCTCACAGGAAGCAGTATTTTCCCTGCTCTGGACAACCGGAAGTACAACCTACGCAAGTTCAACTATCATCTACCCAACATCTGAAGCTGGTTCCATCTACCCAACATCTGAAACTGGTTCCATCTACCCAACATCTGAAACTGGTTCCATCTACCCAACCACATCTTAACAAAACCACCTACTCTCTATACTGGATCCACGAGCGGACAATTAAACTGGTTCCACCTATCCTGCATCCAAACCAGATTGACCTACCAAACATCTGAAGTGGATGAACTACCTGGTGTCTAAAGAGAATCACCTACTAGACTCTAAACTCCAGTTACCCGCCCATCTAAACTGGGTGGTTGATTCACTGTATCTCAACTGGTTCACGTCAACCAAGCAACCAATCACATTCAACCAAACCCACTTCCTGCCGACCTCAGGAAATGACAGACTTGCCTTAGCGCCGTTCTACGGCAATCGAGAGGTTTCTACGGCAATCGAGAGGGTTTAACCTCTGTAGTTTTTATATACTTTGGGTTTTTAGCTGCGTCACTTGTCCGTGACGCAATTCTATGCACTATGCCCAATATGAACGTTGCCTGTGTTTCACCGTGGTCGTGTTTTTATATGAAATGGCTTGGTGTTTTCACAATGAGCCGCCCGATGCTCTGCTTCGTAGGTAGTCCGTAGACTGGGGAAAATGTGCTGCCCTTTCCTGTTTGCCAAATGTATGTTTATATACATGTGTATAACGAACTCTGTAAGAGGGAAGGGTGTTTGGTAATACATTAAATGTTCTATATAATACCGCTGGACTGATTTTGAGGTCTTAATAATAACTTGCCGTCCAAATTGCCATTTCACGTGAGAAAAAAGTTTTTAAGCTTTCAAGAACAAAACTACATTTATTTTCAGCCAGGAGGGAGGAAATCACGTCCGCATGTCAACTCGTCTATAAAGTGCATTTCAAATCCTTAGATGCATGTTCCTCAAACACACAACGCCGAGTGGCTTCTTTGAGTCTATTCAGTGCTGTAAGTAGGGTACTATATATATATATATATATATATATATATAGTAATAGTATAATCTGGAAGGGAGGGAGGTCAGAGGTCATCTGTGATGTCCAGGTGTGGCAGGGCCGTCTGCAGTCTCTCCAGGCTCTTCTCCCGGTCCTTCACCCCTGGCAGGTCACGGAGGACCAGGCGTTGCAGGTTCCTGCGGACAACACACACCAAATAAGTCCACCTGCAGGTTCCCTTTCCAACTGTTCCCCTATATAATTTAGCAGATGCTTTGAGCCGACTTGGTGACTTACAGTGAATTTGGATACATGTCATTAAGGAGCAGGTTGGGGTCAGGGCATCTCGCTCAGGGATGCCTAGAGGTCAACTGAGGACATTGGGGGGGAATCGAACCCGGTACCTTTTTGACAGGGTGTCCAGCTTGGTGACGGTATCGTTTTAGAAATTAGGATTTATACAATTCTCACTTATGAATTTAACAGGCTTTATTAAGCTAAATGACTTCATTGGACAACTGTTGGGCAAATTCTCCTCTTTGAGCATTAAAAAGAAAAACATAGTAAAAAAGCTCAAGTAAAAGCACACCCGAGTTTGTGCAGGGCGATGACTCCTTTGTCGGACACGTTGCCGCAGGACGCCACCTCCAGGGATCTCAGGCTGGCTTGGACGTTCTCCATGGAGCTCATTCTCTCCAGGCACGTGTCCTCGATGTAGATACACTTGGTCAGCTTCACCTCCTCCAGGTGCTGCAAGCCCTCTGTGGGTGGAAGGAAGGAAGGAGAAGCTCAGTGGGGAAGTAAATCTAGACCAGGGCTTCTCAAACTCCGGACCGAGGTCCGGATCGGGACCGAACTGCAAATCAATCCGGATCGGATCCCGTGTCCCCCGGACCCCGTAGATTTAAATTATATTTAGTTTATAATATTTTGTAATTATTTCGTTTAATTTCTTGTCTGACGCGTTGTGAGAATGACGTGAATATATATTAACTTGTGTGCGCAAGCGTGACACGCATTGCAGACCGTAAGTTACCACAAGTTAAATTTCGCTTTTACTTCCGTGAAAGGGCGAGGTTTTTCCCCCCAATCAGAAGCGCAGCGTCATCGTTTTGACAATTAGTTGTCACTGCTAGTCAGGCACACGTTATTGCGAATTCTGGCAGCATGTCGTTCGCAAAGTCCCCAAAGCAAAGGAAAGTTGACAAAAAGAACCGAGAATTCAAAGAATTATGGACACAGAAATGCAGCTATTTTAAACAGCAGTATCTCCACAACAAAGAGGTGACAGCAAAACGTACTCAGTTAAAAAGCTGAATAACTTGAAAATACCCAGTGACAGCTGATAGATGACATCAAAAATGCAGAGTGAATTTTACTGGCTGTTGATGAATCAACTGACAACGCCCAGCTACGCATCTTCGTTAGGTTAAAGTGAGGCAAATGGAACGTTTTGTGAGGACATATTAGGCCTCAAACCTCTATGGTCGCTGAATGAAATGGGAATTGACCTCAAGACTGGTGTCCATTGCAACTGATGGAGCTCCAGCTGTGTCTGGGAGAGAGAAGATGGCTGTTCAGCACAAGAAAGAGCACCATCCAGACCTGCTGTCACACCACTGTATCATTGACCAGTCAGTGCTGTGTGCCAATCTTGGAAAATAATACTCAAATGTCATGGAGACAATGACGCTTGTGAACTAGCCACTTCAGAACTGCCTTTTGCGTGCATTACTGACAAAGGTAAGTGTATTACTCCAAGTGTGGTGGATGTGACTTTTTGGTGGATGTGACATCTCATCTAAATGAGCTCAACTCCAAGGTAACTGTGATCTTATGTCAGCAATACCTTCTTTCCAAAGAAAGTTGGAGATCCTCAGGAGTGAGGCACAAGTTTTCAAAACCATTTTGATGATTTGTCTGTGTAAGCAAGTCTTGCTCTGTATTGGATCGCCATTTCTGGTGAAGAATGTTCACGAATTCTCAAGAGAGGCACAGAGCAAATGTGTAATCTCTGCAAACCGAGCTGATAGATCTCCAGGAGAATGTTGCTCTGAAGGAAGTGGACTGTGACCCTTGACATTCTGGACAAAGATGGCTACTGCAGCAAATGTCCCCCACCTTCAAAAGGTGGTCATTAATTTGCTTATGTTTGGTTCCACATATTGCTGTGAGTGGATTTTCCACAATGAACATTGTGAGAACTCATACCGCAAATTAACACTTGGGTCAGTGAGGTTCAAGACATTGGCTACAGGCAAACAGTGCCCTTTCTCCCACTAGTTCAAGCCACCATACTGTACTTTTGAATGTGTGTGTATATGTTATAGATGTTGATTTATGTCATGCAATTTATTGGCATTGTTCCGGACCCTTGACCTTTAATAATATTCACAAGTGGACCTTTAATAAAAGACTTTGAGTACCCCTAGACCGTCTAGCCGTCCTGACATCCCCGGAAGGAGGGAAACCTTCCCAAGGTTTTGTTTCTCTGGATGGTTGGGGAAATGTTTCCATTTTAGAGAGTCAACAGTTAGGGCAACAACAAAAAAGACACGCATTGCCGAAATGTGTTGGGCCACTGCACTGTTGCTGCCCCTAGTGGTGATTCATGACTTCACATGTCCTTGTGCAATGACAAAGTTGATTCTTCTCCTTTGATACTTCAATCTTTGAAGTTGATACTAGTTGTTACTTTTCCGTAGTTTAGAAAGTCCTCTATTACTTACTACCATAGTATATATTCATGTAGAAACCTATTTTTTGCTTTAACGTAGTATATAGTTACTGGACAACCCAAGACAGAAGGAGAAGTGTGGCAGTGTTGACCGGCTGGGTGTCTGTGTAAAACACCCCAGTCACGTGTGTTACATTTAGATAATTGGTCTGAGTCTGGGTGTACTTTCACTCCTCTGGTTGTCTAGTCACCACGCAAAAGGGATCGCGTTTAGACAGTTAAAAAGGTCAGACTACTCGGATAAATGGACTGCATGATGTCAGACTCTACTACAGAACTGGAGTGGACGGGGCACACATCTGACCAGAACGCCCCAAATGGGCCAGATCTTTGCATCTTAATAATCAAGTCATTTGAATTAGAATAGCCCCATAATCACAGTTCCAGTCTCAAAGGGCACATGCTTACAACACCCCCCAAACCCTCCTAAGAAAAAAACTCCCTGAATGATGGAGGAAGAAATCTTGAGAAGGAGCGCAGAGTGGAGGATCCTTCTTCCTCCAAGGGTGGTTCAGGAGTGACATGGGTACCATAAGTGACATACATACTAATGTACAAGGAAAACAAAAAAGTACAAATAGCAAGATATAGTGATTGTATTGGACATATATTGGACCAATATATATGTCCAACCAGAGCTGTGTCCACGGGAGGTCCAAGGGGGGGGCAAGCCTACCCCTAACCCTCATATAAATAAGTTATAAGTTAATATTGTTAACGTGTACATTCACTGTAGTTACGCTTTTAAAAGCTATACAACAACGTTAAAGTGAACAGTGGCAGGCGTTAACCTTAAAAAGAGTTTAAAAAAAAAGAAAAGCAGATAGGAATGGATTACATGGGAAGAGGCGCGTACCCAGATGGTCGAATCCCCGGGACATGATGCACGACTCGGAGGCGTCGATCCCCTGGATCTTGTGGCGGCCGAGCGGCCCGGTCGGCAGCCCGTTGTAGTCGCGGTGCCAGCGCTCGAACCCCAGGAACCGGACCTGGGCCCCGCAGCGCAGAAGCCACTCGGCCGCAGCTCGGTCCGGTCCGATGGTCTTTATCCGCTCATAGTCCACCCTGGAGCCCCGGGGGGGACGGTACACGGTACACGCAGTCGGTTATCAAGGACAACAATACAGACACTGTGACGTATATACGAATACTGTATATGACGCAATGTGTGTACCAGTATTTATTATTATCTGTGTGTCGGTCTCTGTGTCTTTATTAGTATCTGTGGGGGTGTACTCGGGGTGTACTCTGAGTGTTGCAGGTGTACACAGGTGTACTCAGTCACGTGTGGAGCGGCGCATCCCCACCTGTTGAACACTGCGTTCAGCCAGCCCCAGAAGTGTCTCCGGCCCGCGGGGTCACGGACCACTTTAGATAAAAGCCTCATGTTTCCGAAACTGGAAAAAAAAACAAAAAAAAAAACAATATATCGTAAGTACGCCTACGTGTCTACGACACACGACCCGGTCAACAGTACACGAAACACACACGCATTAAAAACACCGTGCTCACTTCATGTCCTCCCGCTCGCTACCGTGGACCACTGTTTGTTTACATCCTCGGCTGTGCGTGACCCTTTGACCTCGACGTCGCGGACGGACACGCGTCGTCTGATTGGCTGGTGGGTGGGGGTTGGTGACGCGCCACGCCTCTAGCGTCACGCGTCGAGCGAAGGGGGGGCGGAGCCACGCCTCTCGGGGGGAGGAGGCAATCACAACAGCGCTTTGTAGCCGAGAGAGAGAGAGAGAGAGACCGGCGGCAGCAGCGGGACAACAAGTGGAAACCAATAAGGAGAACAGCAAGCCCAGCGTGTAATGAGCGGTGACAAGTAACAGCCAGGGGGTCCCGTTACAGAAGAAGATGATCCGGTTATTGGGCGGCGCGACGGCGGCTCTTATAGGCGCCGCGAAACCCAAACTACCGACGAGTATCACCGCCAGACGTCTGCACAGGTAGGCGCTGCAGGGGGGGGGGGGGGAGTTACAGGGAGTTACAGGGAGTTACTTCATTAGTGGTTGTTGTTGTTGTTTCGTGTGCATTGCAAGTAAGACCCGAGTAGAGTCAGTTATTCGATCGCGTATCGGATCAGATCAGACCGCCGATCATAAAGCCATGAATCAGGAGCGTCAATGTCAAGGGCACTTCCACCTCGTCGAGACGTTGTGTAACATTGTCCTGCAAGCTCTTCATCACATCTGGTTCTCACTCAACCCGGGTTAGACCAGCGGGTTATATAACCACAAGCACCATTTTTTTGGTTCCCTTTTTACCAGTGTGTGTATATATGCATATATATATGGTGATTATTTATGATGCATACATCACAACACCAAAGTGGTCGCTAATGAGTATTACACTAAAGTTATAAGTATGCCCATTGCTAAGGTTGACTTTATCACTTTGGACCCGCTGTGGACGGTGAAGTCGGAGACTATTGTGTAAGTTGATGTGTTTTGAATTAGGCTCCCAAAGGACTTGCACGCCAGCATATGTTCAGCCAGAAAACCGGTATTATAGTCATGTGACCGTTATTGTGCCCTGTTCATACACCACACTGTGGGTACTGTTAGGAAACTTTATAGCCTGCCGGTTCTAGCAATTCTTGCACCCTCAGAGACCTTTAAGTTCTAACTAAGTCACAGAACAAAATGTATATTATACATATCATATATATAAATTATATTATATATTATATATTATATTTCATTTTTATTCTAATTGAGTTTATATATTTCATTTGATTGTATTCCATTTTTAGTTAAACCCTTTTAATGAACTCTGTATGAATGAATGAAACAGAGAGGTGTTATGAGACAGCCAAGCGGCCGGTATGGTAAAAAAAAAAAAGGAAAAGTAACCAGCGTACAGGATACACGGGCCGTGTTCCATTTCAGAGTCTGCAGCCTAAAAGGCTGCATTTGAAGGCTGCATACGTCACAGCCGCCGCGACAAGGCTGTCCCATTCCGTAGGCTCCTTCAAATGCAGCCTTCAAATGCAGCCTTAATTTCCCGAATTTGAAGTGTGCATCGATGCACACTTCTGCAGCCTTCGGTGCCAGAATATCCCAGAATGCATTTCGCACCAACCGAACAGAATTGTGGGCCGTGTTCAATTTCAGGACAGAATTTGAGCCCGGCTAAAAGCAGTTTTAGATATCGCTGTAGCACTGTAATTCAGTCACTTTATTAAGTTTTATTATTTTATTACGCGACAATATACCTATTTAGATTATACATATTTTGTCAGTTTATCCAAATAAAGCCTGTTTAGAAATATGCTACGGCGATTTCGGAGATGCCGGGAGCCGCATATGGGAAGCGCTGGCGCGGGCCAGCTGGTCTCCCAGGCCGCCAGTGTGTGTGTGTGTGTGTGTGTATATATATATGTGTGTATATATATCTATATCTATATATCTATATCTATACCTATATCTATCTATATCTATATCTATATCTCTCTATATCTATATATATATATATATATCTATCTATATCACAATAAAGATTGGTTAATATTGGTGAAGTTATAATTCCTATTAATATATATATATATATATATATATATATATATATATAGATATATATAGATATATATTAATAGGAATTATAACTTCACCAATATTAACCAATCTTTATTTACCCATGGTTCTCTCTTAGCCGAAATAACATCAAACGTCGACGCCGGCGGTGAAACTCCAGCTCCTTAAGTTCATTAGTTAAAAAGAATACTGAATACAAATCATCCATTTTTAACACGCAATTGATTTTCCTCGGATTATTAAACTCTCAAAAAGAGGCTTCTAGTTGGACTATCTCCGCGGCTCTGGTCAGCGCGCGACGACGGTGGGCGTGGAGCTTCGTGACGCAGCTGGTGACGCATTCAGGAAGTACTCCGTAGGCTAGACCGTCCCATTTAACAAGTTTTTGAAGCAGCCTTCGAAGCAGCCTTAAGACTGCAGCCTTCGGATGCAGCCGAAGGATGCAGCCTTAAGGCTGCACACCCTGAAATGGAACACGGCCACGGGCAGCAACAAGGAAGTGAGCCGGATCTGGGCTGGCAGCTCCTACCCAGTATTACCTCCCCTTCCCCCCGCAACCCCCTTCCCACCCGCAACCCCAAACCCCTCTCACAGGTAGGGATGAAAACATGTCACGCAAAGTAAGAAATATAAATACAAAAACAAGACATAAGCCAACAGCTTAAATAAAAAAAATACATAATAAGCTAGACAAACAGAAAACAAACTAAACAAGAGGGGAAGGGGGGGGGGGGGGCATCTAATTATCTTCTGGGTGAATGGCGGTCCTATCTAAATAATCAGCAAAGGGCCTCCAGGTCTTCTCGAAGGAATCCTTGGGGTCCCCGAGTGAGAACCTGATCTTTTCGAGTTTAGTGTGATTTAGGATCTCCTTGAGCCAGCCATTGTGTGAGGGGGGGAGAGCATGCTTCCACTTAAATAAAATCTGTCTCCTGGCAAGTAAGGTTGTGTAGGCTAAGACACGCCGCTTTGTTGGTGGGAAATCTGGGACTCTTCATTCATTCAAAATGAGTATTATATAGTATATTATGTTCGCATTATATAGCACATTTGATCAATTTCCCTAATTCTGTGTTGTCAGTCTGTCAATACATCTATTACATAAAAGCAGCAAATAGACATCACAGGACACAGAGACTTTGTATTACTTGTTGTGGCAAAATGGCGTTGACCAGGAGGAACCATACATCTGTAACTTCTGTGGAATGTGGCTGGAGGCCCTTCATAGCTCACTGCATCTGCTTTGAATTCGTGAGAGAGTTGTGTGAATGTGAACTTACTTAATACCCCGTGGGGCTCTGTGTAGCCAATAGGGTGGGACATCCGGGTCCGGTTAGCACACACACTGCTGAGTTACTGGAAAAACCCTAAAGCACTGTTCTTTTTCTGATCATTTCCAAAATAAGAGCCACAATAAGTGGATAGGATGTTCCTGTAGTTGAGTGTTTTCCACTCCCCCTCTCACTCACAAACTTCAAATCCAGCTCCTTCTGTTTTAAATGCTGTATCAATTCTTTCTAACCTGTGATGGTGCAAAGCCACGTGTTCATCATGCTAGGTATTTGACCCCTGACCCCTGTGTGCTTTCAGCTCGTATGATGTGGCAGTGGTGGGGGCCGGCATCGTGGGCCTGGCTACTGCCCGGGAGCTCATCCTCAGACACCCCTCTCTCAGCTTTGTCCTGCTGGAGAAGGAGAAGGAGCTGTGTGAGTGTTGCTAAGGGAACGGTTGCCATGTGTACCGTTGCTAAGGACCGGTCACGCTCTTTTAAGGGCTGCATCTTATAAACGCTTGCTTGTTAGTTTGGTGTTTGTCTATCATTGTCTGGTCCCTTTCTGTCTGTCCACCTTTCTCTCTTACCCTGTATAGTGCTATATATCTTTGTCTCTGTTCATGTTTCTTGTCCTGTTTGTCTGTCTGTCTGTGGGTCAAACTGCATCTCTGTCTGTCTATTATCTGCTGTCTGTATGTCCCTCTCTCTGTTACACCTGTACTTGCCTGTCTGGCTGTCAGTCCACCTGTCTCTCTGACCCTGTGGATTGCTGTATATCTTTGCCTCTGTTCATCTGTCTTTCCATCTCTCCAACATCTACAGTCTGTCTGTCTCGGTTTATCCCTCTGTACATCTGACCGTCTGTCCCTCACACATGCCCCGCCCCCCAGCCCTCCACCAGAGCGGTCACAACAGCGGGGTGATCCACAGCGGGATCTACTACACCCCCGGGTCTCTGAAGGCCCGCCTGTGTGTCCGCGGCGCCACGCTGGCCTACGAGTACTGTGACAGGAAGGGACTGCCCTACAAGAGATGTGGAAAGGTCTGCTGCCTTTCACCTCCTCCTCCTGCCCTCACCCTAACACACCACTGTGAGACGTGACAGTTTTGTAGTAGTGTAGATGAATTTGTTAAGGAGCTGGTCAGGAACACCCTTAGCGTGTCTGACTCTCTCTCAGCAGTAAGGTCCCGGGCTTGAACCCTTGGTGTCCACAGTCTACCTTTTTAGGCATCCCTTCAGCAATACGCCTTACTCCTAATATATGCTCCTTAATAACGTGTATCTCTTTGGATAAAATAAATGTAAAATAAGACCCTCTATTAAAATAAAGGGAAATTCAGATATCACAGCAAACAACGACAAAAGGCGACACAGCGAAAATCACCAAGTGAGGATACAAATTACAAATGATAAATACAAGACAACAACTGAAATACACACGTCTAAACTAAAACAGCGGTGTTAATATTGGTGCTCCAGCTGATCGTGGCGGTGGACCAGGAGGAGGTCCCCAGGCTGAAGGCGCTGTACGAGCGCGGCTTGAAGAACAACGTACGCGACCTTAGCATCCTGGACGCCAAGGGCATCCGGGAACGAGAGCCCTTCTGCCGGGTAAGACGCCCACCGACGGTACCCCTGTCGCCTCTGGTACTGGTGTTGTAATACTATGTTAGTAATACGGTTATATATCATATCGCCGCCGGTACTGTGTTGTAATACTATGTTAGTAATATGGTTATATATTATGGCGGAGAGATTTGTATTGCGTTGTGTATTTTTGGTTTAGTTGAGTGGCTCAATCGCGTTTTTAGATGCACACCAACAAATTCAAGTCATATCTATTGATATTGTTCATATAAATGTTCAAATTCTAATCTTCTCTTATTTCTCGTACCTTGTAACTTGAGTATCTATTACATAGGTGTTTTCGATGTGTAAGAGTGTGTGTGTGTGTGTGAGACAAAATATTTGTAATATGTGACACAAAATCTTATTTTTCCAGACCACAAATGTAACCGATATGTTTCTCTTCAACACAAAGAGCACAACTAGATGACATACAACCTAAAGCAAACCCTGCAGATTTTCTTCCATATATATATATATATATATATATATATATATATATATATATATATATATATATATATATATATATATATATATAGTGTGGTGATGATTTTATTATTTAGGTTTACCTGCCAAATGGTCGAATCTGTCCGCCGGTGGCTGCTGTCCATTTACGACCCTGACTGGAAGCTTCTCTCCACACAAAACTCAATGAATGACGAGAGCCTGACCGTGACTTGGTTGATTCTCCCCAGGGGGTCATGGCCCTGGACTCTCCCTACACGGGTATCGTGGACTGGAGGCAGGTGGCGCTGTCCTACGGCGCTGACTTCCAGGAGGCGGGCGGGACGGTGGTGACGGATTACGAGGTGAACGACATCGCTGTGGCCAGTGAGAGCGTGACGGGGAGCGAGGAGGGTGAGCCCTGGGTACCGCCTCCAGGGGATGGGTTATGGCCAGTCCTCGTCGTTGTAACACATTAAGGATCATCCTTCTCCTTTGTTTTCATTTTAAGGGCTGAAATATCCGATATCAATCAGAGCCAAAAAGGTAAAGTGTGTGTGTGTGTGTGTGTGCTGCGTTCTTTTACTGTGTTTATCAGAATCAGAATGCCTTTATTGTCATTGCACAAGCACAACAAAATTGTGCAGCAGTCCTCACGGTCACTATTTACACACAACGGCAATATAAAAAGTCAATTATTTTAACACTAATCAAAAATTGCCCAAATATGAGTCAAATGATATACATATATACTAGTTATGATGGCCTTATGTACAGTAGTGCAAATTTGATAATATATACATAATATATACGTGTGGTGTAAACATTGATACAATACAGTATTGTAGTTACAATGCCTTTTTTTTTTTAACGTTTGCACCTGCCTGCCTTTACATAATTATATATATATATATTACACATATTTTGAAGTGAATGTTTTGCATGGTTCCGAATTCCCCCGTCTGGGACGTCTCAATGAAGCCTGGTCTCCTCTTGTCCTACGGTTGGCGTGACGACCGTCTGTGCGCTCTCCTCCCCGGCAGGGCGAAGAGGTGAGGTGCCGTTACGTGCTGACCTGTGGGGGGCTCCACTCGGACCGCCTGTCCCAGATCTCCGGGTGCAGCGCGGAGCCCCGCATCGTCCCCTTCAGGGGGGACTACCTGGTGCTGAAGCCCGACAAACACTACCTGGTGAAGGGGAACATATACCCGGTGAGGCCCTGGAAGAAGATTTAGTTGGTTGTATATTTAGTGTTTAATAGATTAAGAGTTGAATACTTTTAGAGTTGAATACTTTTAGAGTTTAATATATTAAGAGTTTAATGCTTTTAGAGTTTCATTACTTTTAGAGTTTCAATACTTTTTATTGTACTTAATTACTTAATAATTGTAGAGTTTAATACTTTGGCATTCCACTGCCTCAGCTCTGGGCTCAAACTCTCTGTGTCACTGTATGAAACCAGGTGTTTTTATTGGTTGGAAGCGTAATAGCCTGCCTCCTCACGCAGGAGGAAGCAACACAATCGGACAGACTCCTCCGTTGAACTGTTGGCCCACGACTCAGTCGAAGTTGTATTCATGTATCTCGTATTGACGACGCCGCTGCACTACTGGCACTTGAAAATGCTTTTAAATGTTTTTTTTACGCAATACAACACATGTACATATGATCCATCAATCACTTTATTGTTATTTTTAGGTTCACTTTTATTTTATTGTCTATATTATTCTATCTATCCAGAGTGCAAATGTTGCAGTAAAGTGCACGGTAATATATAATTTACAGTGGTTGAATAATATGTAAAAACTGTCTACTAAAAAACTACTACTAGAGACATGTACAAAATAACTTATAGAGTAGGTATGAGATATGTATACGGTAAGTATACAAGTATAATATAGTATTGTTTTCTAGAATTTCATACTGCGGGAGGGAATGGGGAGTAAGCATTCCATTGTACTTGTTGCATATGGCTAATACAGTTCTTGAATCTTGAATGAATGGGTCAAGGGTCAACTCATGAAGATGGTCCCATTGTGTGTCTCCCTGCAGGTCCCCGACCCGCGGTTCCCCTTCCTGGGAGTGCATTTCACCCCGCGGATGGATGGCAGCATTTGGCTGGGGCCCAACGCAGTGCTGGCTTTCAAGAGAGAGGGATACAAACTGTTTGACTTTAACCTGCGCGACTTCGGAGACGCCCTCTCCTTCAGGTACAAGAGCGGGATGTTTAGCACGCCTTAGCTTACCTTACCTGTCGTTACCTGCCGGAAAAAGGGTTTCAGACCGATGCTACATGTCACTGCAACAGGGAAGTGGCTCAGGGTGGGCGACTCCCGACCCAAAGGTACAAGGGTCTGATTCCCCATGTCTGATTCCCCTACCTGTTCTTAATGACACGTCTCTGTACTGTCTAACCCCTACCTGTTCTTAATGACACGTCTCTGTACTGTCTAACCCCTACCTGTTCTCAATGACCCGTTTCTGTACTGTCTAACCCCTACCTGTTCTCAATGACCCGTCTCTGTACTGTCTAACCCCTACCTGTTCTTAATGACACGTCTCTGTACTGTCTAACCCCTACCTGTTCTTAATGACACGTCTCTGTACTGTCTAACCCCTACCTGTTCTTAATGACACGTCTCTGTACTGTCTAACCCCTACCTGTTCTCAATGACCCGTTTCTGTACTGTCTAACCCCTACCTGTTCTCAATGACCCGTCTCTGTACTGTCTAACCCCTACCTGTTCTTAATGACACGTCTCTGTACTGTCTAACCCCTACCTGTTCTTAATGACACGTCTCTGTACTGTCTAACCCCTACCTGTTCTTAATGACACGTCTCTGTACTGTCTAACCCAGGGGTGGGCAAACTTTTTGACTCGCGGGCCACAATGGGTTCTAAAATTTGACAGAGGGGCCGGGCCAGGAGCATTTGGAGGGAGTGTTTGGGCCGGATATACTAAAGCATTAAATGTAGTGTGTGCAATCTCATAGCACAGTAAGAACACTACAACCCAATTTATTAACTGTCTTTCAAATGTGAAAAATAGCCCTTATCAGTTAATAAATTTGTCTCAAGGAATATGCAAGATATGGCATTTACATACTATTTCGCAGATACTGGGAGGAGGAAATGTAAATAGATTAAAATAACATACGCACTGTGATTTATCAAGATTGCGTCTGTTTTTAATAAGTTTCAATCGAAGGTGCAAAGTTAAAGAAATCAACATTTATTAAAAAATGGAATCACTTTCAACATTCAAAACATATTATTACACAACGAAATACTCAAGCTCAATAATATCTACTTGTGTTAAACTCCGCAAAATCATGGATGGATTGTCCTGACCGCGCGCTCTACAAACTCGCCACGGACGCCCTCGCCTTCACGCGCAAACAGTACACGTGTATCGTTGCCAAGCACACAGACATAGGCTGTATTAAATATCCTACCTGCAGCTGAAAATTTAAATTTAAATTAAGAGCGATGTGCGGCGTGTTAATTAAGCTACTGTACCGCTGCTGTGCGTAAATGCGCATTGCTCTTAATTAAAAGACGCACTTCCAAACTTTCCATATGCATTTTTTCATAACACAGCAGAAAAACTCACCATTTCAGTGGGAACAGTGTTGTTGGTCTCCCTTTTTTGCCAGTGCATCAAAGTCTGGAGTTAGTTTTGTTGTGGCAATTCTCAGGACAGATCTGAGGTGTTGGTCAGTTAACTTGGATCTGTGATGGGCTTTGTTGATTTTCATGACGCTAAACGTCTGCTCACACACGTAGGTCGAGCCAAACAACACCAGCATCTTCTGCGCCGTCCTCCGGAGGTTTGGAAACGCGGTCTCGTTAAGTGAAGCGTAAAAGTCATTCAGTTTAAGAGACTTGAACTTCTCCTTTGAGACGGAGTCAGACTGAAGATCGATCAGTTCCAATTGCAGCTCCTGCGGTGCTGATTCGGGGTCTTGTGACAGGGGACAGGACACCAGTTGAAGTGACTTGTCAATTTTTTCAAAATCACAGAACCGACGGCAAAATTCTCTGTGCAGATCGTCCAGTGATTTGCAGTATTTCTTCGCATTTCGGGCGGCCTCTTTCTGCACGGCTAGTGTGGGGAAATGTGCGAAAGATTTGTTTGACATTTGCCTGGAGAATAAAACCAGCTTGGATTTGAAGGCTCTCACATTTGTGTACATGTCGTGCGCAAACTGATCTTTCCCCTGTAGCTTCACGTTCAGCTCATTCATGTGTGAAAATATGTCCACAGCAAACGCAAAGTCACAAAGCCAGTTTGTGTCGCTCAGCTCGGGGAATTCTTCGGATTTCCCCATTAAATTAAAAAATGAGCGAATCTCGTCTTTGAGCTCCCAGACTCGTTGAAACACTTTCCCCAAACTTAACCAGCGGACGCGAGAGTGGTAAAGTAGGTCCTGGTGATCCGCATTAGTTTCTTCCAGGAACGTAATGAACTGACGATGATTAAGTCCCCTTGCTCGTATGAAGTTAACAAGTTACAAGAACAAGAACAACAAGAAACGAAGTGAAAATTAAAGTGAAATAAAGAGAAATACGCGCCACTCCAACAACGGTCAATGTGTTTTGAGTGCGCCATCTATTGGGGAAACGTGGGCATTGCAGGGAAAGGGGAAAAAAAGGAGGTTTTTACTATAATTTGGACAAGTTCGGCGGGCCGGATTAAAAAGCCTAACGGGCCGTATGTGGCCCGCGGGCCGTAGTTTGCCCATGTCTGGTCTAACCCCTACCTGCTCCTTAATGACCTGTCTCTGTACTGTCTAACCCCTACCTGCTCCTTAATGACCTGTCTCTGTACTGTCTAACCCCTACCTGCTCCTTAATGACCTGCCTCTGTACTGTCTAACCCCTACCTGCTCCTTAATGACCCGTCTCTGTACTGTCTAACCCCTACCTGCTCCTTAATGACTTGTCTCTGTACTGTCTAACCCCTACCTGCTCCTTAATGACCTGTCTCTGTACTGTCTAACCCCTACCTGCTCCTTAATGACCTGTCTCTGTACTGTCTAACCCCTACCTGCTCCTTAATTACCTGTCTCTGCACTGTCTAACCCCTACCTGCTCATTGATGACCTGTCTCTGTACTGTCTCACCCCTACCTGCTCCTTAATGACCTGTCTCTGGTCACTAATAGCTGACGGATGGCTGTGGCAAATCGAACTCATCACACCCAAATAATAGCTTTTAAATCTTCTAAAGATTTAAATCCTAACAGCAGGCTTTAAAGGACCACCCCCACATCCGATGTCTAACGAGAGATGTTTCTGATGTGTTCCACAGGGGCCTCCAGAAGCTGGTGCTGAAGAACGTGCGGTACGGGCTGGGGGAGATGTACCGCGGCGTGTTCATCGGGGCGCAGGTCAAACTCCTGCAGAGATACATCCCAGAGATCTCGCTCAGCGACGTTCTCCGGTAAGTTCTCCTCGGTCGTCATCATCATCATCAACACACTGTTTACTAGCAGAGGAACTTAGTACATACTACTACTTGTTAAGTGTTTGATATTACACTCAACATGTTATAGGGCTCATCCAAGATGAGCACATGGTAAAAGGCGTCAAAAACTGAGACTAGCAAAGGTCAATGGACAAAACGTATAGAACTACAACACTATACAGTATATAACCATTTACTAGCATTTAAAAAAGATATAGCTATTCAAAATAATAAGATAAGATGTACTGCCAGATGGGAGATTTTATATGACACACTTGATTAGATTAGATTCAAATGTATTGTCATAGCGCAGCACAAGTACAGTACAGCGAAAATAATTTGGCATCTAACCAGAGTGCAAATGTTGCCGTAAAGTGCATGGTGATATATAATGTACAGTGGTTCAATGGGATGGAAAAACTGTCTACTTGGTATAAAAACAATTATAGGTAGGTTTGTAGATGTGTACAGAATTATAGGTATATATATATGTATATATATATATATGTATGTATATATGTGTATGAAGATATACAGGTAAGTATACAAGTATTTAACAGGTAGTGAGCAGGGGTATGCAGTTATATCAACAAGATAAATATATATATATGTATATACAGCAGGTAGTGAGCAGGGGTTATATTAGCAGTTAGAAGATATATATATATCTATCTATCTATCTATCTATCTATATATCTTCTAACTGCTAATATAACCCCTATATATATATATATATATATATATATATATATATATATATATATATATATATATATATATATATATATATATATATATATATATATATATATATATATATATATATATATATATACAGTGCTGCTCGAAAGTATGTGAACCCCCTAGACATGGTCATTGTAATTGTACAAAAATGTAAAATAACCTTATTAAATGTATATCCAAACACCAATTTGTAAAGCAGGACTTTCCAAATAATGGACACAAACAAAGAAAAATGATGTATTTTCATTATTTATTCAAAAAAAGTGGTTTCTCCCACAAAAACTGAAAATATGACTTGTGCAAAAGTATGTGAACCCTTTTGGTTAATAGCGTGTGGCACCTCCTTTTGCAGCCATTACTGCAATCAAACGTTTTCTATAGCCACTGACCAGTCTCTCGCATCTGCTGTGGGGGATTTTTGCCCACTCTTCCTTGCAGAACTCAGCCAGTTGAGAAAGGTTGGAGGGACATCTGGCATGTACCCCCCGCTTCAGGTCTAGCCACAACATTTCAATTGGATTGAGGTCCGGACTTTGACTTGGCCAATCCAGAGTACGAATCCTCTTTTTTCTGAACCATTCCTTGGTAGATTTGCTGGTATGTTTTGGGTCGTTGTCTTGTTGAAAAACCCATTTACGGCCCAGTTTCAACTTCCTGACTGATGGCTGGAGATTCTTATCAAGAATTTGCTGATACACTTCAGAATTCATGTTTCCCTGGATGATATGGAGTTGTCCAGGTCCAGAAGCAGAGAAGCAGCCCCATACCTTAACATTTCCACCACCATGCTTCACTGTTGGGATGAGGTTATTTTCTTCATGTGCTGTGTTGGTTTTTCTCCAAACAAAGCGCTTACGATTATGACCAAATAATTCTATTTTGGACTCATCTGTCCAGAGAATGGACTTCCAGAAGGCCTCTGGTTTGTCCAAGTTCTCTCTGGCAAAGTTTAAACGGGCAGCTTTGTTCTTTTTGGAGAGCAGAGGCTTCCTTCTAGCAACCCTCCCATGAATGTCGTGTTGGTTCAATTTTCGTCTAATTGTAGACGCATGTACATTTACACCTGACGCTGCCAGAGAGCTCTGCAACTCTTTAGAGGTGATGTGTGGGTTGTCCTTTACCTGATTTATTATTCTACGGGTGCTTCTTGATGTTAGTTTTAATGGGCGTCCACTTCTAGGCAAAGATGCGGTCATCTTGGACGCCCTCCATTTGTAAATTATTTGCCTCACCGTGGATGGATGGAGCTGGAATCGTTTGGAGATTGTCTTGTAGCCTTCTCTAGACTGATGGGCTGTCAGTACCATTTTCTTGATTTCCTCGGGTATCTCCTTTCCTCTTGGCATGGTTGATTCGTATGGGTACACCCTGGCACTGCAGTCGTTTGGTTGTTTTTCTCTCTCTTTTAATCTGTGTTGTCCAACCCTTTTCCTAATGATGTCTCATTTGATTGGTTTGCTTAATTGACTAATTAAGCACCCAAAAGTGTTTCACCTGAATCTGTTACCTCCTTGACTTTACCAATACAGCTGGGGGTTCACTTACTTTTGCACATCCACTAATTCCATGTTTCATGTATTTTTTTGGCTACTCACACAATTCCCTCTAAAAAAGTACATGGAACTGTTAAACATAAACCTGACATTTCATATATGTAAAACTTGTGATGATAAAATAGGAAAATCATGGTAAAACAACAGAAAACTCTTAACTGTTCAAGGGGTTCACATACTTTCGAGCAGCACTGTATATATATATATATATATATATATACGGTAAGTACAGTTAAAATGTGCATGACTATCATACAGGTATGTAAACTATAAATATGTAAACTGAAGTTAGAGTTGGACACATTGGATATATTCATTTTTTAACCATCGTTTTTTACAAATATTTCTAACTCCATTTATTTTTGAATGGGGGGCCCCCAGGGGCCCAGCGGGGGTGAGGGCCCAGGCTCTGGACCGTGACGGGAACCTGGTGGATGACTTTGTGTTCGACGGTGGTGTGGGCGCCGTGGGAAGCCGCGTGCTGCACGTCCGCAACGCCCCCTCCCCCGCTGCCACCTCCTCCCTTGCCATCGGGGAGATGATCGCCGACGAAGTTGAGGGTCGCTTCGACCTGTAGTGGCGGAGGGGTGGGAGAGAGGGAGAGAGACACACACACACAGATGGAGACACAGAGAGAGAGAAACGTAGAGAGAGCGAGGGGAAGAGAGAGAGGGAGACACAGATGGAGAACCAGAGAAAGAGGGGGAGATCGAGTCGCCCAGTATCAGAATGCCTTTATTGTCATTGTATAAGTACAACAAAATTGTCATCATGGCACTAAACTAACTAATAAACAGGTAAAAAAATTCCATATAAAAACAGTGTATATATATATACACCGTTTAAATGATAGGTACATGTGGTGAATGTACAAAGCATTTAAAGTGCCAGTAGTGCAGCAGCATCATGAATACAGTGCAGTAACTGTGATGAGTCCAGAAAGTCCAGCAAAGTATGATAGTGTTAATGACATGTTATGAAAGTGGCAGCACTCCTAGCAGTTCAGTAGGTCACTGCATGTGGATAAAAACTATCCTTAAACCTGGTAGTCCTTGTACGGATGCTGAGCAACTGGCGACCAGGCAGACCAGACCACCGGACCAGACAGATAGGAGAGAGGTTCACTTACATTGTCATGGAGCACACATGGCGACATATCAGGTCCCACCTCTGCCTTATTTTAGAGATCTACAAGTGATTGATCTCTTGAATTTGCGGTGCTGTACATATTTGCAATATTGTGTTGCCTTTGTTTATTTGCTTGAGTGGCTCTTGTTTTTAATGTTTACAGCGTAATACCACTTTTTGAATCTATGGTCACCGTGATTCAGGGCGATGCTATTTTGTAAATGAAAAAATGTGTTTTTGCTCAAAGTCGAATTGACAACAAGTGCCAGACATGTTTGTGGTTTCAACTGTACTTTTTTTGGCTTTTTTGGTGGTAAGACATTTCAAATGAATACACTGCATGTGTAAGGAATGGCCACCAGAGGGCGGCCTGCAGAAACAAATCTATTGGTTAAAAAAATGTGTTTTTCAGCTTCTAAACTCCTAACAGTGTATTTTTGTATAATTTGTATACTGGTATTTCTGAACAAAAAATTAAAAAAAAATCCCCCGCATAGTACGTTTGATTAATCGGCAACACGAGCACTACCTTATGGAATTCATCCTACATAAATGTACTTCAGAATCACACGACTACTAGCAGTATGAGTACTAGTAGACTACCAGAGTCAGACTCGGATTTGGTTCACGCTTGTCACATGTATAAGGTACGCAAAAAATACTAAATTACGAGAATGAATACAAGAAAATTACATAAATGTACATATTTGATTAATTATACCAACAACAATGTGGCGCCGCAGTTACGCAGTGAGTAGCGTGACAGCAGCTGGGGTTCTGCGCAACGTGGGGCGCAACGTGAGCCGCCAGAGCGCCAGCCAGGAGGAGGGGATGATGAGAGGAGGAGGAGGAAGGCCCGTCACGGAGGAGTCGGTACGACGACGACCAACATCATCATCATCATCATCGTCGTCGACTTGACAAACTACACACACACGGAAAAAAAACGTTGTTTTTTTTGCCCGGGCCGGGTCTACATCACCGAACCCCCCCCCCCCCACCACCACCACCACCTCCACTCCTCCTCCAAAGCGACGGATATGCGTCGAACAGCCCCGGTCCTTGGGATTTTACGCGGAGTTGCGCGAGCGATTCGGTGTCACGGCGAAGATGAGTGAATTCGGAGTAAACAACAACAACAACCACCACGACGACGACGGCGGAGAAGAAGAACTGAACGGTGGCTCGCGCGCCGCCGCCGCTGCCACATAACGAGGGAGGGAGTGCGCGAGAGGCCAACGGCTGTAGTAGCAGTTTAAGTTAGCAGGCTAATTTAACGTTACAGGTGTCGGCCTGTTAGCCGCCGTCGTGCTTACACGTCTTCTTCTACACGCCAGGCGGTGCACTACTAGCGCGATGACCGTCTGTCCGTGGATGTGTGTGACATGACATCGAAGTGAAAGGAGTGTGTGTGCGCGCACACGCACGTCGTCCGCTAACCCGCTAACGGGTCGTCTCGTCGGGGAGGAGGAGGGGGGGGGGAAACACAACCTCGCGCGTCACATTTAGCCAACATTGTTATTGGCTAATTAGCGAGCTACCCCTCTTCGATAGCGTTAGTCGCCGCGTCGCTGTGTTTACAGCGGTGGGGCTAGCTAGCTAGCATCGGACGTTAGCACGTCAGCTAGCGAACAACAAAATACGTGAACTCAATGCACGCGCGTCGTCCACATATGTAACCGTCGTCTCTCGAGTCTGCGACCCACCACCACCACCACCAGTCGACGTGTGTGGTTTTGTGGTTCGGCGACACGGTTTGTTGTTTTGGGTCGGGGCCCGGGCCCGGACCGACCGACACCACCTCCACCAGGACCGACCCGGGGCCGATGCTGAGGGTCCAGCCGGACTCCCGGCCACCGCCATGCAGCCCCAACACATATACGACTTCTCCAGTGACGAGAACAGTCACAAATGGAGAGGCCTGTTTGTGCAAGCCCTGCGAAAGGTAATATATATATTCATACACCGCACAGCCACCCCGATCGTTCCATACAAATGTAATGTCACACTATGAACAGGACTTCCACGGGGACGTGGATGGTAGGGGTAACGGAGGTGGTGGTGGTTGGGTGAAACACACTTAAGATGTATTGTTCGTGTGCTGTTGGTGTATATGGTTTTATATATATATATATATATATAGTTTTTGATACTTCGACCAAACACCACCCTGATCATTCAGTACACATGTGAAGTTGTCACACTATAAGCAGGACTTCCATGGGCATATGGATAGTAGGCGTGTGCATTTGGGTTAAGCACACTTAAGATATTGGGGTTTACTGTGTTGGTGTGTATTTTGATGCAGTTGTATTGGTTTTGGTACTCCGACCAAGCGTCACCACCACGTTCAATACAGATGTGAAGTGGTCACTCTATATGCAGAACTTGGTTAGTAGGGGGTGGTGGGTGTGGGGAGTTAAACACACTTAAGAGATATTGTTTTACTCGGCTGGTGTGTATTGTGTAACGGTTGTATTGGTTTCACTCTGACCAAGCGTCACCACCACCACACACCACAACAATGCCCCCACCCAGACATGTATCATGATGACCACACATCTGGAGCAGAGCACCCTGGGTTGATGTGTTAGTAATGGCCTTGTTTGTTGTTTTTAACCAACCCGCTTCTCTTCGTCAGTAGTCTAATTGTTTTCCTCATTTTGTTTTTGAGGAAGTATGTCGATTTTGTGTGATGTGCTTCTACAATTGCATACAGTGACTACCCGCCAACCCTGTGTTCCAAAATGATCGGATAGACAGAAATTCCAAAAAAAAAAACAGTTCAGCCTTTTTTAACAACAACATCAACATTCAGAAAGCGATGACACAGAGTTCTCGCTGAGGAACAAGTTGAACTGTGACAGGGTGGATGTTGTACTGTGATTAAACAGATTTTCATACATATGAAAGTGTGGATGGAGCATTGGTGGCAGTTGTATGTCGTGCGATATGTCTCAATGCCACAATACTGGGGCAGTGAGAGACAAAGTTATGTAAGAACGTTACTTTGCAGACGTCCACTCAGACCACCACCTAAATTCACTATCAATCAGGTGTGTGTGTGTGTGTGTGTGTGTGTGTGTGTGTGTGTGTGTGTGTGTGTGTGTGTGTGTGTGTGTGTGTGTGTGTGTGTGTGTGTGTGTGTGTGTGTGTGTGTGTGTGTGTGTGTGTGTGTGTGTGTGTGTGTGTGTGTGTGTGTGTGTGTGTGTGTGTGTGTGTGTGTGTGTGTGTGTGTGTGTGTGTGTGTGTGTGTGTGTGTGTGTGTGTGTGTGTGTGTGTACATTTTGTAATCATGTTGCCCTCACTTTAAAAAGACTGATACTCTTCTGGAAGTTTTGTCCCTTGGCAACTAAATGGCATAAGCACCCCCTAAAAAAAACAGTAGGCTGCCACCTTACAGCTTATTTTTGTATTTGACCAAAAAACAAATCTTGGCGTTCACATTCTTTAAAGGTCCTATTCCTGCCTTGTCTTTCGATATGAATGTGGTTTCGTTAGTGTGACCTTTAACCTTCTCCAACATGGTCCCCACAGGGTCTTCCCCCTTGTAATGCATTGGGTTCCCGTGTTTGGCACAACACTGTTTCATACTGTGAACCACCAACACCACCACCACCAGCCCCATGCAATGTGTGTGTCTGTTGGTAGTCCGTCTGGGGAACACTTGAAAGGCTCCTACAGCTTGTTATAAAGTGTGTGGGTGGTAGGCTTCATACCGACCCCCCCCCCCCCATCTCGTCCCATAAGTTCACATGGGTCGCTTTGTCCCCCCCCCGCTAACCAAAGCGATCCACGTGAACTTATGGGACGAGATCTCCGTAAAACCAAGAAGACCAATAGTGTTTGTAGAGAGCATACATACATGCAGTATATCTGTTCCGTTGACATATGTAGGTCACTGTTTTTACAAATTTATAAATTTATGTTTTTTAAAGATAAACCTCAACCAGTAAGTGTACACACGGTGGTGCGCGTCAGCCACATCCCAGTGTGACTATGCCAACACGCTTGCTGTGCCCCTCCACTGCCTTTGGAAAGGGATCTAACATTTTGATGTAAAAATTCCCAAGACTGTTTGTGTGAATAATAAAATTCACACAAAATATGCTTTATTTTTAGAAACCAGTACCGGTAACAAGATACATTTACAAAGTCTCAGACAGAGAATATCTACTACTACTACCATGTAGTAGAAGTAGTAATAGTAGTAGTAGAAGGTAGTAGTAGTGAAGGTTGCGTTATACTTCGGCGGCGGCAAGCCTCACACCACAAAGTTTTCTGCGATGCACAAAAGCTAGCATGTTAATTCTCTTATAAACACTACTCTTTTTTTAAGAGCAACCCAAGGGGACAACGTAAGGCTGTACGATGAGTAGAAGAGCGTGCCGTTGTTTGTGACTACGGCGATGACGAGGAGGATGACGGTGAACCGGGTGAAACCAAGGAGGCAGCAGCAGCAGCTGGTGGTGGGCTGTGGCGGAGCTGCTGTCCCAACTTGTTTCATGCACCGCCTCGGGGGAAGTCTTTCTGTGATTGACGCAAGAGATGTTTGTTATGGTTTTGACTGACTGGCTGTTTGACACAGCTCTCTCTCCTCTACTCTTCTCTTTCTCCCTCCCTCGCTCGCTCACTGGCTGGCTGTTGGCAGGTTTCACTCCTGTTATTTCATTCGCCACGTGTCATGCTAATGACTTGACGTCATAGTTTTCTGCTAATCCTATATCTGTAACATGGGTAATAGAAACACTTTTTCCACACTCGCACACATGTAGTGCGTGTGACACTTTGAGGAAGAGGGCCTAGGAGGTCATGGCAGTTCAGCCACCATGTCTGCTGTGTGTGTCTGCTGTCCTCAACACTGTGTTGCAGGCTGCAGCCAGACTGCCACATCTCTCTGTCTCTGTGTGTGTGTGTGTGTGTGTGTTTAACATTCTTACGGTTCTGCCGCTTGAAACCATTGTCTCTGGGCTAATGAGGTCCAAGGATATGCTAGCTAAAGCTCTGAGCTAGTTAGGGCTATAAGGTAATGCGTCTTTGAGCTTGCTAGGACTATGGTGTAAGCTTCAGAGCTAGGGATATGAGCTAATGCAGTTCTTAGCTAGCTTGGGCTATGAGCTAATAATAATTCCCTGAGCTACCTTGGTGGGCTCTGAGTGAGCTAGGGCTATGAGATAATATGGTTCTGAGCTAGTTGCCGATTTGAGCTAATATGGCTGAGCTAGCCTAGACGCTGAGCTAGCCACGGTGGCAAGAAAGTGTAGCCATGCACATTTTTAGGCCAAAGGTGAGGTCTTCATTATTATTCATGTTATTCATATATCATGTGCTTTTGTTTAGTTTTGTCTGTGGCTCGGTTAGTTGTATCTAAATCATTTTGCTGTGTGAGATGGTGCCTGGTGCCATGGTAACCATATGGTCGTGTGTCATATTGGTAATTTATTAAGCACAGTCACCAATACCTCTGCTTATGTGTTATGGAAATATTGTTATCTCATTATTCATTGGATTTGTGTTTAGTCTCTGAGCGTCTGATACCTTCCTTTGTCTTGGCGGCCTGTCAGACAAAGCAAGCCAATCCAAAGACGTGACTTCATGTAACCCTAGTAACTCTTATATGTGATATTTTATAAACAAAACATTCAAAGAATTTAAAAAAATAAACATTTGACTGGTAATCTGCACTTTCGGACTTCAAGTGTAGTCTTATTGATGTTAGAAAATCAGTAAAAGATGAATATCATCGGTAGTGGTGGTAGAAGTGGTTCAAAGCTGGCTAGGGATATGGGCTTATACAGCTCTAAGTGAGCTCAGGCCCAAAGTGCAGCCTGCAGATAAGTAAATTGTTTATGATGATGTAGTAGTAGAATTAGGAAAGTGTCGCTGAAATCGGTTGAAATTAATCGACCAGCGGTGTTATTGTCCATTTGTGTTTAACTTTGACACTTCACCCAGCTGCGTTTGATGGTGTTCAGCTAGGTTGATTTGATTGATGTTGGCTGGTTGGACAGTGTCCTCTTCCTCCTACCCATGGCCCAAATATAACAGAGCTCTGAGGAACCACAGACCAGGCCTCGAGCCCACTGGCCCTCTTATCCCTCCCCAACACTGGTCCTTCCCTTGGAGTGATGAGCAGGGCTGGGGGTCACTTGGTCAGCCTAGTGAGTCTGAGGCAGCTTGAACAACTCTCGGGACAAACTTGCGTCTGTGACCTTTTTGGAGCATAGTTGGTCGGCCAAAATTAAAGTGTGTGTGTGTGTGTGTGTGTAAAGAGTAAAAGGCTGGGTTCTGTTGTCCTCTGTGCACACGTGGCCCTGGTGTGTGTGGGGGGGTTCTACTAGTGTGTGTGTGTGTGTGTGTGACTGCTTTGTCTTTGTTTCTTGGTGGGTGGGCATGTGCGCATGTGTCTTGTGCTTTCTGACGTACGGTGTGTGTTGTTATTGTGTGTTACAGTGTGTGTGTTACAGTGTGTGTTGTTTGCGTTGATCTCTGCCCTCTGCCTCCCCAGACAGTCTGGTTGTAATGGCCGATGATGTCATACTATGAATCACAAATGGTGACACATGCTTGGGTTTACACACACACACACACACACACACACACACACACACACACACACACACACACACACACACACACACACACACCACACACACACACACACACACACACACACCACACACACACACACACACACACACACACACACACACCACACACACACACACACACACACACACACACACACACACACACACACACACACACACACCTCTCTCTCTCGAGCCAGCCATATTACCTGCAACCCGACCCTGGTGGAGCTCCATGTGCACGCAGACAGAGTAATCAATTAGATTAGACACACGCACACATGTATAGACACACAGAAACTCACTCATACACAGAAACGTATACGCACAAACACTGACTTACACAGACATATAAACACACACCGTAACTTTCACAGAAACACACACACACATAACACCACTCTGTTCAGCACCTGTACGATACCTGTCTGCTAGCTACCAATCCCCCAGACCCGACCAACGGAACCCTGTCTGTTTTGTGTTCTGAGGACTGACCTTTGTAGCATCGTGCCATCTCACCTGGCTTTCTTTCTTTTAGCAATGTTACTACATTCACATGTTTTTATCATTCAATTATATTGTAGTTTAATAATAGTATTATTCTTAATTTGAATACACATGTGAATAGATTATTCTGAGAAAACAACTAAATGCTTATCCAATCAGAGCTTAGCTAGCTAAACTGTAAAATACCATGAAATCCTATTTGCTTCAGCCAGAGTAACAATGATCCACCACAAGGCTAATCTGGATTATGAATGGATAATATGCTGTAAACTAGGGGGTCACGGCCAGGTCAAACAGTGCTGTTGGTTGGTATTTCAGCCTGGGAACGCACGCACGCACGCGATGGTGCATATAGCACTGATAGTATAATAATTAATATGTTACGTATTTAAGCTTCTCTCTGCAGCCTCCTCCATGTGTAATGTGTGGAATACAGGATCTGTATGGGGGACTTCCACTACTATACATAGTACTGGCTTTATTATTGTTCTTTCATTGTCATTTTTCTTTTCTTTTAGAAATTCATACTGTGGGAGGGAATGGGGAGTAGGCGTTCCGTACTTGGTGCATATGGAAAATGACAATTTTGAATCTTGAATTACACCAAGAAGGTGAAGAGGATTAGTCTCTGTGAGAAAGATTAAATGGAAAGACAGAGAGAGTGAGGGGTGAGAGAGACGGCTCCCTGGGACTTCCCGTGCCCCAGCCCGGCTCATAATGGAGCTGAACCGTGAAGCTGGGCTGCTCCAACATGGCTGCCCAGGGCTGTACCCAAACACCGGTTCACGCTTAGAATAACCCTTCTTAACTTCTAGGATTCTGAATCCAATCACAACTCTCCAATATTCTATATTATTTTTCTAGCTGCTGACATCAACAAACCAAAGAATCGTTTTGAATCCAAAATCGATTTGTGAGATATCAAAAGTTTCACGGCCCTAGTGTCCAGGTGATTCACACGAAAGCCAGGCCTAGCGAACACACATCTGGTCTCTCTTCTATGCAGCTACCAGCACACACCACCCCCTGGAGACCTCTGCTGGGTCTGCAGCCTGGAGGTGATGCTTTGGGATGAGGTTATCCATAGGCTGATGGCCGTATAACTCAAACCAGACTGCTGGCAGGAGGTCCGCTGTCTCCATGTGGTGCATTCCATACAGTATATCGAAAAAAACAAAACCTTATTGATTATCGTCTTCTGCTCTCTGTAGTGCTGTAGAAAGGGGTGTGTGTGTGTGTGTGTGTGTGTGTGTGTGTGTGTGTGTGTGTGTGTGTGTGTGTGTGTGTGTGTGTGTGTGTGTGTGTGTGTGTGTGTGTGTGTGTGTGTGTGTGTGTGTGTGTGTGTGTGTGTGTGTGTGTGTGTGTGTGTGTGTGTGTGTGTGTGTGTGTGTGTGTGTGTGTGTGTGTGTGTGTGTGTGTGTGTGTGTGTGTGTGTGTGTGTGTGTGTGTGTTCTGCCTCCAATCAGACAGTAGTGATCGGTATGACAGAAGCTCATACCTTTCACTTTTTTTCCACTCAGCCTTATCACAGAGTAAGGACTTCACACGTTCCCAGGGACTGACTCTTGACATAAATCTCCCCAACTATTGCATGGTGGTGTAAAGAGTAGAAGACATCTCCTCCAATGGAAACTTTGGGATTTTTCAGCCTGGACCCTATCTTTCCCATCCTTTTGGGTGTAACTGATTAATGTGGAAATTTGGTCTACTATTTTCAGAGGTTCTCAAACCTTTTGGGGCCATGGACCCCTTACAGGAAAAAAAAATTCCCAAGGACCCCCTCAAATGCGCAACACAAATTAAACATATGCTTAAGCTTTTTTGTATTCAAAAGATTTTACCTAAATACTTCAGACCCGTTTAATAGTAATAAACAGAAACACATTTAAATTTGAATCATGTTAATACCACTTATTTGCTTTGTATATTTATATTATATAACAGTAACAAGACATAGTCCTATGACTATGAACAAGATTAACAGTAACAAGACATAGTCCTATGACTATGAACAGTAACAAGACACAGTCCTATGAATAGTAACACGATGAACAGTAACCACAGTAATGAGACATGAATATTCTCTAAGAATATGAACAGTAACAAGATAGTCCTCTGACTATGGACAGTAACAAGATAAACAGTAACAAGACCTAGTCCTATGACTATGAACTGTACCAAGATAAGCTTAACAATCAATAGTCTTATGACTAAACAGTAAAAAGATGAACAGTAAAAAGATAGCCCTATGATCATGAACTGTAACAAGATGAACAGTAACAAGAGATAGTCCTATGAACAGTAACAAGATGAACAGTAACCACATTAACAAGACAGTCCTATGACTATGAACAACGGCTGTGGCATAGTCCTAATAAACCAGTCTAAGGCTGACTTTCATTGTAACTATTTGTATTCTAAAACTTATATTCATCCTAAATACTTAAGAGCGTTGTCATGTTTAATAGTAATAAACAGAAACACAATTACATTTGAATCATGTTAAAACCACAGTTAACAGTAAAAATATCAACAGTAACAACAGCAACACGACAGTCCTATGACTATGAACAGTAACAAGATGAACAGTAACAACCTTAACAATACATAGTCCTATGACTATGAACAGTAACAAGATGAACAGTAACAACCTTAACAATACATAGTCCTATGACTATGAACAGTAACAAGATGAACAGTAACAACCTTAACAATACATAGTCCTATGACTATGAACAGTAACAAGATGAACAGTAACAACCTTAACAATACATAGTCCTATGACTATGAACAGTAACAAGATGAACAGTAACAACCTTAACAATACATAGTCCTATGACTATGAACAGTAACAAGATGAACAGTAACAACCTTAACAATACATAGTCCTATGACTATGGACAGTAACAAGATGAACAGTAACAATACATAGTCCTATGACTATGAGCT
Source organism: Muraenolepis orangiensis (assembly GCA_027704905.1). Lineage (NCBI taxonomy): Eukaryota > Metazoa > Chordata > Actinopteri > Gadiformes > Muraenolepididae > Muraenolepis > Muraenolepis orangiensis. The sequence continues at coordinate 6,576,238 of CM051016.1, forward strand.
GTAACAAGATGAACAGTAAAAAGACAGTCCTTTGACTATGAACTGTAACAAGATGAACAGTAACAAGACATAGTCCTATGACTATGAACTGTAACAAGGTGAACAGTAACTACAGTAACAACACATGACTATGAACAGTAAAAAGATGTGGCATAGTCCTAATAAACCTAGACATTTAAAATGACTAGTCTGTATTGCTCCTTATTCAAATAAATCATTGGCAGAAAGCTCTTAACAAATCATAAAGTTATCATAACCGCATTACAGAACACAGTTATGAAGCCCATGCCCGTGTTTTTGGTGTATGTATTCCTCGCTCTTGAGATGGAAACATTTAGTTTTGTCCTTATTTTAAATATAATTATATTCTGGGTGCTTTGTAATCACATGTCTCTTTAGCTTGACGCACTTCAGTCTCCCATCACAACAAACAACAAAACAATTTTCTATATTTAGCTTGTTTGGGCTTAGCGTGACTTGACGATGTGGAGTGACCAGACTGACTGATATATTGATCTGTATTTAGCTCGCAGGCTAGCCGGATGGCTAATAAGCAGAGCTTCACAGCAGCAGAAACGGTTTGTTGTGAATGAGTGACGTGATGTGTTATTGGCCCAAAGCTTACATGGGAGAAATGGGAGAACACTATATGCTTGTTTGACTCAAATGTATGTATGTCGTATGTAGATATGCATTTTTTTAAAACCATTTTATAAAAAATTATAATTTTACAAATTCTTTCGTGAACCCCCTGGCTATGGCTCAGCAGAGTGCTTGTCCTCTAAAAGTGCTTGTTTTTGCCACTGACAGGCTCATGTTATAAGTTGTTATACACAACATTAAGGAACACCTATAGAGAAATTTATTTCTTTACCTTTCGCTTGATCCGGTCTGTTTTGTTACTGTGTCTAACCAAGTCTCACTCAAGGAAAAAAAAAATTAATGAGAGAGAGAGAGAGAGAGAGAGAGAGAGAGAGAGAGAGCGAGCGCATTTAGCACACGTTTTCCTCCCCATTACACGGCTGCCTGTGATTGGTTAAAAATACCACCTGAATGATTGACTATAGTGTCGTATTTTAATTTTATAACCATTTGAGGAATAAAGGTCCCTTATGCGATGATTTGTAGCCGCCAGAAAACCACCGCAAACTACAGGGATGTAGATTTTGCGGGCATGCGATGGTGATGATGGTTGGAAGCACATGCACAGCAATGTATGTTGGAGTTACTAGAATGTTCTGACCCATAAACTAGGGTCACAACATCTTTTTGGGTTCAGAAGGAACCGATTCCCTCTTTTGAAAGACTACCCTCTTCTATAAGACAGTGTTGTTGTTGTTTGCTAGCCCGCTTAGCATCAGCGTTGGCATTAGGCCGTGTGTCCGTCAACCACTGAGGTCGGGTTGCAGCGACACTGTAAATATATATATTGAGGCGTCGCTAGAGCACGGGCCTGCTTTCTCCTAGGTCCTCAATTTAGACATCAGCCCGCCATCCACAGCCCCTGACCCCGGAGGACTTTGACATTTCATTTAGGTCTGCGTTCAATTAAATCCCTTATTTGTTATCAACATACAGTTGGAAATGTATTTTAATATAGAAGAAAGCTGCCACCACAAACCTTCCAATAGCGTGGTCATTTTCAAAATAACAATGTCCTGGCCACTTGGAATATAATAAGTCACACTATCAGACAATAAGAAGTAATAAAAGCTATTTTAGCACTCATTGTTTCGTTTTTTTAACGGTTTTCCCTCCAATTTTTGTTTGAATTGACATGTAGCCAGTGAGTTGCAGTGCCTCAGTTTCCGTGAAGCATTCCTGTGCAAGACGAAGGGAATGAGTTAGTTAACCGGAGGGCAGTGGCTGGGTTGGGGCGCTCCAGGCCGGCGGTGAATGAGCGGGAGGAAAGCCCCTTGGTTTTCTCTCCCCGGTGACTCACCCCTCCTGCAGTCGGGAGGAATGTGGTTCACGTCGGGGGTCCACGGCAACTTCTGCCTTGGTGGCTATTATTGTTTTGTTGCTTTATTTTTCCACTTCTGTGTGTGTGTGTGTGTGTGTGTGTGTGTGTGTGTGTGTGTGTGTGTGTGTGTGTGTGTGTGTGTGTGTGTGTGTGTGTGTGTGGTGTGTGTGTGTGTGTGTGTGTGTGTGGTGTGTGTGTGGTGTGTGTGTGTGTGGTGTGTGTGTGTGTGTGGTGTGTGTGTGTGTGTGTGTGTGGTGTGTGTGTGTGTGTGTGTGTGTGTGTGTGTGTGTGTGTGTGTGTAAGAGCCACATCGCACCAATCCGCTGACGTACTGGAAACTGACTGGAAGGAACACGGTTCCCCTTGAAGAGTTGCAGTCTCCTTCTTGGTTCAGAACCTTTTAGAACAAACGACAACATACTTATCTCATGTTGTTTATGTTCCCTCGTCATAGCGGTCAAACTTTCACACGTTGGCCACAAATGTATAGAGCCTTTTGGGGGATTCAGCTCTTTCCTTATGGAACTGTAAATGAACTGTTAGGCTTGTGTGTCTGCCTGTGTGAGCACGTGCGTGCGTGACATCCTGTCCGTCAGTGCGGTGAAACTGTTAAGTCAGAGCCTAAGAATGCTCAGAGCTCAGCGCAGTGCGCAGCCGCGACCTTTCAACTGCGGCGCTCGCATTCCGCCCGCCGGGGGCGACGCACAGTCACCGACAGCAACGTGCACCGTCACTGTGTGCCTGGGCTATTCCATCCCTGTGTGGTAGGTAATGTAATGTGAGAGAGAGAGAGATAGCCATAGAGAGTGAGACATGACACGAGAGAAGGGGGAAAGGTGTGTGTGGTATTGAAAAAGGAGAGATGTAGGGGGATGAGAGAGAGGGAGCGTGTGGTAGTGAGAATGAGAAGGAGAGAGTGGTAGTGAGATGCGGGGCGAGAGAGGGAGGCAGAGTATGGTAGTGAGAGAGAGAGAGCGATGAACAGAGAGCGAGAGAGAGCTCTGCCTCTGAGCTTTCTCCTCCTCTCGGTCTTATAAATAGTATCCCAACTGACTGCATTCCACACAGAAGGCACAGCCCTGATGACGGCAAGATACGAGGAGGAGGTGGTACTTCGGTTTCCACTCGTAGGCCCTTGCCGAAGGCCATGCCTCGCTCTCCCCTCGTACCTAAAGCACACCTTTCTCCTCCAGGAGTTTACAGTAGAGCTGTAGTAGTAGTAGTGGACGACGTGTGACGTCATCGTGTCATCTAGGTATTTCACCCCGTGGTTTCGAGTTGCAATTTCTCTCGAACCTCCAACAATGTGATGGGAGGCTGTTTTCTTGACTGGATGGTGTTTGTGTTTTTGCAGGGCGTCTGTGGAACGCGATGAGGTCGGGTTTAAAAGTGTTGGTGGGGCAGCTTGACGGGTGTCTGTTAACCAGAATAAGGGTGGTTGTTCATGTTTTATATTGGCCTTAGTTAACGCATTTATTGATACAATGATGTTTGTTAATTACTCTACCACTAGTGTTTAAATAGTGTGTGTGAGTTATCTCACTGTTTGTAATGAAAAACTTTTGAGAGGGGATATTTAATTATGGCCAAATCTCCTGGAGAGGAATGTGGTTTGATCCCTGGGGATTTGCCTGGCAGTGGTGGGAGCGCCTACTGCCTACTTACTGCTCACTGTCAAAGTAGAGCAGACCCCAACCCTGTGTTCCTATTGGTGGTACAATCATGATGCACCCGTCCCCCTTGGCCTCCATGGCACAACACGGTATGCATTGATTTTAGATGAAGAGACAGAAATTCAGAGAGGAATTGTACATGACTTCGACATTGGTTACAAGTTAAGATGGTACATTTCACGTCACCCAACGTTGTTTTTCCATGTTAAGATTATTCGCTTTTTTGTATTAATCACATGTGAGCGTATATATATTTATATTTGTCTACAATATACGCAGAATATTAATGTCAACTGGTTCTCACAGCCTTGGGGACCCAGTCACAGAACAACAGAATGATATGCGCTCTAGCAGCGAAGTGAAAAAGAAGAAGAAAAGGCCCACTTCTCCAGCTCACGCCGTCTCTTTTGGTTTGGTTTCCTCTCCCAGGTGCAGATGCAGGTCCACCCGACGCTGGCGGCCAAGGAAGACGCCCTACAACACATCGAGGAGCTGATCCTGCAGCTGCTCAACATGCTCTGTGTGGCCCAGCCGCGCTCTGTACAGGATGTGGAGGTAAACGCTTCCCGTCTGCTTTCTTGGTTTTGCGGCCCTCGTCAACGGTGGCACCGGATTGCCGTGTTTACATATATAAAAGGTTGACACGTGGCTCTGCAATAGGACTCTACAAGGGATGAAATGATAGGAGGATAGCACTAGGTAAGGGATGGGAGTCTTTTCTTAATCTCATGATTCGATTTCCATTCCTGGGGGTCATGATTGGGTTCAAAATGTATTTCCAATTCAGTACCCCGATTCGATATCGGGGTACTGATTTAAGGATCTACTTGGGCTGGCCGTGCACTAAGAAAGGCGGCGGTGGAATGAAAGTAAAGAGTAAAGGATTATGTTTGTTTGAAAATTTGCAAAAAGTGATCAACTGAAACACATATAGGCAAACCTAGGACAAAAGGGGGAAAATGTATTCAAAAAAGATTTGTGGAAGTTGTGAGTCGATTCTGAGGTGTAGTGGTTAGTGTAGTTGTTGAGGTCTTTGACTCCCGGACCAAAAGGTACTGGGTTCGATCTCCCCAGAGCTGGTGCAGCGTTACGCTGGCTTCCTCGGGTGTCGGCAGTGTTGAAACTGTCTCTTATCTCTCTCCATCTTCCCCTCTTTCTCCAGGAGCGCGTACAGAAGACCTTTCCCCACCCCATCGATAAATGGGCCATCGCGGACGCCCAGTCGGCCATCGAGAAGCGCAAGAGGAGGAACCCCCTTCTCCTCCCCGTGGACAAGATACACCCTCTATTGAAGGTAACCCGGCCACCATTTTAGATACGTCTCAGACGTTCATTAAACACTTTCACTCACCTTCGTCCAATCAGAGACTGTGACCATTCAGTTTACCCTGAAAATCGCGTAAGCTCTGCTTAACCCTGTTTTAAAAACAAGTGGTGGCTGTGTTCTGATCCAATGTTTCTGCCTCCTCCTCTCTTCTCCTCCTCTCTCCCCAGGAGGTGCTGGGCTACAAGGTGGACTACCATGTCTCTCTGTACATCGTGGCCGTGCTCGAGTACATCTCGGCAGACATCCTGAAGCTGGCCGGCAACTACGTGGGCAACATCCGACACTACGAGATCAGCCAGCAGGACATTAAGGTGTCCATGTGTGCTGACAAGGTGGGTTGCTTTGCTTTGGAGTTGATCGTTTGTGACTCGGACCTGTGCACGTTTGAGACTTAAGTCCACGTATGTTCGTGATTCAGGTCAGTGCACCTTTGTGACTTAGATCCGTGATCTTTTGTGACTTGGGTCTGGGGCATGTTTGTGACTTGGGTCTGTGTACGTTTGTGACTTGGGTCTGGGGCATGTTTGTGACTTGGGTCTGTGTACGTTTGTGACTTGGGTCTGGGGAATGTTTGTGACTTGGGTCTGTGTACATTTGTGACTTGGGTCTGGGGCATGTTTGTGACTTGGGTCTGGGGCATGTTTGTGACTTGGGTCTGGGGCATGTTTGTGACTTGGGTCTGGGGCATGTTTGTGACTTGGGTCTGGGGCATGTTTGTGACTTGGGTCTGGGGCATGTTTGTGACTTGGGTCTGGGGCATGTTTGTGACTTGGGTCTGGGGCATGTTTGTGACTTGGGTCTGGGGCATGTTTGTGACTTAGGTGTGCGCACACTTGTGTATATACCATAATACCTTTCCTCTTGCTTAATCATGGTGCTGTAGCTTTATCCTGGTTAAATATTGGATGACTAGAATACATTTAAATGTGTTTAATTTCACTCTTTTATGGAAAGTGTCTGATGAATGACTTAATAGTAATTAGTAAAAGTAAGTAGTCATACAAAGATAACTCCTCAAAGAAAGAAAGGGTATGTTTATATAAACACCCTCGTACACTTGAAGTTGACGCTGTGCATTTGGTCCGGTCCAGGTGCTGATGGATATGTTCGACCAGGAGGAGGACATCGGCCTGGTGTCTCAGTGCACAGAGGAGCCCTCCTCCTCGGGCGAGGTCACCTACGACGACCTGGTCCGCCTGGAGATTGCTGAGGAGCGGCAGTATCTGCGGGAGCTGGACCTCATCATCAAGGTGTTCCGCAGCTACTTCCTGTCCAACAAAAAGATCTTCACACCTCAGGTGAGATACTGATCCTCATCCTAACAAACTGAATTTTATTTTATTTTACTATTTTATGTCATTAAATTGTGTTCATTGGGTACAGTTTGCACATACTGGTTCAGACTGATGTCGAACAAAGGGAAAATGCCGATGTTTTGATTCTAGTTTATGTTAATGCGGACCTCGCCTCTACTCCCTCTTTCAAGTAGGAGTTACAATAGGCCACAGAAGATTACAGCGGCCCGCGTTGTTATGTAACATCGAATAAGGAACCGGGCCAACTACCGTCTGACATGATAAACAAACCAGTTCTCTGAACGACTCCCTGTGGCTCCTTAACAAGTCCATTCACAGCTAAATCCACTCCTAAGAATATTTAGCGATTTAGAGTTGACTCTCTAAGCTCCCTGGCTACACAGCAGCCTAGTGTGCTATGCTAACAGCGCTAACTGACTCCACATATCCTCTTACAGTCTGAAAGACTGAGCTGCCACGCTGCCACTTTTTGACCCACAAGTGTAAATATTGTTGGGCTGCTACTTAGCACAGAGGCTAAAACATCCAGGGAGCCTACTTAAAAGGGAATTTTACTGCAGTGCTATGCCAGGCTCTTCTCAGTCGATACACAACACACACAGATCACGGCACATGGGTTTAGCCAGCTATCAGTACCGGTAGCCGTTTACAGTGAATGTAGTTCTCGGTGTAGATTCTGAGTTTGGTTGCGCTCGGTGTAGATTGTCAGTTGCCTGTTCTTGGTGTAGATTGTCAGTTTGGTTGTAGTTCTTGGTGTAGATTGTCTGTTGCTTGTGGTTCTTGGTGGAGATTGTCCGTTGCTTGTGGTTCTTGGTGTAGATTGTCTGTTGCTTGTGGTTCTTGGTGTAGATTGTCTGTTGCTTGTGGTTCTTGGTGTAGATTGTCTGTTGCTTGTGGTTCTTGGTGTAGATTGTCTGTTGCTTGTGGTTCTTGGTGTAGATTGTCCGTTGCTTGTGGTTCTTGGTGTAGATTGTCTGTTGCTTGTGGTTCTTGGTGTAGATTGTCTGTTGCTTGTGGTTCTTGGTGTAGATTGTCAGTTGCCTGTTCTTGGTGTAGATTGTCAGTTTGGTTGTAGTTCTTGGTGTAGATTGTCTGTTGCTTGTGGTTCTTGGTGTAGATTGTCCGTTGCTTGTGGTTCTTGGTGTAGATTGTCTGTTGCTTGTGGTTCTTGGTGTAGATTGTCCGTTGCTTGTGGTTCTTGGTGTAGATTGTCCGTTGCTTGTGGTTCTCGGTGTAGACACTACATGAAGAGGGCCAGTTGAGAGCTCATTCTAATTGGCAGGCAAGGAACCGTTCTACTAATAAAAGGGAGAGTGTAGTAGATGGAATGTTTGACTCCGAGCCAGAAGGTACCGGGTTTGATCCCCAGTGTCTGCAGGCTACCCGTTGGATGTTTAACCCATACCTTCTCCACACTGACGCATATCTACAAATTAAATGTTCAAAATTGTGATTGTCTGCTAAATTGCAAAATGTAGTGGATTGTGATTTTGTTTGCTAGTGAAGGCACAGAAGGATTCAGTCAATGTTAAGGTTGAGTGTGAGCGACTTTCTCTTGCACACTGAGGGGAGATGTTAGCATGTCAACACAGGCTCAGGCTGAGATAGTTGTGCTGATTAAATGTTCACACTGCCTCAATTCTCATGACCATCCACAAAATAAACTAAATGGGTGCATGAAAGTGCATTGTTAGGGGTCTGGGAATAGCTTTTACCACTAAATACAACCAGAGTGCTAGCATGCTAGGCGGCTACCTCCACGCTCTTCCAGCAGTGGGAGGAGGAGGAGGACTGAGGGGAAAGGTTTATGAGGCACTGTGGTTTTGCATATTTCGGGGTTGGGTAATTTTGCGCAACGTTTTGTGTGACGGGGCCCCTGTGAAACTGGGGAACGCATAATTAGGTCGAGACGGTAAATCTGCAGGCCTGGCCAAAATAACCACGGTTGTGTCTGGTGCAAACACTGCGTAACTGCACGGTTAGATGTCGGCCATTATTGTCAAATAACGAGGGGAAGTGCTGCTCCGTACCGCGGCCAATCATCACCCGGGTGGATTCCAGGGGGGAGGCGGCTCACGGCTCACGGCGGTGGCTGATTTCCTTCAAGCTCACGGGGCGACTGGAGGCAGGGCTTACATTGGCACTAAAATCTTGACTGTGTTTTTTGTAAATCATCCTGAGAGTGATTTGCTGAGTCTGCGTTTTTTTCTTTCTTTCTCTTTCTCGGTCACACCCTGTTTGACTTTCAACTCTCCGCGCCGCACGCAGTCACACACATACACACCTCTCTAACCTGCACAGTAGGCAAACAAAGTGCTAAGCTAACGCGCTACAATACAAGAGGGCTACGTTGCTCTGGCAACACTGCTCTGTTTGTCAACACTGCCCAAAGCCACCCTGTGTAGCTCCACCGCTAGAGAATAGAGCTTTAATACCGCCAGGGTTGGGGGATTGATTCCCGCTGGTCCGCCAAATGGGCTATTTTACTATAACACAGCCCTTGATCATGTGCCAAGTTGCTCACCGTGAGACCATAGACCAAAATGATATTTCTGTATTTCTGGTGTCTTCTGACTGGCTTGATGTGGCTGTTTTTGCGTGTGCAGGACGTGGAGGTGATCTTCAGCAACATCCTGGACATCCACGAGCTGACGGTGAAGCTGCTGGGGCTGATCGAGGACGCCGTGGAGATGACGGCCGACGGCAGCCCCCACCCGCTGGTGGGCAGCTGCTTCGAAGACCTGGCCGAGGTACGCCGTGCAGCAGGCCCCAAGCTCTTTTTGCTAGTGCTAGCATGGTTAGCTTGATAGTGCGGTTAGCTGACTGGCGATGCTGGCTTACTAGCACAGTTAGCGCTCTAGCGGTGTTGGCGTAAAGGTGCCATTTGCTCGCTACGGATGTTAGCTTTCTGTGGGATGTTCGCTTGCTTGTATTGTTGGCTGGCTGTTTTGCTGAGAACAGGATTCGGCCACCAAGAACAATAAGTGCTTCTCTGTTTTCGAGGCAGTGGTATTGACTAGTCAGAGACTGATCTTACCCTTACCGTAGAAGTACTGTAGACACTTAGGATATAGATATATATAGAAGTAACTGCTAGAATTATCTCTAACCTGGTAGGACAAGGCTGCCCCCCCCCCCTAATTCCCTCTGCTTCATGTAAAACAAACGGTCTGCTCTGCAGCTTTAATGGCCGATGAGGGAGCGTGGTTCCCCATTGTGTCTAAACAGCAGAACCCCAGTGTTGCGCATTCAACCGATTGCCGCCACATTGCTTACATGTCAACATGGTTCCTACGATGTGAAGCATACTCTAGTAATAGGTTTTATATAGGGTCTGTGGGGTAGCACTGGTTTTATACATCCAACCATCTATCTATCTCTATCTGTGTACAGCTTTGTGTGGTGGACTTAATTCAATGGAGGTTCTTCAGGAATGTTCTGGGTGGAGGGCAGGTCCTCTGACTGTTTGTGTGTGTGTGTCTGTGCAGGAGCAGGCCTTTGATCCCTATGAGACCCTCTCTCAGGACATCCTGAACAAGGAGTTCCACGAGCACTTCAACAGCCTGATGTCACGGCCCAACGTGGGATTCTACTTCCAGGTAGGTCCCCGTCCCCCCGGCAGTGCCACACCCTCATTCTTCAAAACAAAAGCCCCAAAATCATCATCTGAGACGGTCTTCATTTATTTCTACATTTCTCAAACCTCTTTTGGCTCTTGAAGCTAAATTAAGATCGTTACGGATTAGCGGCTACCACGCTACCCTGTATGTAAGGTGCCTCAGAGCTACCCCCTTTTCCTTCATGACCCTTCTCTGACTCTCACTGTGGATTCAAGTGTTTGCTAAACAGAAAGCCGCATTAGTAAAGTCATCTTTCTCAACTGTTAAAAGGAAAACCCCGAACACACCAAGATGAAACAAACCCCCCCCCCCACCCCCATTCTTTGTGTAACATGGAACAACCCGCGGGTAAACCCACCGGCTCTGAACACCGAGGAGACGACGATAGGGGGGGGGGGGGGGGGTTATGTTTGGCTTACTTGTCTCTCTGCGTTGGCCCTTTTGAAGTCAACCTCGCCGGCGGAGGGAGAGAGAGGAGAGAGGAATTTGTGCGCGCGGCTTCCGAGGGCATGTGTGGACACGTCCGGCGCCGCTCCGCTCCGTGTTTGACTTGGACGCTCCTCATACGCACGCCATTGAATTCAGCTCAGCGGGGGGGGAGGGACTTGTTTGTTTATTTGTTCACGTAGCCGCTCGGTTATTTATAGGGTTCCGACATGGTTTTGTTTTTTTATCAAAGTATTCAGACTAAGGAGTAGTCCTCCGGTCGGTCTTATTTTTGAAGTCTGAGAGGGCTTCGCGGACCCCGTATTATAAACACTTATAGCACTCAGGAGGGCCACGGGTTTTAAACTCATGTTCTTGTACATGTGTAATCGGTGGATCTTTAATTTTTTTTACCAATGTGTATTCAGAGTGTAGTTTACTTTATGATAAAGTAAACTATGTATGGCTGGATTAAATTGGAGTGACGGGCTGTCACCTGTGGTATGAACAGAGCTGTGATGTTCTCTGGTTGCCTTTACTATCCAGCTCTCCATTGTTCATTTCACTTGTCCTCGCTCTCTTCCTTATGTCGTCCGGTCTCTGTCTCCGTCTGTCAGTCTCTCTCTTTCTTGCACTTTCTCTCATGCTCCTATTCTCTCTCTCACATCTCTCCCCCCCCCCCTCATTATTTCTCCTCTTTCTCCCATTCTCTCTCTCCCTCACCTCTCTGTCCCTCTCCTGTTATATATTTTCTCTCCCTTGTTCCATTTCACGCTCCCACCATCTCTCCATCTTGTTTTCTCTCCTTCTTGCTTTCTTGTGTGTGTGTGAGAGAGAGAATAACATCAGTCTTTAAAAATAGCAGTGCAGTCCTCTATATTCCTCTAGGGGGGTGCGGTGCGCACGCAGTCATCTGTTTATGTGTGTACTGAGAAACTAAAACTAGTGTAGGAGCCAAGAACCAGCACTGTGTTAACTCCATGTCCTCCATGTTGAATCTATTAGGGTGGGGGGGGGGGGGGTGTGTGTGTGTGTGTGTGTGTGTGTGTGCGCCAACCGACCAACTATGCAAGACTCTCTGTACACACACATACAAGGTTTGGCTGGTGTCCAGCACTAGACTTGTGTTGCGTTCAGACACGAAAGACGGCCAGAACGTCTTTCACAGGGAACATGATTTAACTCATTACACTTTTGTAAAACAACAATACCTTTGTATTATATCACATTTCCAAATTGGCTAACGTTTTTCATTTGTATGTGTCGCTATGCTCTGAACATCTGGATAGGATAGCATTTACTATCCTACATTGATATGTAGTTGTGTTTAACTACATGGTGGGATGATACCAACAACGTAGCCTTTCTGTAGCATCCTAGCATGTTGTTTCCAGTTCCAGTGTGTCACTCCACTGTCTTAATCCATTGGAACATGTCTAACTGGAACAGCTAGACGTTGTTGATCCAAGCTGTGCGTATGTTCAGTGGAACACACCACCAGGACTGCAGAGGGGGGGGAGTGAGCACAACTTAGCATAGGTGGCGAAGGACACACACCAAAACACTATAAACATAAACAATACGTGAGACTGCTCTCGCTCTCACCCCCCTGCACTCTCCCCCTGCTCTCTCTCACTCTTTCTTCTCCCCCCCCCCCCCCCCCCCCCCCCTCTACTCTCTCACACTCTCTCTCCCCCTACTCTCTCTTGCTCTCTTTCCCCCCTGTCATGGTCTCTCGCCCCTCCTGGCTGTCTGCAGACAGTGGGCTGAGTACTACAGTATTGATTCTGACTCGTCTGTCAGGAACATGGCACCCCCCTCTCCACCTCCTGTCAGTCTCACACACACACACACCTCTCTCCAGTTACCTTTGCTGCCCTACAAAACCTACACACATACGTACATACATACATACACACATGCACAAATACAGGCACACACGAGCACCCGTGTCCACAAGCATGCAAGCACACAGATGTCATACTGCTGTTCTCACACACTGTGTGTGTGTGTCCATGGATGTGTCCATTCACACACACAATGCACTTAATAATGGTGTCAGTCATAACGTGGTTATAACTGACTCCCATGATGTCACCAGGGTGTGATGACATCACATCATCATTAATATCATCATCATTAATACCACCACACAGCTGTAATGAGTCTTTATTGTTAGTGTTATGTAAGATTAGCCAATCAGTGCTAGGGCTGGGAGATATGGACCAAAAGTAATATTGGTTAAGCATGAATGCAACCAAAAAAAACGGTCATAACATCACAGACATATCTGTATTACGGTATGGTCCCATCTACATATCTCCTTATGAAATATACCGGTATAACTCATAATACCCATATACCGCTCAGCCCAGTGCCCCCCCATCCCCTTGTTTTTTGTTTGTACTAAAGCGTTGATACGTGTGTGTGTGTGTGTGTGTGTGTGTGTGTGTGTGTGTGTGTGTGTGTGTGTGTGTGTGTGTGTGTGTGTGTGTGTGTGTGTGTGTGTGTGTGTGTGTGTGTGTGTGTGTGTGTGTGTGTGTGTGTGTGTGTGTGTGTGTGTGTGTGTGTGTGTGTGTGTGTGTGTGTGTGTGTGTGTGTGTGTGTGTGTGTGTGTGTGTGTGTGTGTGTGTGTGTGTGTGTGTGTGTGTCCATCCAGTCTGTCGCAGAAGGCTTCAAGGAGGCCGTCCAGTATGTTCTTCCTCAGCTCATGATGGTCCCAGTCTACCACTGTATGCACTACTTTGAACTGCTGCAGGTAACACCTCTTTCTCTCCCAACACACTTACAACAGTATTCTCTCCATCATAGTTCTCTACTGGGCAGCACACGTGCGTTTCTGACACAATCGTGTCACACACACCATTGTGTCCGTCCCCAATTGTCTGGTGGCTAGAGGGTCTTGTGGCCAAGTGGTCCGTTTCCTGTTTGATTCCAGTTTTGGTCTCCGCCCTTCTTTAAATAACTCCCACATGTGTGAGACTGCAGCAGTGGGAGCTGCCCACCAGGTTGCATCATATCCACACGCTCTGCTTTCCCAACGAGTGTGGGATGCAGTCAAGTTTATTGAAACCGCATTGCATTGCAATTCTAGTCTCAGAGTGGTTAAAGAGACGGTTATATACAGTGGTATATAGTGGTTTGACTTCTAATGTCCACACACAGTTGTAGCTGCATGCCCAACTTCCCTACCTGCTTCCTTATGTAGCACCATGAATTGAGAATTCATTTTTACATATTAAAAAGTGACTTACAGTGGCTGTTTCTGTGGTACACACCAGGTAAGGGCAAGTAGGGCATCTGCCTGCCCAGTAATGTACCACAAAAGAAGTCGCTAAAAGAGTCGAGCTAAACAACCTAAATAGTAAACATTAAATATTGAAAAGCCAAAAGGGAAATATATATCTATCAACCGATCTGTGCCTGTGCACTGCCTCCCCGTTTCCACAGCAACTGCAGGAGCACAGCGAGGACCAGGACGACCGTGAGTGTCTGAAGCAGGCCATCACGGCGCTGCTCAACCTGCAGTGCAGCGTGGAGCGCATCTACACCAAGCACCAGCCCCGCCGCAAGCCAGGGTCAGCAACACCGCCCAACCGTGCACACGGCTGAAAACTCTCACACATACACACCCCTCTGTGCACATGTCAACAATGTGGGCACGCACACGTACATCCATGCATGCAGGGTGACATATGCATGCAATTCATGCAGACACACGCACGCATGCATGCATGCAGACACACTCGCATGCATGCAGACACACACACGCGCACGCATGCAGACACACGCGCATGCAGACACACACACGCGCATGCATGCAGACACACACGCGCATGCATGCAGACACACACGCGCATGCATGCAGACACACACACACACGCGCATGCATGCAGACACGTACATGCATGCAGACACACCCACACATGCATGCAGACTCACACACGCATGTGCATGCAGACAAACATAAGCGCATGCATGCAGACACACTAGTGCATGCATGCAGACAAGCGTGCATGTATGCATAGAGACACATGCATGCATGCAGACAAGCGGGCATGTATGCATAGAGACACACGCATGCATGCAGACACACACACGCATGCATGCAGACACACACATGCATGCAGACACAAACATGCATGCATGCAGACACACACGCAGGCAGACACACACGCAAACACACATGCATGCAGTAGCACATATGCATTCAGAAACACACACACACACACACACACACACACACACACACACACACACACACACACACACACACACACACACACACACACACACACACACACACACACACACACACACACACACACACACACACACACACAGTTATGCCAATAGGCTGCTGGCAACACCAATTTGATCCTGCAAACCACACCTGGAATGTCCTGTGCTGTGTCACTGCCTCCCTGTTGGAGTGTAGAGTGTCAGTGTCTGAATGTTGTGAATAACAGTTGTTGTGGTTCCTTCTCTCCGCAGGGAGCCCATGTATCGCCTGTACAGCCGGCAGGTGCGCAGCAAGCAGCTGGCCATCAAGCGCATGAACGAGATCCAGAAGAGCATCGACGGCTGGGAGGGGAAGGACATCGGCCAGTGCTGCAGCGAGTTCATCCTGGAGGGCCCGCTGCTGCGCGCCGGTGCCAAGCACGAGCGCCACAACTTCCTGTTCGACGGGCTGATGATCAGCTGCAAGGCCAACCAGAGCTCGCGGTTGCCCGGCTCGGGCAGCGGCGCCGAGTACCGCCTCAAGGAGAAGTTTGTGCTGCGCAAGGTCCGCATCGCCGACCGCGACGACGCCGGCGCCTCGCCAGAGCTGCGGCACGCCTTCGAGCTGGTGGGCAAGGACGAGAACTGCGCCGTGTTCTGCGCACGCACGGCGGAGGAGAAGGCGGCGTGGATGGCTGCGCTGGTGACGCTGCAGTACCGCTCCACGCTGGACCGCATGCTGGACACCGTGCTACAGCACGAGGAGCAGGCACAGCCACTGCGGCTGCCGGCGCCGCATGTGTACCGCTTCGCCGTGCAGGACTCGGAGGAGAACATCGTGTTCGAGGACCGTGTGCAGAGCAAGACGGGCATCCCCATCATCAAGGCCGGCACAGTGGTGAAGCTCATCGAGAGGCTCACCTACCACATGTACGCCGGTGAGTACGCTGAACTACTGTAAAGTACTGCTACAGTAAGTACTACTACTGTAAGTACAACCTCATTCTGTCAACCTACCAACCTACCCTGAGCATACTTGGCGCGTGTGTACTCACAGTACTTGTAAGTACTACTACAGTCTGTCGAGAGAGGCTGACCTACCACCTATGTACTGCTACTACTACATCCTGTGTATATACAGTATGTTCACCAGTACGTTTACTGCATACATGTATTGAGGCTGCACGCTTATGACAAATTATAATTGTGCACATTTTCTGGATTGATTTAGTCGATTCAATTCATAATCAGTGGCGCCTACCAGAGTCTCTACCAGCGCCTACCAAAATTGTGTGTGTGTGTGTGTGTGTGAAACTGTTAAATACTTAAATGAATTGCGACTTTTCACTTTTAGTTAATTGCTGAAGTCAAATATGCAAGTATACAGCCCCAACATGGCTTGTGGTGGGTTGTATGTTATGCCCCTGGTGGTCAGGTGTGGTAAGGTTGGACTTCGTGTCTCCTCTCTCCAGACCCCAACTTCGTGCGAACCTTCCTCACCACGTACCGCTCCTTCTGCAAGCCCCAGGAGCTGCTCACCCTGCTCATAGACAGGTAACACATGCGTCTCCTCACCTGCACCTCCTCCACACCTGGGTCTGCAGGGGGCTGTGTCTGTCTTCATACACCTACTACCGTGTGTGTGTGTGTGTGCAGAACTATTTTGTGTTATGGCCTGAATAGTACAGTCTTGACTGTAGTTTTGATGTAAATATGTATTTGTGTGTATATGGATGTATAATATGTAATGTCTCTTGTCAGGATCGACATCCCTGAGCCAGAGCCCACGGAGGCGGACCGACAGGCCCTCTGGAACGGGGATCAGCCAATGGCAGCGGAGCTCCAGAGGTTCCGGAAGGAGTACGTGCAGCCGGTCCAACTGAGGTACTACCACTGGATCCTATTAGACTGGATTATATCGCATTTGATATATCTATATATAGTTTTAGACATAGATATATATATAGAGGTGTGTGTATGTGTGTGTGTGTGTGTGTGTGTGTGTGTGTGTGTGTGTGTGTGTGTGTGTGTGTGTGTGTGTGTGTGTGTGTGTGTGTGTGTGTGTGTGTGTGTGTGTGTGTGTGTGTGTGTGTGTGTGTGTGTGTGTGTGTGTGTGTGTGTGTGTGTGTGTGTGTGTGTGTGTGTGTGTGTGTGTGTGTGTGTGTGTGTGTACACACACTTTTGTGTGTAAATGTATGATAGAACAAATATTTTGGTAAAAGAAACGATGGTTCTACCGAAGCATCTCTGGTTATCGTGGAATATTGTCGTGGGAAGATTTGGTTCTCCCTGGAACAAACCGGTTGCGGGTGATTCACTTGCCCGTCAGCCTGTATTAAGACGCTTAGGAAGTGAAATCGCATTGATAAGTTTGAAGTGCTGTCACTATAAACTAGAGGTGGGACGATCGATCGGCTTCCGATCATTATCGGCCGATTTTGAAGAAAAATGCGCAATCGGAGAATGCCGATCTTTCTTTAATGTTGCCGATTTCATAGCCGATCCTGCACGTGAGAAACACGTGAGCTCATTTATTTACCAACAAGACAAATTTAATAAGACACCTGAAAACCCATCACCCAGCGCAGCATGGCGAGTTTGTTAAACTGACCGTGGAGAACGAGAACCCCAGGAATGCATGATGCATGAAACTGTTCTATAATACAGGGGTTCCCACCCTTTTTTGTGCCACGGACCGGCAGATACATGAAAATAAATCTCGCGGACCAGTTGTCAATTTTCGCGGACCGGTTGTCAAAGTGTGTGTCAACACACACCCCTAACAAAACGGCAGGGCTCGATTTCAGTATAAACGCGCATGTACGCACAGCACCGTAACACAAACCCCGGCTCGTTCGCGACCGACACGTCACTAGCGTGTAGTCTCTTTAGTAGCGCGTGTATGTCTCTCGTTATGCCGACGATATATATTTAGTCTATATATATAGATTATACCGCTATATAATCTATATATATAGATTATACTATATGTATCATCTCTATATATAGATTATACCGCCCGCCGTTCACCTATACTCAAATTATTTGAGTCAAATATGATGATAAACACACAGCTGTTTCGCCAGTAACACCTCCACGGCCCGGTACCGGTCCGCGGCCCGGCGTTTGGGAACCCCTGCTATAATAGACTGCTATAGCAGCAATACACTGTAGACCGCTATAGCTGCAAAAAAAATAAAAAATCGGTGATCGGTGGGGCAGATATTTCTCATTGTGATCGGTGATCGGTGGCAAAAAAAGTGATCGTCCCATCCCTACTATAAACTACGTTTATGGAGCAGACACGAGGAGATTTGTAGTGAACTCCAACGGTTGGAGTTTAGATGTCACCTGCCAAGCGATGATACAGGTGGATAGCGATGTGGCCTTCTTCTCAAGACGAGGCCTCAGTGAGTTCTCTCTGGGTGTAAATAATAATGAAGAAGCAGAAGTATCCGCATGTTGTAAGGCAGTTGGCCTAAAGACAGGGCCTATCCCATCTCTTGTGTTCCTCTATGTTGCCGGAAGCTCTAGAATCCGGAAGTGACGCGTTGATCTCAAACCTAACGGCTGTGGTGGCCCCGACTACCGTTCCCTAAAAGTAACTGTTCAAGTCCATGCATGATTCACCTGCAAAGTAAACAGCGTAATAATAATTATTATTATTATTAACGACTTAAGTGTTGAAGAACAAACTAAACGCTGAAACGCATACCCTTTGTGC
Source organism: Muraenolepis orangiensis (assembly GCA_027704905.1). Classification (NCBI taxonomy): domain Eukaryota; kingdom Metazoa; phylum Chordata; class Actinopteri; order Gadiformes; family Muraenolepididae; genus Muraenolepis; species Muraenolepis orangiensis. The sequence continues at coordinate 6,594,508 of CM051016.1, forward strand.
ACAAAATATTTCCAAAAATGATAATTGAAGCCGCCCACACACGGATCCATCCTATTTTGAGGCAATTTCAAAAGCTGCATTTTTAGTGGTGGAATGAATGTAAGAATGTTTTTAAGAGACGCTGTGGACTTCTTTTGGAAGTCTTTATCTCTTTTTGGTTGGGTCCCCAGACACCTGTTTGAGGTCGAAGGAGTGTGTGTTCATTGTTGGCCAGGTGGGCTCTTTCCGGTAGATGCCCATTCCGTCCATATTTGTCAGTCTCAAAAAGCTGTTGAGGTCCAGCGAGGGTTTTGTGTCGTTGGAGCTTTTAAAGATGGTCTCTCTCTCTCGCTCTCCCTCACTCTCTGCAGGGTTCTCAACGTGTTCCGGCAGTGGGTGGAGCATCACTTCTATGACTTTGAGAACGACCCGGAGCTGAGGAGCAGATTGGAGGAATACATCACCAGCAAGATACAACTGAGAGGTAGAGTAGACCACAGAGCTGATGCCAAGCATACCAAAAAAGTTGTCTTTATGTAGAAAAGGTCTACATTACATAATGGGAAAGTCTTAAATGTTCACACATTAACAGGTTTCACAGTTTACCTGATATGGTACTGATTAACCAATGATCCGTGGGTTAGATTAAAGTGGATGAATTTAATCAGCGAGTCCAATTTACAATTTATTAGTAGTTTAGCACGCTACCCTAGTGACCCTGCAAATCAAAGATGACTATTGACCAGCACCACTATCATTTAGCAGATGCTTTTATCCAAAGCGGCATGTCATTACCGATCAGGTAGAGGTATGGGAGGGCTACATGTAGGCTATACACACTGAGGATGGGATCACACTGGCAGTTTGAACACCCCAACCACGACGAGACTAACTTCTCGCCAACCGCCCACAAACCTCCGCAGGAAAGTCGATGAGGAAGTGGGTGGAGTCCATCAACAAGATCATCAAGAGGAAGCTGCAGACGCAGGCCAACGGCGTCAGCCACAACATCACCTTCGAGAGCCCGCCCCCGCCCATCGAGTGGCACATCAGCCGGGCGGGCCAACTGGACACCTTTGACCTCATGACCCTTCACCCCATCGAGATCGCCCGCCAGCTCACCTTGCTGGAGTCGGAGCTCTACAGGTGAGTCAGCTGCCCCACACCTTTTATGGGGGCGGCAGGATTAACTCAGTCTGTTAGGACTTGGCTTGGTAAACCGGAATGTCCAGGGAATAACTGAGAAAATAGTTTTCAAGTGTGGAGATTAAAATGTCAAACTCCCACAACATGTCATAATTGATATTGAAAATTGTCAAAATTCAACAGCAAGTTGAAGACGCTAACAGTTAGGCTTGGTCTTCCTTCTGCTCCTCCTCAGGGCGGTGAGGCCTTCAGAGCTGGTGGGCAGCGTGTGGACCAAGGAGGACAAGGAGAAGAACTCCCCTAACCTCCTCCGCATGATCCGCCACACCACCAACCTCACGCTGTGGTTTGAGAAGTGAGTCGCTGGTCCCTGAGACCGTGCTACTACGTCCATAAGCATCATATTGTTGTTCTTATTGTGTGTGTGTGTGTGTGTGTGTGTGTGTGTGTGTGTGTGTGTGTGTGTGTGTGTGTGTGTGTGTGTGTGTGTGTGTGTGTGTGTGTGTGTGTGTGTGGTGTGTGTGTGTGTGTGTGTGTGTGTGTGTGTGTGTGTGTGTGTGTGTGTGTGTGTGTGTGTGTGTCTCTCTCTCTCCACCCCAGGTGCATCGTGGAGGCGGAGAACCTGGATGAGCGTGTGGCAGTCTTCACGCGGGTCATCGAGGTGCTGCAGGTCTTCCAGGAGCTCAACAACTTCAACGGAGTCCTGGAGGTGGTCAGCGCCATCAACTCTGTCCCCGTGTACCGCCTCGACCACACCTTTGAGGTACTCTCTCTCACACACACACACACACACCTAGTGCAGTGACCCTCCAACACTTTTTTGGTTGAGTTATCTAGGGTTGTCCATGGGTATCTAGGGGTGCCTAGGGTTACCTGTGGTGTCTAGGGTTACTAAGGCTATCTAGGGTTGTCCATGGGTATCTAGGGTTACTAGGGGTATCTAGGGCAGGTATCTAGGGTTGTCCATGGGTATCTAGGGTTGTCCATGGGTATCTAGGGGTGCCTAGGGTTACCTGTGGTGTCTAGGGTTACTAAGGGTATCTAGGGTTGTCCATGGGTGTCTTGGGTTACTAGGGGTATCTAGGGTTGTCCATGGGTATCTAGGGTTGTCCATGGGTATTTAGGGTTGTCCATGGGTTACTAAAGGTATCTAGGGTTGTCCAGGGGTGTCTAGGGGTATCTAGGGTTGTCCAAGTGTGTCTAGGGGTATCTAGGGTTACTTGGGGTGTCTAGGGTATCTAGGTTTGTCTAGGGTACAAGAGGACGACCAACCATACAACCCAAGCTGTCATTACACCATGTGTACACATATCTGGCTTTTTGTAGCACAATTATTTTGTTAATGCATTAGGGTTATCTGGTTTCACTAGTGGTGTCTTGGGTTATCTAGGTTTCACAAGTGTGATCTAGGTTTGTATAGGGTTATCTAGGTTTCACTAGTGTGATTGAGGGTTGGCTAGGTTTCACTAGTGTGATCTAGGGTTATCTTGGTTCACTAGTGGGATCTAGGGTTATCTCGGTTTCACTAGTGTGATCTCGGTTTCACTAGTGTGATCTAGGGTTATCTTGGTTTCACTAGTGGGATCTAGGGTTATCTCGGTTTCACTAGTGGGATTTAGGGTTATCTTATTTTCACTAGTGGGATCTAGGCTTCTCTAGGGTTATCTTGCTTTCACTTGTGTGATTTAGAGTTATCTACATTTCACTAGTGTTATCTAGGGTTGTCTAGGCTTATCTCAGTTTCACTAGTGTGATCTAGTGTTGTCTGTTTATCTAAGTTTCACTAGTGTGATCTATCGTTTGTTTATGTTTGTCCAGATATATCTAGAGCCAGGAGTTCACTCTGTTGTGTGTGCTGTGTTAATGCAGGCGGTCCCGGAGAGGAAGAAGAAGATCCTGGAGGAAGCTGTAGAACTGAGCCAGGACCACTTCAAGAAGTACCTGGCCAAGCTCAAGTCCATCAACCCGCCCTGTGTGCCTTTCTTTGGTAAGAACTTCCAGGGTCAAGGGTCAGTGCTGGGTTTCAGGTCACCACACGGGGGTAGAGGTCATGAATGTTGACAGATGGATGAAAACAGTGAGCCACACTGTCCAGGTTCTGGATTGTGTGGTACTCTCTTCACACAAGGCATTTGCTTATTATTTAGTTTTTCTGCACTACATCTCTGGACAAACTTCCAGAACATCCGAGGTGTGTGTGTGTGTGTGTGTGTGTGTGTGTGTGTGTGTGTGTGTGTGTGTGTGTGTGTGTGTGTGTGTGTGTGTGTGTGTGTGTGTGTGTGTGTGTGTGTGTGTGTGTGTGTGTGTGTGTGTGTGTGTGTGTGTGTGTGTGTGTGTGTGTGTGTGTGTGTGTGTGTGTGTGTGTGTGTGTGTGTGTGTGTGTGTGTGAGTGAGAATTCCACATCCCTATGAAAGGTGTATGATGCTCTCTGTACTAACTGGGTCAATAGTTCAACTTACCTTGCCTTCAATCCTCCTCCCCTCGTCGTCACGGCAACCAGGTATCTACCTGACCAACATCCTGAAGACGGAGGAGGGTAACCCGGACCACCTCAAGCGTCATGGCAAGGAGCTGATCAACTTCAGCAAGCGGCGGAAAGTAGCCGAGATCACCGGGGAGATCCAGCAGTACCAGAACCAGCCCTACTGTCTGAAGGTGGAGCACGACGTCCGGGTACGACCTCTGACCTCTCCGTGCTGCTCCGTTCATTTGGCCGGAGGCGCTTTTTTTGTCAAGTGACTTGCATTGATTTTAATCGTTTGACACCTTTAATCCGAAGTGACTTGCGGTGATTTTTAGAGTCCTTGAGTGGATCTCCACTCTCTCTCTCTCTCTCTCTCTCTCTCTCTCTCTCTCTCTCTCTCTCTCTCTCTCTGTCTCTCTGTCTCTGGACCCGGCGTCTCCGTGCCTTGACTCTAACCTGCTGTGGTCTCTCTCCCCCCCCCCCCAGAGGTTCTTTGAGAACCTGAACCCGATGGGCAGCCTGAGTGAGAAGGACTTCTCAGACTACCTGTTCAACAAGTCCCAGGAGATTGAGCCGCGCAACTGCAGGCAGCCTCCGCGCTTCGTAAGCCGCTCCACCTCAAATCCATCTCTGGCTTTTGTTCTCACCAGACGCATCCTTGTTTTCTCCCCATACGGGTGTATTATAATTGGCTTAAACTGGCTTTCCCCTGCTTAACATCCTCCTAACTATTCAATTATTTTACTGTGAAATTCTTTTAAGCGCCTTGAGTATCCAGAAAAGCGTTCAATCAAATTGAATGTATTATTATAATAATGCCAAATCAAAAGATAAAAACACGATTGTTTCAACATTGTTCCGGAAGAATCTGAATTGCTCAGTGTCCAAATATAAAAGAGAATAAACACTAGATGTACACTAGACTAAGGGCGACCAACCATATAACCCAAGCTGTCATTACATCATGTGTACACCAGAGGGCGACCAACCATACTAGATAGATAGATCCTCACCCACTTCACAGTCACCACCAAGTCTTGACTCTCCGTCGCTCTTCGCTCTCCTCTCGCTCTCGCTCTCGCTCTCTCTCTCTCCTCTGCCCATAACGGCATAAAAAAACAGAAAATTCTATGCAAAAATAGTAAAAATCATATTCATTTTGTCAAGTTATGGTGGTGTACTTCCCAATGTAACATCAGGTCCTGGGTTCCTGAAGCCACCATCTCATCTCTCCCCCTCCTCCCTCCCTCCCCCCCCCCCCCCCCCCCCCCTTCAGCCCAGGAAGACCCTGTACACCCTCAAGTCCCCGGGGATCCGCCCGGTGCGCACCTCCACCTCCGGCACCCTGAAGGGCCACCCCGTGGCCCTGGAGCGGGAGCCCCCCCACAAGATTACCTTCCGCAGCATCGCCGAGACGGAGCTGGAGACACCCGCCTCTGCCTCCGTGCCCACCTCCCCCAACACGCCCACGCCGCCGCAGTCCGCCTCCTCCGACCTGAGCTCCGTCTTCGCCGAGCACGACCTCAGTAGCTCCTACGGCGGTGGGTTGACCCCACCCTGACCTTTGACCACTGGCTTCCAAACACTGACGCTCAAACACACACACACACACACACACACACACACACACACACACACACACACACACACACACACACACACACACACACACACACACACACACACACACACACACACACACACACCACACACACACACACACACACACACACACACACACACACACACACACACACACACACACACACACACACACACACACACACACACACACTAGGAAATTCATTATTTATTCGATTTTTTTTTTTAACGTTATAGTTAATAAAGATCTAGTTTAAGATTTAGTTTCACTTACTTATTAACAAAAATATGCATTCATAAATATAATTAATAATACATATTTATGGATATAGTATTATATATTATAATATATAAAATTATATTTGTATAAGTATTATATAAAATATATTATATTTAGATACCAGTTGGTTACCATTTCATTACATTGCCTTTTTAAGTCCTCTTCATGAGCATCTTTTAGGCCAAGCGTGGCTGCCAATGAAAAGCTTTTTAATATTTTTTTCTTCTGTTGTCTCCTCCAGCAAATAACTCCATATTCACCACGGTCATCTTCCCTAACAGTAAGTACAACTCTAATCCCACTGGCCAATCATATTGAATGTCCATGCCCACAGTTAACGCCGCCTTAAGCCCAGTTCCGCCTTAAGCCCAGGTCCGCCTTAAGCCCGTGACCGCCTTAAACCCAGGACCGCCTGAAGCCCATGACCGCCTTAAGCCCGTGACCGCCTTAAACCCAGGACCGCCTGAAGCCCAGGACCGCCTTAAGCCCAGGACCGCCTTAAGCCCGTGACCGCCTTAAACCCAGGACCGCCTGAAGCCCATGACCGCCTTAAGCCCAGGTCCGCCTTAAGCCCGTGACCGCCTTAAACCCGTGACCGCCTTAAACCCAGGACCGCCTTAAACCCGTGACCGCCTTAAACCCAGGACCGCCTGAAGCCCAGGACCGCCTGAAGCCCAGGACCGCCTTAAGCCCGTGACCGCCTTAAGCCCGTGACCACCTTAAGCCCAGGACCGCCTTAAGCCTGTCTCTCTCTCCACTCTCCTGTGTCTCTCTCTCCACTCTCCTGTGTCTCTCTCTCCACTCTCCTGTGTCTCTCTCTCCACTCTCCTGTGTCTCTCTCTCTCTCTCCACTCTCCTGTCTCTCTCTCCACTCTCCTGTGTCTCTCTCGCTCCACTCTCCTGTCTCTCTCTCGCTCCACTCTCCTGTCTCTCTCTCCACTCTCCTGTCTCTCTCTCGCTCCACTCTCCTGTCTCTCTCTCCACTCTCCTGTCTCTCTCCACTCTCGTGTGGCTCTCTCTCCACTCTCGTGTGGCTCTCTCTCTCCACTCTCCTGTCTCTCTCTCCACTCTCGTGTGTCTCTCTCTCCACTCTTCTGTCTCTCTCTCCACTCTCCTGTCTCTCTCTCCACTCTCCTGTGGCTCTCTCTCTCCACTCTCCTGTCTCTCCACTCTCCTGTCTCTCTCTCCACTCTCCTGTCTCTCTCTTCACTCTCCTGTCTCTCTCTTCACTCTCCTGTCTCTCTCTCCACTCTCCTGTCTCTCTCTCCACTCTCCTGTCTCTCTCTTCACTCTCCTGTCTCTCTCTCTCCACTCTCCTGTCTCTCTCTCCACTCTCCTGTCTCTCACACTCCGCATTCCTCGCTCTCTCGCTCTACTCTCTCCACTCTCTCTACTCTCCTGTGTGTGTCTCTCTCTCTCTACCCACTCTCCTGTGTGTCTCTCCACTCGCCTGTCTCTCTTTCTACTCGCCTGTCTCTCTTCCTACTCTAACAGTCGGGGTGTCACAGTCGGGCTGTTTGTGTTTTTCCACTGCAGGGTTCCACTCGGTGTCCTGCGGCAGTCTGCACCAGCTGGGGGAGGAGCTCCTCGGGAGGCCCCCGCCCCTCCCCCCACGCAGGAAGGACGCCATGTCCGAGGCCAAGGTGAGAATCCTCCCCCGCCTCCCCCCACCCCCCTAGACACGTATACATAGATAGGTAGGTAGATGCCGCACTGACCGCTTCAACGTCCACGCAGCCATATTGGAGAGGTTGACCCTGGACTGTGAACGCATTCAAGTAAACGGGGCAGCTGAGGTTCTTCAGGATTAAAAGAACCATAAGGTTTACATTTCTCCACCGATCTCAATAAGAAACAAGAGGGCACTCAGTAGAGAGGAGATGGATTCAGGTTCTTGAGTCAATCCACTGTTCAACAACTCTTCCTCAGTCCATAAGTCATCTAACCACCAAGTTTTGTCCAATTCCGTCCAGAACCTTTTGAGTTATCTTGCTAACAGACAAACAAATGGGTAGAAACATTACTCTGGCCCATCTTTCATGGTGAAGGTAAAAATGTTAATGAAAATGTTGTTTGAGACTACTAAAACTGATGTGTGTGTGTCCGTGTGTGCGTGTGTGTCCGTCCGTGTCCAGCTGAGCACCCTCTCCAACAGCCCTCCGGCCATCCCCCCCCGGCTGCCCCCCACCCTGCCGCGGGTCCAGCCGCGGGCCCCGCTCTACAACGGCCCCCCCAGCGGGGGCGACGGGCCCCTGCCCAGCCCGCCCCCCCCGCCGCCCCGGGACCCCCTTCCGGACACACCCCCTCCCGTGCCCCAGCGGCCGCCGGAGATCTTCATCAACTACCCGCTCAGCATGCAGCCCTCGCCCGTGGGACGCTTCCACTGGGACTTCGGCAGCCTGCCGGCCTCGCCGGGCACCCCGCCGGGCACACCCTCGCCGCGCGTCCCCCGCCGCACCTGTCTGCTCAGCGCCAGCCACAACAGCCTCTGTCCCCCGGCCCCCGCCACGGGCGTGGCCGCGCCCGCCCCTCCCGTCCCCCCGCGCCACAACTCCTCCCCCCAGCTGCCCAAGCTGCCGCCAAAGACTTACAAGAGGGAGCCGCAGCAGCAGCCGGCCTTCCGGGCGCTCTCGCTGGTGGAGAACACGGACGGCAGCCAGTGAGCCGTCCCCGGGTCCCCCGGAGGTTTCTGTTTCCGTTCTTGTTTAGGTTTTTTTTATTTTATTTTTTACACTTGGCGGGAGAGAACTCTGAAGGAGCAGCGCCCGGCGAGAAGGGGGGGAGGGCGTGATCGGATCAGTGCGCCGATCCGCCGAATGGGAAATGAACAACAAGGACGCTGTCACGCCCCTTTCCTCCTCGCCCGCTTCCTCCTTCCGCTCGCCACTCCCGACTCCTCCCACTCCCCTGTCGGCTCCAGAGCCCCGCCTCTCAGGGGTGATGTAGCTCCGCCTACATTTCAAACCCTCAGTGCCAATGAGAAACCCCCACCCAGGGGCTCACGGATGCTGTTTCGTGTGTGTGTGTGTGTGTGTGTGTGTGTGTGTGTGTGTGTGTGTGTGTGTGTGTGTGTGTGTGTGTGTGTGTGTGTGTGTGTGTGTGTGTGTGTGTGTGTGTGTGTGTGTGTGTGTGTGTGTGTGTGTGTGTGTGTGTGTGTGTGTGTGTGTGTGTGTGTGTGTGTGTGTGTGTGTGTGTGTGTGTGTGTGTGTGTGTGTGTGTGTGTGTGTGTGTGTGTGTGTGTGTGTGTGTGTGTGTGTGTGTGCAGAAACAAGCCTCTACGCTTCTCCCATGGAGAGCGCCCTCTGTAGCGACCTCTCTCTCTCTCTCTCTCTCTCTCTGAGGAGTCACATGGTCTCTTCCGGATCGTTGAGGCGGGTAGCGCGGGGGTGTGGCCATGTTGGCCGGTCAGACTCTTGACTCTCTAATCCAGACTCAAGCGAGCGACGGCGTGGCCGCTACTCCCTCAGCGAGGAGCTAGCGGTGGCTAGCACGGAACGAGCGAGTAGCTGGCGGTCACTAGCGAGAAGCTGGTGGTCACTAGCGAGAAGCTGGTGGTCACTAGCGAGAAGCTAGCAGTCGCTATCACGGAACGAGCGATGAGCTGGCGGTCACTAGCGAGGAGCTAGCGCGTCACCTTTACTGTTAGTTTTTCTACAAACTCAACACATGGCCAAAGTCTTATTTTATGCAGGGGGTGGGTTCTCTCGTTTTGTTTAGTGTCTTTTGTTTTTGGTTTTTTAAAAGATGACACCATGGGGGGTGGGCGGGGCGAAAACGAGACATGTATTCCTATTGGCCGGTGCAACACTGAACTCCCCGCCCCCTTTATCGCTACTGTGCACTGTGACTGAACAGGAGGGAGATGGAGTCATCGGGCCTGTCTGTCTCCCAGTCTGTCTGTCTTTCCCTATCTGTCTCCCCGTCTGTCTGTCTCTCTCTCTGTGACTGTCTCTCCGTCTCCTATTTGTTTCTCTGTCTGTATATTTTTTAGCTGTGTGTGTGTGTGTGTGTGTGTGTGTGTGTGTGTGTGTGTGTGTGTGGTGTGTGTGTGTGTGTGTGTGTGTGGTGTGTGTGTGTGTGTGTGTGTGTGTGTGTGTGTGTGTGTGTGTGTGTGTGGTGTGTGTGTGTGTGTGTGTGTGTGTGTGTGTGTGTGTGTGTGTGTGGGGACAGGCCTGTCCATAGCCACCCTCTCTTCTCCCCCAAAACGTTGCCTTTAAAAAAAAATAAAAAACCCACCACAGCAGTGACCTCTGACCCCTGGCTCGGGAGGGTCCCTCGGCAGGAAGACGTGAGGCCAGAGTCTGGACGCCATTTGCACATCAGGCTGTTTCTTTTATGTTTATTCTCTTCTCCGGGGTGACTCTAAACACGCCCTCCTCCAGCCATTCTACTGGGGAGGTGGTGGTGATGATGGAGGTGGTGGTGTAGCAGTAGTAACGCTCTGGACCAGCAGGGGGAGCAGCAGTCTGAGACCTATATGGTCTGTCTTGAGAAGGTGTGTGTGTGTCGAGAAGCCATGGTGATGTCTTGATGCAGCCTGAGCAGCGCTCCACACTCACCATGTACACTGTGCTCTCTCTCTCCTCCTCCTCTTCTTCGTTGGTATGAATTGACTCCCCCCGCCCCTAACGTGCCTCCTCTCCCGCCTCCCAACCAAAGTCTGGGACTAAAGGGACAGCGCCCCCGGTGGTGGCTTCAAGTAACTACAAACCAAGAGAAAAAAAACTAACTGAAAATGAGGAACATCACCACACTCTTATCTCTCTCTCTCTCGTCGTATTTCTCTCTCGCTCTCTCTCTCTCTCTCTCTGTCTCTCTGTCTCTCTGTCTCTCTGTCTCTCTCTCTCTCTCTCTCTCTCTCTCTCTCTCTCTGTCTCTCTCTCTGTGTGTTTAATTGGGGACAGACCGAGGTGACTCCTGCATCCTGAACAGATGTGCCTTTTTTCTTTCTCTTTGGATTTTACACGACAAGCAAATGGTGTCTAAAAGAAAAAAAAAGCTTAAAAAAAATATGAATAAATAATAAAAGTTGCCTATGTAATGTTGAGAACAAAGCTATACACTACGAATTGTACATGTTTGTGGATACTGTGTGTGTGAGTACGTGTGTGTGAGAGAGAGAGAGAGAGAGAGAGAGAGTACAGGTGTGTGTGTGTGTGTGTGCGGGCGTGTGTATATATAACATGTATACACTAACGATTAGAATCTGTTTATTTAGTTCTTTGCCGTATTGTATCCTCTTGAGCCCGTCGGTGGCGTCCAACACTTTGCCTAATAACAGTTTGATGCTGCTGCTGTCAGTACAACAACAACAACCCCCCCCCCCCCACCACCACCTTACAGGTCGCCGTGACAACCTAACAGACAATCCCCCAGCTCCTCCTCTGGGACTGTTCTCTGAGGGAAAAAAAGCCATGACCCCCTGAGTCTGACCCCCTGACCCCCCCCCCCCCCCCCTCTTAAGCTCTTTTTAAAAAGCAATGAAAATGTACAGTTTGACTTGGCCGAGCACTAACCTGTCCTCCACACACACCGTCTCACTAACTAACTGCCTTTCAAGATGTTTCTCTTTGAATTGTTTTCTTTTCTTTTTCTTTTATTTTGTAAAAAGGCTTGGAAAAAATGTTGTGAAAGAAGGCATTAAAGAGGCTGGGCTTGTATGGACCAATGCAATACATGTGTGTGTGTTGGGGGGGGGGGCTTTAGGGCTGTTCTTCTGATGAGCCACCGCTCGCTGTCCGGCCGCCACGGCCCTGTGAACGGCGCAATGCATTGTGGTCCATTTTAAAACATACTTCTCTCTCGCTCTCTCTCCCCCCAATCGGATTGGGTGCTGCAGGTATCCCATGAGTACGCTAAATGCCTGCCTGGATCACATGACCGGGTCACATGACCTACAGGTAGTTGTGTGGTGTCACATCTCACCCGTGTGTCAATGTTGTTGTTTTTTCTCGCAGTCTACGTCCTCCCAGCAGAGAGGAGATTGTTTAATACTTTCTCTCTCCTAACTCCCCTCCCTCCCACCCAACGGGATAAGGGAGCCATGTGATTGGCTGGTTTGTGACCTAACGGAGCTTTGTATTAATGGTCTTGGAAGAGCTGAATAAACCCCCCCCCCCCCCCCGCCAGTCTTATTTTGTACCAACATCCGCCTTCAGCGCTCCTTGTCATTTCCTGTTCCTGTTCCCTGCGGATCCAACACTGAATCCGAGGCAAAGTCTAACCTGAATTTAACTGTAAAAAAACGATATATATATATATATATAAATGTTTATGCTTTTGTAGTGTTAAAAACTAAAACATGACACGGATGAAAAACCACCGGTGTGTCTAGTGTCATTCTACTTTCCATGGAAACCCACATGTTAAGTTTTATATGAAAATGTTTTATGTTCAGCTTTTTGACCACACCGCATATTTTAAATCTTCTAGTATGTTTTTTTAAAATTTATTTTATGTCAATGTAATCTTTTAAAATGGTCAAACACCAGGACATTCAAGAAGGGTTTGGGGGGTGGAAACTGTTTTAAAAGGTTTTGCTGCGGAAGGAACTGGTTCTGATCCTAATTGATCTAAAAAGTGTTTATTGTCCACATGTAAACAAACTAATGGATTTAACTAGCAGGTTTCCTCGGCATGCAAACGCAATTCACTCAAACTGGGGCTTCTATTCCCACAAGAAAATCCGCAAACTTTCGTCAAACCGCTACAATTTCCCCTGGAGGAACCCCAAGTTCTTGTGTTTATCCGGGGTGTGGCCCCAGGTCCTGCTCAGACAGTGCTGCAGGGGCCCTCGCTGTCCTCGCTGTCGTCCCATAAGCCTCCATTGCCCAGCGTGGCCCCAACATGGCCACTGCCGCACTGCTGGAGGGCCCCAGCCTGTCTGAGAGGAGAGGTCATATTTATTATTTGATCCATAGACACTTTGAGTGAATTGTTTATTGTTTTTTAGGGGTGAGAGGTCATGAAGGAGCAGGTGGGGGTGAGAGGTCATGAAGGAGCAGGTAGGGGGTTAGGTCATTAGGGAGCAGGTAGGGGTGAGTGGTCATGAAGTAGCAGGTAGGGGGTGAGAGGTCATGAAGGAGCAGGTAGGGGGTGAGAGGTCATGAAGGAGCAGGTAGGGGGTGAGAGGTCATGAAGGAGCAGGTAGGGGGTGCGAGGTCATGAAGGAGCAGGTGGGGTGAGGTCATGAAGGAGCAGGTAGGGGTGAGGTCATTAAGGAGCAGGTAGGGGTGAGAGGTCATTAAGGAGCAGGTAGGGTGTTAGAGGTCATGAAGGAGCAGGTAGGGGGTTAGAGGTCATGAAGGAGCAGGTAGAGGGTGAGAGGTCATTAGGAAGCAGGTAGGGGTCATTAAGGAGCAGGTAGGGGTTAGGGGTCATTGAGGAGAAGTTAGGGGTAATTAGGGAGCAGGGAGGGGTTAGAGGTCATTAAGGAGAGGTCAGGGGTTAGAGGTCATGAGAGCAGGTAGGGGTTAGAGGTCATTAAGGAGCAGCTAGGGGTAAGGGGTCATTAAGGAGCAGGTAGGGATTAGTGATCAGTAAGGAGCAGGGTAGGGTTTAGGGAGCCTCTAGCTCAAGGATGCCCACAGGTTAGATGGCCGACATTGGGGATCAAACCTGGGACCTTTTGCCTGGCCCTGATATATTCCCAAGCACCTTGATGTTACCCACAATGTAACTCAAGTGTATGAAACTAAAGGAGTTTTAACTGCATTTAGAGGTGTTCAGTTTAACAGGAGATATATGGATAGCTACACACAGCTTAAACTCACAAATGTGTTAAAGTGAACCGTGTTCCCTGGTCTCTCTCTCCCCCCTCCCTCCCCTCACCTCATGGTCTCCCTCTTCTGGCTGAGCTTGTGGAAGGTGTGTCTGCCCTTCCCCGGCACGGGGACCAAGCCCTGCCTCAGGTCTCTCTCTGGGGCCGCGTCACACTAGGGAGACCAGGAGCACAAGATTGGAAATGGCTATTTCAAATAATTAAAACAAATGACTTCGGGGTTTTAGATTTTTAGGAATGAAAAAAGATAAATGACTACACACACTACCACACACCACTGCACAACACTACACACCATGACGACACTACACAACACCACACCATTACACACTACACACCATTACACACTACACACCATTACACACTACACAACACTACACACTACACAACACTACACACCATTACACACTACACAACACTACACACTACACAACACTACACACTACACAACACTACACACCATTACACACTACACACCATTACACACCATTACACACTACACACCATTACACACTACACACCATTACACACTACACAACACTACACACCATTACACACTACACAACACTACACACCATTACACAACATGACATTCCACTGTACATATGGCAAATAAAGATCTTGAATCTTTAACCTGTTTGGACGGGTCGTCCCAGATGGGCCTGAAGGCGCTCTTGGGGTGCAGCGGGGGGGACCCCTTCCTGATGCTCACCAGCCGTTTGCCGTAGGACCCCACCAGACACGGGCCGTCCGTGCAGGCCCCTGGCCCCGCCCCCGCCCCGGCCCCTGGCCCCGCCCCCGCCCCGGCCCCTGGGGTGTCTGTCTCCCGGGTGGGCGGGTGGGGCGTGAGGCGAGGGATCTGCCACCTCAGACACACGGTACGCTCCCCACACGCCTCCCTCCTCCTTAGCTGCTGCTGCTGCTTGCAGCCCGGCTTCAGGAGCACCGGGACGTGACTGTCCTCCTCCTCTTCCTCATCCTCCTCTTCCTCATCCTCCTCCTCGTCGTCCCCGGTGTTGCTGTCCCCGGGGCCCCCCGTGCGCAGCGTCCCGTCGGGGCTCCCGGACGTGACGGAGGAGTAGTCGAAGGCGGAGGTGTCGTCCCGGTCCGTCTCGGTGTCGGCCTCGTGGGGCCCCGGCACTGTGGGCTGGCTGGAGGTACCCTGGCCCGAGTCGCTGTTCTCCCAGACGGCGGGTGGGGTGTCTGGGGTCCGCAGGGAGCAGGGGCCCCGCGGGGACAGCAGAGGGGCCGGAGGAGCAGGAGGGGGGCCGGCCAAGTAGTAGTTGCTGCTGATGCCGCGGTCCCGGGTGGAGGGCCCCCCGCCCTGGGCCAGGCGGTCGCGTTTCCGGCTCACGGGGCTGCAGGACCAGCACTCCAGGTGCATGCTGGGAAACCAGGGGGCGCAGGTGAGGTCGCAGCTAAATGCTTTCAATTCAGCTTCTGTGGTTGAATGTATTTTTAATGTTGTTCTAAATGCTAATATTCCCTTGTTTTGTTACGTAAAAAAATATGTATATATCAAATATAGCCATTGATAGGCTGCGTAAAACGCAAAGAGGATGTTATTATTATAAGGCCTATTACTATAAACCTCCAATAACCTCGAAATCCATGCTGAGAACAATAGTACAAGGTTTTTTTTAAGTCATTCTCCCTATACTTCTAGAATACGTGTTTTTATTACGCGTTAAGTATTCTCATTCTGCTAGTAAAAACGTTTTTATTTCACAGTATTCTCACTCTTTGTTCTCATGGTCTGGAAGTAGCGATGTTGTGTGTTACAAACCACCCGCAAAGCAAGAGAACCGGCTATTTGGTCTCCAGGGTGCCGTACTCATACGTGGCCAGCAGGGGGCGACAGTTACCTCCGGTTGGCGGCGCTGCTCTGGTCTCTGTCCGGGTTCCCCGCGGCGGGGCCCGGGCACAGTTGGCCCCGCGCGCAGCAGTTGGCAGATGACGCGCACGCGGGAGGGTCGCCAGAGCACTTCCCGCTATCACGACGAGAAGAACACAATAAAGTCATATATATTATGATAATAGAATATTAACGGCTGTCCTGGTAAGTCTGGTAACTTATCAACATGTTACATTCACTGGCGCACAAGTTGCTTTGGATGAGTGCAGTGGCGTCGCTAGGCTGTTTTATTCGGGGCTAAAGCCCCGGATGTTTTGTAATTAGCCCCGAATGTATATATACATTTTCTGTAAAAAAAATAATAATAATTGATTGCATGCTCTCAAAGCTTCTCTTATGCTGTGGTTTCAATGATATTTGAACAGTTAAGAATAACAATGAATTATTATTATTATTATTCTTTTTTAAATCCACTAATATAGCATTGGCACACAGAGGGTTAACACCAGGTCGCTACGTCGTCATTCACCCTCACAAGCTTCAGCAGTCGGCGCGCACGTTAGTTGTCGTTGCCTAGACTTGTCACTGCAAGGCAAGCAGAGAAATGTCACAGAGAAAGATTTCCTTGTTTTTTGTGCCAAAGGTGGTTGACAGCCAAAGAGGTAATGGAATAGAAGGGATTCTGGAAAATGTTATATTATTTCGAAATGAGTGTTGCCCAAGTGTCCCTGGGCAAGGCACCTAACCCCTAGTTGCTCCAGGGTCGCCGTCTATGGCTGACCCCCTTGCCAAGAGCAAGAAAAAATAATTCCAACAATTGACTGAGCAATAACTAACTTTCTCTAATGATTGTAATACATGAATGTATATGCAATAAAATTAACTAAACACAAACCCCAAAATCTGATCTGATTGTAAGTTAAAAACACTATTTTATGCGTTATTTTAATAAATAAATGAAAAAAAATGTTTTGCTCCCTCGCTTCGCATGGATTCGGGAGGGAACTTACAGCTTTTTTGGAAAAACTTCTCTTTTTTCAGCGTTTCCTGTTTGCATCCCTGCCTCTGGGCTAAGCCCCGGATGTTTTCAAATCCTAAAAACGCCCCTGGATGAGTGTCTAGCTAGCTGAAATTACTAAATGGTAAGATGGCTAAATAATGTTTGCTAATCTGATGTATATATACAGTATTTATATATATATATATATATATACTGTGTGTGTATATATCAGTAGAGGCTCGTCCATTGATGAAAGGGAGGACCATCCTCCATAAAAATTTCTGAGAATAAACTAGCAAGAGAAAAATAAATACACATATTCAAAACATATTCGACTATGAAAATACTGATAAAATGACTATTTTAACTCTCCGAAAGCACAACAATCATGTCCCTGTGTCAAAGCACCAACGGTGCCCTCTAGCGCTAAATTAAAATAACTACCGTCCTCCCCAAGCTCCCCATTGAAGTCCATTATGAAACTGCCGGACGCCAGCGGCCGGTGAGTCCTGGTGTTTAACATGTGTGTATGGCGCTAAGGGAGGACCATCCTCCCTGAGGCGGGTCTAGCCAGAGGCTGTGAACCAATCAGCAGAGCTCCCTGCACTCACTGGTGAATACCCAATCAGAGTTTTGGGCGGCTTGTCATCATGCAAGGATCTAACTTGTGTCATTCATATTAATTCTGCGTTTAATTACATTTCAGATTTTAAACTTTTGATTTACGAACTCAAGGTGTTCCAGGTGCATGACGCCAAACGTAAACAGAAAGCATGGCTGACCGTGACAAGGTTTCTTTGGGTCGCGATTAGAAAATTAGATGAACAGTTATGTGCATAACTGTTTTTTACTCCATGATAGTATGTCTTATTTTAATTAAATACAGGTAAATATACTTTACACAAAAAACAGTTCTCCCTCAAATCTCATTTAATTTAAATTCCGTTAGTTTTGTTTGGTAGAACTCGCCTCTGTGCATAGAACTTCTATTCCGATGTATTAATGGTGTAATCACTAAATAGCTATTTTTCATCAAACAACGCTTCTTCCCCCTCAGATCACAATCAGTTTCAATTCTGTTTGGCTTGTCTGCTAAAATTACACTAATACACAGTCAAATTTGATAGTGAGGTACTTTCCTTCCTCCCCTACATAAAAAACCATCAGATACCACTGATATAGATATATATATCTATAGATAGATATATACAGATATATATATATCTATATCAGGTCTTTTAGGCGTGGCGTGTTTACTTACTGCACAGCACCCCCTGCTGGCGTATGTTACTTATATATATAAGTGTGTATATTTAATTATATACACTGAGTGAACCGAATGTGAGTATGTTTACGACCAAATCGCTCTCTCTCTCTCTCTCTCTCTCTCTCTCTCTCTCTCTCTCTCTCTCTCTCTCTCTCTCTCTCTCTCTCTCTCTGACCTCTGGTTGGTGGGTGGAGAGTCCTCCTCCCACTGGACGTCCTGCTCCAGGACGGTGTGGCAGCGGGACAGGGTGTCTCTCAGGACCCTTTCTGAGCCCAGCAGGAGGCTGCAGTCCGGGTGGTCCTTCCCCGTCCACTGCAGCAGGTTCTGGTCCCCAGGAACATTACATTACATTACATTACGGTTCAAAGTCACTTCCAATAAGGTCATTCAACAACAGGTAACAAGCAAGAGAACTACTAGTCACCAGAAGTCATAAGTGCATTTCCTTCCTAACAATCTCCAAGAGCAGAACCAGTTGCTCAGGTTAAAGTACAATAAGTTGACTTCCTACATTTTACACAATAGTGTAACACAGAAGTACATCAAACAGGGACAATGAAAAATCCCAGCTAGAAGTTGTCAAATCACAGCGGAGAGGAGACCTAAAATGTTGAGGCAACAAAAAAACCTCAGTTCTCCAAAAACATAACATCATTTCCACCAAGCTGTTTTGAGAGCCGTTTCGGAGCCCGCGCGTCATCGCGAACCAGTTCTTTGGGTTTCCACCGCAATGGAGCCGCTTTCTGGCTCCGTTAAGTGGTTCGTTTGCGGCTCCACTTCGAAGCTGAGCTGGCCAGCCGGCTCCACTACGTCAGGGGCTGGGGGCGGGGCTTATCGGGGCTGGGGGCGGGGCTTATCGGACAAACTCAAAGTTTTTTTCCGCCATCTTTAAAATCAGTAAAATTCTCCGTGGACGTGAAGGTGACAGTGGTCCGTGGACGAGACAAACTGCGTTTGTTTGCGTTGTTGTCCTCGGCAGAAGGTCACAATAAACTAGAGGAGCTTCTAGAACAAACCGCTATTAGAAAAACTACAGCGTGAGATGTCTTCAGCGGGGACAGAACCGAGGAGCTAATCGATAACAAACTGGACGATACGAGGGGCTAATCGATAACAAACTGATGATCCGCTGCTGTCACTCTGGTCCTGGTAAGTTTTACTTTATAAATCTGTCCCGTGTTGCCAACCAGCTTTGTATTTATAATCTGTTTAGCGAGCTGCTCATTATCACATCAATGTTATGTTCCTATCATCACAAATGAGGAGCTTTGATTGCTAGGCTTCTGTTAGCCGATATTAACCTTGATAACGTCAGGATGCTACTTTCTAAAAACAGTAAAGTGTAATGGAGTCATGTTTTAATGCACTTTTCTCTTGTTTTAGTTGTTTATGGAGTCGTCTTCCCTGGACGATGCGATGCGGAGCTACCGCCCCACTGGGCTGCAGCTCACAGGAGCCCCTCAGCCCATCGGAGCTTTATTAACATGGACTTATTACACTGCACTCTATACTTTTACATTTTGTGATTACTGTATATTGTGTATTTAATGTTTTTTGTTTTTTTTAAATAAAACATTTCTATTTTTCATACAATGTCCGCTTCATTATGCTTTATCAACCGAGAAACATAATACAAGATGACAGTTTTGAAGAAGAAAAGGCAAATGGTCCCTTCTGTTTAAGTCCTCTATTAATGCAGCTCTAACGTCAAGTCCATTTTATTAGTATAGTCCTTTATCACAGTTAGGGGCTTCAACGTAATCGCGTCCATAGCACTAAAGACGAGCAGCTGTTTGTAGCCTCAAAGCCAGGCGCAACACTTTTCCATCCATCATGTAATATACTGTTGTGGAAGTTGGCGCGAGCTGCTGGGAAAGCAGAGACGTTAACAGTGACGTCATGACGTGGCTCTCTCGGCGAAAAAGGCAGTGGAAACGCAAACCAGTTTTTTGCCGGCTCCCCAATTGAACCAACTGCGAACCGGCTCCATTGACACGCGAGAGCCCGAACTGGGCTTTCTTTGGTGGAAACGAGGCATTATTAAAGAGCAATTGAAAAATAAGAATTTAATCAGCGGAACAGCACCCCCCACTGGTGAAAGGCAGACAATGCAGCTGATCTCAAACAGTTCCCAGGTGGGATTGTGATATTTGATCATTGTTGTATTTTAAAAGGTGAAAATGTGTAGGATTGAGTGGCATCTAGCGGCGAGGTTGCAGATTGCTACCAACATGAATATATATTTAGTTATTTAGTCTGTCAAACTCCAACAATTCCTGTCCATTTGGCTAGATGCCGCTTAATTCCGACACACTGCACCTCTGAACATCCTTGGCAGTGTACACATGTGCACATTTATATACACTGAAAGGTCCTCTGTTCTACACAATCCCCTCTTTTGAAAGCCCCCCCCCTGGTCCTACAGTATGTTTGAAAGGTGTTCTAGGACCCGTGCCGACGACGATGACTCACCTGGATGTGTCCCAGGTAAGCCTGGATACGGGACACAGGTGAGAGCAGCAGGGAGAGCAGCTTGCCTTCCTCCCGCTCCATCTGATCCTTCTGAGAGGCCGGGATAAAAACACACACACACACACACACACACACACACACACACACACACTGGTCTGAGAGCAACGGACACTAGGTTCTCTCTCTCTCTCCCACGGGGCTGTTCGCTTGCTGCCCCAATTCACACTCAAACAGAAAGTAGTGTCTTTGTAATATATACAAACATATATAATATGCCATTATTGGACAGAACTACTGCATCTTAAGGACAAAGTTGTGTCTCTTTGAGAGCAAAACAGAGTGTGTGTGTGTGTGTGTGTGTGTGTGCGTGATCGTGTGTATCGTATGGTATGGTATCGTACTGTCTTCTTGGGGCTCTTCTCGCCGAGGTGACCTCCGTTGAGCTCCAGGGAGAGGAAGGAGGCCAGGCTGGTGGTGTATCCCAGGTACACGTCCATGAAGGTTGTCTGGAGGTCAAAGTGAGGTCACCACTGTTATCCTCCGTGTTCTGTCCCCCCACCCCCCCCCCTCTATCACTTCATAAACTAGTTTCACCCGGTGCCTCTGTGTCACCGGCCCAAAATCGACCCTACGGTGACATCACATGTGGGAGTATCCTTACAGATGAATGACAGATGGACCGGCCTACCAGTTGATACGATATCCATCTCCCCACCTGTGACCTTCTATGCGTGTTAACCTACGTTGTTGTGGCCAATGAGCTGCACCAGGAGGTCTCCCACCAGGGACTTCCAGTGTTCCGCTGACAGGCGCTCCTGCAGTGTGTTCCTGAACACCAGGTGGCGCTGCAGCATCTGATCCACAAACTTCAGGTAGGTTTGACTGGGGGAGGAAGACGAATAAAGCCAGCTTTATTTCATTCTGTCTGATTGATAAGGTGTATAACAATGTGTCCGTATATTAATAGAGAGTATTAATGTCCTTACTAGGGCTCCCTGGTCCCCTGCGGTGTGTTCTTGTACTTGTCGTAGACGTGGTTCAAGGTGGAGACGTACTCCCACTCCGAGTGGAGCAGCTGCATCACCACCTGGTGCCGTGCGTCTACACACAAATACAGATTAGATCCACATCCAGATCCTAGATTAAATTATATAATCTACACACACAGAAATACAGATTAGATCCACATCCAGATTTTACATTAAATGATATAATCTACACAAACACAGAAATACAGATTATATCCACATCCAGATCCTAGATTATATTATATAATCTACACACACAGAAATACAGATTAGATTCAGATCCAGATCCTAGATTAAATGATATTTAGATTTTGATGGGCATATCACCTGTCTCCTCACTCAGTCCAGCCTTTAGGCCCTGCAGGTAGGAGTGGAGCAGGAGCCTTCCTCTGGGCGAGGAAGATGAGGGTGAGGGCTGGCCAGTGCCACACTCACACTGTGTCCTTCCTCTGGTCTCACCTGGCTCCCTGGCCAATCACCATGTCACAAACAAACCACCCTCAACACTAGGGTCCCACCAGGACCTGTTTCATTGGTATTCTGTCATTCTGTCAACTTAGGGAGGCGTGCCCATGATAAGAATGCATGCACCATGATCTAAAGATGCTTATATGATAATAATAATAATAATAATTTTAATAATATTAACACAGGCCTATAGGCCAGTTGATGTACCCAGTCTCCTTCTGGGTGGTGGCAGGGCCCCTGTCCTCCTGCTGGGCCCTCATTCGGTTGTTGATGTCCAGCTGTAGGATCTGACACTGCAACAGACCTAGTTCCTCCTGGACAAAAGGCAAATACACTGTTTAGATCCTCGAACCATCAAAAACTACAACTCCCAGTTCCTCCTGGAGGAAAGGCACCAACAAATACACTGTTTAGATCCTCCATCCATCAACAACTACAACTCCCAGTTCCTCCTGGAGAAAAGGCACCAACAAATACACTGTTTAGATCCTCCATCCATCAAAAACTACAACTCCCAGTTCCTCCTGGATGTTCAAAACCCATTACAGTGTTTCGGTTCCTCTATCAATGCAGTGTTTAAACTATTTTATACCCCTTTTAAAACCCTTTTAAAATGAAATATATAGTGTCTGTGATATGACGCTGAAAGATTGTGGGAACATTTGAACAATTGACGTCACCAAGAGTATAAGAGTTCTCAGAATTGATGTTGAAGTGTTTCACAACACGGGCCATGAAGCAGTCCTCTCTCACATTAGAACATTAGAACATGGCCGAGAGGGCATGAGGTTCCCCTTTCAGAACCTTTAATCTGTTCCCATCCCTTTTGAACAGGTGGATTTAGGTCTGAAACACTTATTACATTTATTGTACTTTAACCTGAGCAACTGGTTCTGCTCTTGGAGGCTTGTTAGTAAGGAAATGCACTTATGGCTTCTGGTGACCAGTAGTTATCTTACCTGTTGAATGTTGAATGACCTTATTGTAAGTCACTTTGGACAAAAGCCTCTGCTCAATGACTGGAATGTAATGTACAGTCTCATCCATAACCATGAATCCCATCCCTCATGGTATCAAACGGATCAGGGAGGAGGGAGGAGGGAGGGGGAGGAGGTAGGGGGGGAGGGGGGGAGGAGGGAGGGGGAGGAGGGTCTCTCACCCGTAGCGTCTCCACCAGCGTCTCCAGGCGCCGGGCCTTCTTCTGGCAGCCCTTCCGGTTCTCCTCCATCTCCTCCCTGAGGCAGGAGTCCCCGTGTTGGATCTGGCTGAGCTCCCACAGTGCACTGGAGAAGCTGCTCTTCAGCTCTGACACCATGCCCTGGAGCTGACCACATTACAGTTAGGGTTGGATTCATTTGTAAAAAAAAGAAGATATATATCTATATATATAGATATATATTTTTTATATAAAAAAATATTACAAGATACAAGATGTTTTATTGGCCATTTGCAACAAGTATGCTTCCCCATTCCCTCCTGCAGTATGGATTTTTAAAACAATACTATAAAAATACTATACACAATAAAAATAAACAAAAGAAAGAACAAAACAATACTTCATATTAATAGTAATAAATCAATTAATAATAGTAATAATTGTTATTATTATTGACTAAACTATTATAACTAAGCACTACCTTATGGTACTGTTTTTTAAATACTAATACATCTTAATACCCACAATTCAATTTTCATTAGAGCTGTTTTTTCTTAACTTAAGTTCCGACTCCTTGAGCAAGTGGCCATGCCACCAAAGTTAAGACAACCTGATGCCTTCTAAAAGCTCAATCTCTGCCTAAACAACATTGGTTTAGGAGGTTTAATTAGTTAAGTCATGAACTGCCCTTCAGTCCCTCCCGATAACAGGTGGTGTGTGTGTGTGTGGTGTGTGTGTGTGTGTGGGTGTGGTGTGTGGTGTGTGTGGTGTGTGTGTGGGGAGAGAGAGAGAGCTCATTAGGACTATAACTGGGTAAAACAAAGGCTACGAGGCTATAGCACGCTATAGTTAGCGTACCTTGGAGATCTCCGTCACCAGCTCTCCCTCCTGGGGCTTCATCACCCTAACAGACCGGGAACACAAACACAACAACACACACAGTTTAACAACACGTGCACACACGCACACGCAAACACACACACACACACACACACACACACACACACACACACACAGTTAAACCACACACACACACACACACACACACACACACACACACACACACACACACACACACACACACACACACACACACACACACACACACACACACACACACACACACACACACACACACACACTCACACACAGTTAAACAACCCACAAACACACAAAACGCTTCTAGAGTCATGCAAACAAGTCACAAATAACAGTCAAATAAAAGATAGCAGAATAAAATACAAAAATCGAATAAATACATTAAAATATAGATTTTTTTTAAATAATAATGAAAAAAAATTCTAAAATAAAAACTGCTGTTTATATATATATTATAAGGGATAACGTGACGTTAAGTCAAGTGTGTGTATCATTAGTGTGTGTGTGTGTGTGTGTGTGTGTGTGTGTGTGTGTGTGTGTGTGTGTGTGTGTGTGTGTGTGTGTGTGTGCGCGCGCGCGTGTGTGTGTCCGATGCGCGTGCGTGCGTGTTCAGAGAGAAAGCGACCCACTCTCGTGCGCGTCCCCCGCCAAGCAGAACGGAAGTCGGTCGCGAGCCAAAGGAGCTCAACCCCGCGGGGGGACGCGGCTCGCGCAGCCAACAGCCCTGGACAGACGGAGACTGAAGCAAATACAGGAAAATATTCATATTTAGACACTAATAATAATAATAAATAATAATAATAGTAATACTATGTTATATCACTCTATTGAACGCCTTCACGTTTGACATCAAGGATAACGCCATAAACAACAATAATAATGATAATAATGCGTTATGCGCTCCGTTGAAGTCCGTCTTATTGGAGTGAATGTGTGATTCTTAATTAACGTTAAACGGTGACATGGACAAGGTGTAATATTGTTTAATTGAACATATATTTAAAAATAGTTCATGGGCTTTGCCTCCTCATCATGTGCGCAGGACCTCATCGAGGACATCACCCACTCGGGAGCGGAGTGAATAAAGATCAGTTAAATACACTATAAAACAAACAACAACAAACAGACAGACTCACCTTAACGGAGTGACGGTGACTACGAGTCCTAAATCATCCCTAGAGGCGTCTTCGCTCGCCATCATCATCCCTTAAAAAACTAACAAACGACAAAGTTTTTCCCGATCGTTCGCTATCTTTCATAACAAACATTCGTATGCGGCGGCGCGCGGTCGTGAGCGGAGCAGCGCGCGCCGCGCGGTGCTGCTGGTGCTCGTGCACGTGCATGAAATGCGGACGCAGCAGAGCAGATGTCCTCGCGCCCTGTGTGCTCTGTGATCTCCCGTGTGTGCGTGTGTGTGTGTGTGTGCCGCAGAGTCTCCCGACTGACTACGACGAAGCATTGGGACGACGCGACACGTGTTTGGCGTGTGTTGATGTGATGATGATGATGATGATGATGATGATGGCGGAGTTAGTATCTCCGCGGTTTAATCGATAGTCTATAGAGAAGAGCGACATTCATTCACAAACGCACTTTTAATTTGGCCTAAATAACAAACAAAAAAGATAAATCTTTGTTTTCTAAATGCACTTAATTAATTGCGTTTCTACAAATCTTAGTCGCAATAAAAGCAGCTGTCCATCATAATCGATAATCGATATGTTTAATGACCCGGTATCTTGGTGTTTTGTTTTTGGATGAGAAGCACGTCAGATGGGGTGGGGGCGTGGTCAATATACGCGCCTCGCTGTGATTGGCCGGATGCTTCCTCCTTGGAGTTTTTGAATGTCGAGGCGATCCCAGCTGTCACTCACCACCACACCGCTGACTCGGGGGAATGACTGGTGAGGAATAGAACCACGATTTATACGCTTTGATCCTGCGGGTTTCGGATCGATGTTTAGTTGATCGTATATCGACGTATTGGGTGTCTTAGTCTTAGTTGTGCTATCGCCAGGTGACGTTAGCTTAGCTACGAAGCGCGAGCGTGTGTGTGTGTGTGTGTGTGTGTGTGTGTGTGTGTGTGTGTGTGTGTGTGTGTGTGTGTGTGTGTGTGTGTGTGTGTGTGTGTGTGTGTGTGTGTGTGTGTGTGTGTGTGTGTGTGTGTGTGTGTGTGTGTGGTGTGTGTGTGTGTGTGTGTGTGTGTGTGTGTGTGTGTGTGTGTGTGTGTGTGTGTGTGTGTGTGTGTGTGTGTGTGTGTGTGTGTGTGTGTGTGGTTAGCCCCCAGACATATAAGACTATAAACACCCTTATCTTAAACTTGTCTTTATTTTAAGGTAATGCCGTGAAATACCAATGGATATGCTGTATTAGATTAGTATGCGTTTGTTTAGGGTGATATTACACGCTCACACTTCATACTTGATACTCGTCCTTGGTCATCATTTGCACGTATTTGCGTCACATTTAAAGGTGGACTGACGTCATGAGGACGAGTGAGTTCGACTCTTCTGATGAAGAGGAGGTGGGAGAGGAGCAACTCACACCCTTCCACATCTCCTGGTGTGTGTGTGTGTGTGTGTGTGTGTGTGTGTGTGTGTGTGTGTGTGTGTGTGTGTGTGTGTGTGTGTGTGTGTGTGTGTGTGTGTGGTGTGTGTGTGTGTGTGTGTGTGTGTGTGTGTGTGTGTGTGTGTGTGTGTGTGTGTGTGTGTGTGTGTGTGTGTGTGTGTGTGTGTGTGTGTGTGTGTGTGTGTGTGTGTGTGTGTGTGACACTTCTGAATGAGTTGCTATTCATGTCAAGCCAACAATTCAGCTAAACTATGCGTTTACCACTAAATCAATGTAATGTTATTCTCATCGTCAAGGTTACCGCTGTCCATTGTGGAGAGCGCCCAGTTCCTTGGCATATGTGCGCTCCCAGGTAAAGCATTAAAACAATCGTTTAAGAGTAACATTTAGTATTATTAAATGTTAAATACAAGTGAGATTCTCTGACACCATGTTTTTGTTGGCCTTCCTCCTCACACTAGGCTGTAAATTCAAAGAGAATCGAAGGAACCTCCAGAGGGATGTTGGTAAGGAGACACTTGTGTTTGGGTGGGGTTTAGGTGAATGGGTTGACTGAGAGCTCAGGTTGGTGCTCTCACATCAACAACACACGTATGTGTAACGACCACAACCACTGAGCTACTGGCTCTGCTCCTGGAGGCTCTTGTTAGGGAAGGGAATGCACTTGTGACTCCTGGTGACTAGTAGTCCTCTGGCCTGTTACCTGTTGTTGAATGACCCTTACTGTATGTCTGCTGAATGACTGTAATGTGATGTAACCGGTTGGTCTTTAACTCCTGCTGGGTTCATATAAAGACAGTCCACCAGAATGAGCTACAGCTCATCGTGTAGCTCCCAAAGCGGTGTTCCCAGGGATGTCACAAACCAGCTTTTGTCTTCAAACTGGTTTAGCGACATGTCTAAGGGGTTTGGTTTATCGGTCTGTCCTGCCGCAAAAGACTTGACTGAAAGGCTTTTCCCCTGAATTGGGTTTTTGTATGAATTTTCATCCATTGTAAGGACTGGGTTGAAGTGTTAGCGATTCATCATCTCTGGCGCAAGCTTAATTATTGATGATAATAATATAATTGAATTATAGTCCCATTGCTGCCATGACATTCTGGCAGATAAAAAAATGTTATGCCATTGATTTGTGTTGCGTCTCTATGGGGATGCTATGCTTACACACACACACTTTCTCTTCCCCCTCCACAGAGGAGCTGCAGAACCAGGGTGTGCAGGATGTGTTTGTGTTCTGCACCCGTGGGGAGCTGCACAAGTACCGGGTTCCGTCCCTGCTGGACGCGTACCGCCGGCAGGGCTTCAGGGTGCACCACCTGCCCTTCCCAGACGGGGGCGCCCCGGAGCTGGAGCAGTGCGGGCAGATCCTGGAGGAGCTCCGGCTCAGCCTGGAGGACAACCGCAGGACTGTCATCCAGTCAGTCTATTTTGCTACATATTTCCCCCCCAATTAATTTACTGGGGATGCAGACATGCCCTTTAAATGTTGGGTTGCTTTAACAGTGTGTTGATGCGTAAGTCTTACTTATTTAAGTGAACTCTTCTTATTTTCAGCTGTTATGGAGGTCTGGGACGCTCTGGATTAGGTAAGGGTATTCATGGTTTTAAAGTGTGTGTGTATGTGTTTGTGTGTGAGAGACACTAAGTGACTGATCTTTGTATGTCCTGTTCAGTCGCCTCCTGCCTCCTGCTCCAGCTGTCCGTTACAATGACTGCAAACCAAGCCATCGAGATCCTCAGGGAGTTGAGAGGAGGGGGGGCCATCCAGACGGTCAAGGTGAAGGACCGACCAATCACATCACTCAAACATATTTATGCGTATTAGTAAGGCGTATGGCCTCAAAGCGGAACCTCTCATTTTCCCCCCCAAAGGTGTCTGTGGAGCTTAGCCTTGGCACATTTTGACAACTACTCTGCAACATTGATATCTGTACTGCGCTGTAGTGACGATGATGATGATGCACTGTTCAATGCCCAATTGAACACATGTACCCATCAGTCACTTTGTTATTTTTAGCATTTTTTATTGTGTATAGTATTTTAGAAATGCATATTGTACTTGTTGCAAATAGAAATCCTGAGTCCCGATTTAGTGGGACCTATCAGATGGAGGTCTTGATAGGAATAGAACTTGAAGAGTCAGCTTTTTAATTCACTTCAACTGAAATAGTATTGAATTGATTTATATGGTTGTTTTTTGGATTCCCACAGCAATATAACTTCCTACACGAGTTTCGGGAAAAGTATGCAGCCTTCCAGCAGAGTCGAGAGCCTTCGACAGAGCGACCGGTGTCCCGCTGAACCCAGACCACTGTACCACTGTGCTGTAGTGAGAGCCAAGGGCCAGCCTTCATGGGCCAAATAATCTGCTTGCTGATTTATTGTGGACGTTTGCTGTAGATGTGTCCTCGGATGTTTGCACTTTAAATGGATACTTTTTTTTTTTAATCAAATAAATGTAATTTCCGCTGCCGTTGTCCATCTCAGTCAAACGTATTAACACACACCAAAGCTCTTGATCTTTAAAAATATTTAAAATCTGTCGAGTTCCACTCAATTCCGAGCCATCGCAAAACACTGGCGCAGAATTGAATGTAAAATGTAGCCGTTAGCATTGATGTGAAGTTAAAATGTCACCTCGACAGCTCCATTTGGAGCACTCTGGAGAAAGGTCAAAAAGAGTAAAGTACATACATATATTCTTTTAAATGTTCTGAAATTTTAAATCTAACAACTATCCTTTGAATCCCTTTTGCGTCAATGACATGCCACAATATTGTGTTGTGGGATACGTTTTTTTATTTTGATTCAAACAAACTTGTCTTGGTTCTTCCTAGATGGTGACTCAGCATTCAGAAATAATACAGTGTCATCACCTGCCTTTACCCTGATGAACACATGACCACACATGGAGAACAGACCGCTGGAGAACAGACCCCACGGTCCTGTTTAGTGTAGGGAGTAGGAGTGTTGGAACTTCTGCATAAAATAAAATTACAAAAACACACCGGGACAAGAGACAAAGTACAACGCCAAAGAATAAATACACTCCCAAAATGTCCCCCGGGAATATTGAGTTTGAATGGAAAAAAAAAACCCATGAGACAAGTTCAGAGGTAGTCGACAGCATGGCGCGTTCGCACCCGGCTATGGAAGAAGGTACAGCCACATCTCCTTGATGCCTGCCCTTTATATCTATGTATAGATAGATATACGGGCCGTGTACCGAGACTACCTCCAGCTCCAGAACTAGGTTGAGTAAAGGCCTAAAGCCTCATTCCCAACGTGCATCTACTGCTCTACTCGGAGCAGTGGATGCCCGAATATTGTCTCAGACCAATTCATCTAAAAGGAACACACCCAACAACACAATCAACAAGGTGATGATGATGATTTGAATCAGGCGTCACAATCTGTATCCATTTTGTTGGGGGACCACGTCTTGTTGCACTCTGGTCTTTAGCGAGTGCACATGCGTAGCACGGAGGGAAGGGAAATGTGTGTTCACGCAAGTCGTCACAGTGATCCATCAAGGTGGCCAATCTAAATCAGGTGTTTGGAAGCTCGGATGCAAATTCAGAGAATTATAGACCGTAAAAGGTACGGCTTGGACCCCTGACTCAATACACAAGTCACTTTCTGCTTACTTCATGTCAACTTTGAACAGAAGGGGGGAAATTCAATATGCCAATTAAAAAAAAAAAAGCATTATATCACCACACAGTTATAAAGGGGGCAAAGAATAAGTAGTCTGATTTTTGTAGATGTCGTTTCACAGAATTTTAAACCGTAGAACAAAAGGAGCACAGCTTTTGAGAGAGGGCTAAAGGTTTCCAAAATGACCCCCGGCTCTGCGTTGGAGAGGCAGACCTGAAGGCGCTTTAGTCCTCTATTAGATGGTTTGTGTGGCTGGATGTGCGTTCTCCTCTTCCTCATCCAGGTCCAGCCACGAGGGGTCAGCCATCGGTCGTCCACTGTACATGCAGGTGGTCCGGCTCTGGCCTCAAGACTGGGCTTAGGAGCTCACCAGCACGTAGATCATCCTACACACACACACACACACACACACACACACACACACACACACACACACACACACACACACACACACACACACACACACACACACACACACACACACACACACACACACACACACACACACACACACACACACACACACACACACACACACACACACACACACACCTCTTCAAAATTAATTAAAATATAAACTAATGATAAGCATACCTAAATGGAAGATGCAACTTTTACTACTAAAAAAAGTGTAAAACAATGGCAGCTTACCCGTAGAGATAGTAGAAAAAGGAGAGGAGGTAGAAGGCCAGCTTACACCAGCCTTCCTTTTGACAGTAGGCCAGGATGTCAGCGTTCATGATGGTGGTGGGGTCGTACAGCCCCGGGCCGCTCATCACCGGTCTGGTCATGTACCTGCAAGAACAAC
Source organism: Muraenolepis orangiensis (assembly GCA_027704905.1). Taxonomy (NCBI): domain Eukaryota; kingdom Metazoa; phylum Chordata; class Actinopteri; order Gadiformes; family Muraenolepididae; genus Muraenolepis; species Muraenolepis orangiensis. The sequence continues at coordinate 6,624,918 of CM051016.1, forward strand.
AAAAAAGACAGCCTTGTACATCTTCGTCTATGTGGTGTGTGTGTGTGTGTGTGTGTGTGTGTGTGTGTGTGTGTGTGTGTGTGTGTGTGTGTGTGTGTGTGTGTGTGTGTGTTGGCTGGTTGACGCAGCCTCACCTGGCCCGAGTTAAGACTGATGACTCTATGGCTGGTGAGGCTGCACACCTGCGAGTCCTTAATCAAGTCCCACCGGTTAAAGCAGCCACCAACACACGGACACACTGGAGGAGAAGAGCTCTCGCATGTTCCATCTGCTCTGTTCACTAGGATTCAAAACTCTGCAATAAACCGGATTCCTCATCCCCCTGTGGGTCCTTGTTTCTGAAGCCTGCACACTAAATCAATATGTAGTATATGTATTTCATGCAGAAACACTTTATGGAATGCGTCAAAAGGCTACTGATTTGTAGGTCAACAATGACAGACATGCATGCAATAAAACCTTTAGCTGAACACCCCCAGCGCCCCCCTCTGGTGAAACGGGGTGAAATTGCACATGCTTATTTATGGCTTAAAACAAAAACAAAAAAGCCAAATGACATCACCTGGTGTTCATTTCAACAATTGCGATAACCTGCTGCTCCCGATGGTCCGTTTACCTGAAGGCCCCTTTGGACAGGAACTCCAGACCCCACACAGTCTCACCAGCCGTGACCATCGCATACCAAATCTTGGGAGGACAATAAATGGATACTACTAATTGTATTTTAGTAGTTTTTGAGACTGGTGAGACCAAAAAGGAGCACACCTCTTCTACAAAAGTCAATTGGGACCCAGCTCTTCATGGAGGAGGTTAGAGGTGGAGATTAAGACCTCTTGCTCTGGGTATTTGGGTACCCCACAGGCAGACCAGGACACCCACCTCCAGACGTGGTAGGCCAGCAAGGGCATGTTGAGGCCCAGGGTGAGCCACTCGGCAGCGCAGAAGAACATGACGCAGAAGAAGACATGGATCAGGTACTCCGGCAGCACCAACTACACACACACACACACACACAGACACACAGACACAGACACACGGTCAGGAGTCTGGGACAGTGCATGGGTACAGAGTTCTGTAGGCTGTTTTTAGTCTGTAAAGTAAAATAAAACGGGTGTTGTGAATCATTTAACACAAATGTGAGGGTCAGACTTTATCAATACCAATTGAAATAAAAATAATAAGGACATGGAGTAGCCACTGATTTTTTTTTAAAATAAATTGCAGGCTGACCTTCAAGAAGGACAGATGACCTAGAGGCTTCACATACACTGTCCCTGGTTCTATTTGAAGCCGCCGTGCGTGCAGCAAGGTCAGGGATGTGTTGGAATAATAAATGCATTTGCATGGTTGAGGGCTAGCATGGGCAGCAGGAGAGAGAGATATACCCAACAGTGCTGTAGTATCATGCACTCTATAAAATGACACACCATGTTTAGCATCATGCATGGCTGGTGACAAGGTTCTGGTGATGGTACAAATATACAGGTACTATACAGATATAAACATATACAAGGTGTGTTGGTGCAGTTCTACAACAACAACAATGACCCATTTTATCCATAGCAAGGAGGGAACATCTAGACACTGCTCTCTCAGGGGGGGGTGGGGGACACACACAACTCGAAGGAGGTGGGGGACCATGCTAGTTATGGAAGCCCGCTACTGGAAGGGTCAGAGGCCCAGGCCGGGGCAGATGGAGTCGCCTTATGGAAGCCATGCATATAGAGCCCAGGCTGGTGGGGGGAGCACCACACGCCTACAGGCGGAGAGGTGAGTGGGTGGATGGATGGATGGGTGGAGGTAGTGAAATCCTGCACTGGGTTGCCAGAAAATGTAAGAGCAGCCGATCGCACGTTTGAGGGGGGGGGGGGGGGGGGGGGGAGTCTGAATTGAGTCGAAAGGACAGGACACAGACTGTTGTGAAACTAACTACAGACCCCGCTGTGACGACTGACCACGACATGACCAAAATAGAACCTTCTGGTGAACCAACGAGACTCCTCCCACTACTAAAATTCCGGACCAATCGCGGCCCACTGAAATATCGCTGAGCTAGGATTAGTATTCCACTGCTACCATCTGTTCCAGACCCCAGGTGAGCTTTCTGGAGCTTTTAAAGCCAAAACAATCCACTTAATCCTGTCATTTTCCCCCAAATGAATTCACGTAATTGCTTCCACCAGATACCTACGAGACAGGGAGGAGTTTAAATAAAAAAATAAAAAATTCTAGATGGGTTCTGGGGGCTGAATTTATTAGTGTATTGATGCTTTACCAATAACTTTAATAAACACTAAATGCAAACAGAGGGGAGGTTGTAATCAAGACCATGCATGTCTTGAGCATTTGCAAGTCTTTTCAGTTAACACACGCTTTGGGTCATCCAGAACGTTGGGAGAACCGACCGTTGATAAACGATTGTACTGCTCATTGAATGGTGCCACTGTCCAATGTGTTGACAGCAACACACTATTTGATTCATGTGACCTATACAACCTCATGTATATATGTGCTATAAGACTGAAGCTGGCATGTTTGTAAAGAATATAAAATGATGAGAAAACTATACAATCAGTGGATTTTACACCCATAAGAGACTCAAAAACACAGACGTTTGCCTTCTGTGGTGGCCAGACAGACACCCTGAAAATAATAGAATAAATTCAGTCTTCCCTTTTCCGATTAGTTAACTGAAAAAACCTTTGCAAACACTCCAGCGTGCAGAATGACAGACTGCAGACTGCACTGTACTGGGCGGGCATTCTGTAAATGTTTATACAAACCTTCAACGCAATTTTGATTCGTTTAATCTTTTTGACCTTTTCAACTGTCTTTTTGCCGTTAACAAAAAAGTGTACAAAAAAAAATACAAAAAAAAAAGCAGATTAGAAAACCAAAAAAAATTAAATGCGTTAGAGTTTGACAGCTGACACATCACTCCTTGGTTTACAACAGGCAGGTTATTTAGCAGAACGGTGCAGAGGAAATCAATTGGAAATGTCTTCAAGGTGCATTAATTAACTGATCCTAAAGACAACGCTAAACAAAAGCACAAGAGCATGCGTTAAAAAAGGCGAGGGAGGACGGACAACTATCGACGAGTCTCTCACCGGATTTAATGTGTTGCATTGATCTATCGGGTTCTTGTAGTCCGTTTTCAGCTCATCGAAGGCGATTATCTGCAGAGAGGGCAAAAGTTACGTTTTACTGAAATAACACACACACACACACACACACACCAATATGATAACTGATTCCGTTTTTGAAACCTGGAAACTCATTGAAAGGGTGTGTACGTTGCATATGGCAAATACAAATATTGAATCTCGTGTGTGTGTGTCAATCAAGGGTCGACCGATTTAACTGGTAAAAAGATTCAGGTTGACATAACAAATGCTTGGCCGGTAGACTTTCTGCACACACACACACACACACACACACACACACACACACACACACACACACACACACACACACACACACACACACACACACACACACACACACACACACACACACACACACACACACACACACACAGTGTGTTATGTATTCATTGTTATTCGTCCAGTGTGTAAACAGTACTACAAATAATGATTACAAATCAGAATACATAAACGACTGTCAGTCACAATCCGGGGGGCGGGACTCCCTGAGCCAAGGGATTACCTCACGTCAAGAGGTTAGTCGGCGTCGGCTAGCCCGAGACGAGACCACACACCGACTGTTATAGTTATAATACGACAGTTCATATAACAGTACATATCTTACATGTGTGTGTGTGTGTATACAGGCAGTACAACACGTATGGGTAGTTAGTTAGTTCACACCCGTGTGGTGCCCGGTCGGTATATTTATGTAAAGGCGCTACCGTTAGCTAGCAACAGGGTGTGTGTGAGAGCCATTCATTCTGGAGTGGACGCGTTCCGGGTGACAGGAAAAAAGGGACAAAACGCCACGACTTCGACAGGGATCCTCCATTACACAACGGGGGGGGGGGGGGAGGCGGCGACGACGACGGGACCGTTAAAAGTCGACGACGCCACCCACCCAAGAAGCCCCCACCCTAACGCTTTGGGCTCGGTGGCGTCGTAGGAGGACGACGATTAACATCGGGATGAACTATTACATCTGGAAGTATACTTACGTGCCAAATCGCGAAAAAGATGAGGGCTGCCGTGAGCAACAGTGCGAGCATGTAACAAAAGGCCGCGAATGTGAACGCCATTGTTTTTTTTTTTGTTCTTTTGTTTTGTTCGTCTACCGCGCGGGACGTAGCCGTAGCCCCACAGATTGGAGATCTGTCACCGGTATGACGTCACACTCACAGCACGTGGTTTGAGCGCAGCTTAACGCGAGACTGTGGTGGAACCCGCAGGATGGCGAGATCTGTCAAATGCTGTCGTCTATAGTGTGTGTGTGGGGAAAAACAAGACAAAAATGTATATTAGACAAAGTACAAATTATGAAAATGCAGTTTAAAATTTTGACTCAAAACATACAGGTTAATTAAGGTTGACATTTCACAAGAATCCGTGTATGATTAGATTCGATTAAAATTGAGTACAGTACAGCAAAAATAATTTGGCATCTAACCAGAGTGCAAATGTTACAGTAAAGTGCCTGGTAATATATGTTACCATGCACTTTACTGTAACTTTAACATCTGACATTGTAACATTGTGGTGCAGAGTTCTGAGAGATGACAGCTGAGGGGAAGAAGCTGTTCCTAAGCCTTCTTGACTTGGAACAGAGGTTTTCTGTAGCGCCTCCCGGAGGGGAGGAGGGCAAATGGTTCCGTTCCAAAGCCCCTTCACTGTCATTGTACAAGTACGACATTGTCAAGCAATCCTCACGACACTCTTACAAACTATTTGAAAATATAAATAATTGAAAAAAGTAAACCAAATAAAACGGTAAATTACGGTTGACTGGACTTGTGTGTACCAAAAATTGTACAAATATTTCCGCAATTCTAGATGGGTTCCCATGGCTTTGTTTATTGATAATTTACCAATAACTTTACTCAAAATACTAAATGCAAACATAGAACTGTCCATGATGTGCAGCTATTCAGTTTCCCGTAGATTTCCCAGTGTGGGAGAAAAAAAACAAGAAAAAATAAATTGAAACATCAGTTTGTTTATTGGGAGAATATTAGACAACGTACAAATGATGTAAATTCAATAATATTTCACAAGTGACACTGATTACACGCATCAGTGTAATGTACATTTGAGCGTTTGTTTCAGCTGTGCATTTCTTGGAAAAGATCAAGGATTGGTCTGAACGAGTATGAAAAGAATCAACAGCTGTGCTAGGTATATATAACTGTACGGCTTGTACTAAGTAGAAGACTAGGTTATGTTGTAAACTTTTTTATAACCACAGGACTTAACCAAAAGCATGGCTCCACCCATTGTCGTTCCAACACATACCTACATTAATGGAAACAGGCAGGTACAGTAATTGGCCACACTTGCCTATACCATCAAGCAATTCTCAGCTAAAAAAAATTGTTTTTGTATTCACATATTCAATAGAATACATCAGCTCAGCATTAAACCTCCCTTCTGTCAAATCTAAATCATATCCAAAGAACATTTGACTTGACTTGTCGAATTATAAAAAGGTGTGGATCTTCAGCAGAGGTGAGAAGGGGACTACATTGAGTCAGACAGCATAGCATCAATAACTCCTGTACTTTTGGTCAACAAACACAAAGGACATAACAAATTAATAAAGAATAAAAGAACCAGAGAAGGGTCTCTTTTTTTTACCACATTGTTGTTACAGAACATACATTACTTTCCCTATTTTGGCCTCCTAATTTCCATCAATATATTTTTTTTAAATGACAATAATGCAAAAAAAAATAGAAGCATCTGCAAGATGTGGGTTACAGTGTGACGCCATACTTGATGTGGAAAGCCTCTGCCAGCAACTGCCAAATAAACCACACCCCTTTTTTAATAAAGCTCTCTGGGGAGCTCTGCCACTCTCGCACTCCTTGTATACAAGTTGAAAGACAAACATTCACAAATATTTTAAAAAAGGACAACATTGGCGTTCGGTGAAACAAGGACTTGACGTTATAGGATGACCACCACATTCATTTAAAAACCACAACACCACCAGATGTGGGCCTTGTTCACCTATAGTTGCCATCTTCAGGGAACTGAAGGGAGCCAAGATGAACGCTGGGTGAATAATCATCCACCCACCGTGACGGCCCATACAGTCTCTCAGAAGGTGAAGCTAGTTTTAAGAATAGACCCTGTAAGTTGACGGAGGAAAAGGCCTGTCCTGGCTGAGACAGACTGAGGTGGTTTGTTAGAAAATGGCAGACACGACACCATTTCAGGAATGATTCAGTAGAAATGGTATTTAAAGTCCACCGAGCATTAGACGGGTCAATGGTAGGACTACAGGGCCTACCTCACGGTCCTATCACAGTCAATAACACTATGTTCAGCATGCACCAGTACGAATCTACAACGTGTGTGTGTGTGTGTGTGTGTGTGTGTGTGTGTGTGTGTGTGTGAAGAACTGCTCCATTGTGCGTAGCAGCGGTGCATGGCTAATCAATTGATTTACATTTTACAAATTGATAGATTTACAAATTGTCTCATGTAAATCACTTTGTCATGCCTGTTGTTGTCGTTGTTGGGTCTTGTTAGGTGTGCAGCTTGTAAGTGTATGGGCTGTTTATTCTGGAGTCCCTAAGCGCCAGTTGGTGACCCCTTGACCCCGTTGAAAGCTCCATCTAAGAATTACAGCAATGACTGTCAGAAGGAAGCAACATAATCAATTTAAACTATATTTCATATATATATTTCATATATATATACTGTATATCTTTTTTTTTCCAATAATCAAGACAAATAAACATGTGAAACATAATGAAATGATAACTGTGCTTTCCTAAGAACAAAAAAAAAAGGTTTTACCAACAGCTAGTTAAGGACTTATTTAGGGAAAATCAATGTCCAGGACAAAGCCTTAATGGTCTTGTCTGGTTTGAGGGACAGGGACTATGGATTCATTACAGACACTGGACTGGCACAAGAGGCACACTCTGCATGAAACAGCATCTCCAAAACTAGTTATCCAAGTCTTGTTACTTTTATTTATTCACTTTCTCCCACTGGCGTGGTAATTCGTAAATCTGGACCATTTTAAAGAATTGCATGGATATGAAAGATATCGATTGTCCTAGCCTACTGGAGTGTGTGTGTGTGTGTGTGTGTGTGTGTGTGTGTGTGTGTGTGTGTGTGTGTGTGTGTGTGTGTGTGTGTGTGTGTGTGTGTGTGTGTGTGTGTGTGTGTGTGTGTGTGTGTGTGTGTGTGTGTGTGTGTGTGTGTGTGTGTGTGTGATTAAGGGTATTGGGGAACAGTAAACACAATTTGATCCAGGTCTGGTACCACCAGCAAACTCGTGAGACGTCCACGACCCGGGGATCTTGCCGATTCCTTAAGTGAAGAGGCTCAGCTTGTCCTTCAGCCATTCCTCGGTCAGCTCCTCTGTGTCTCGCACCTCAAACACCTACAGACAGACAGAGAGACAGACAGAGTGTGGCTGTGTCGCAAAATCACTAACCCACTCCCTTCTCCCTCTCAATAGAGTTCAATGTAGAGGACTATATAGTGAGTTTATCTTCTAAATAGAAAAAGCACATTACGCGAGTCTCCGTTAATGACCTAATTGCGGTCGCATAATTAAACGTGCAAACTCACTATACAGTGCACTATATAGTGAGTAGGGAGTGATTTCAAACAGCCTGTACTGATCGACGTACACTTTTATAATCTACCACCATTGGTACCACCACCACTGTTCTCCCATCACACATCCGCTTGCATATTGCTGGGTCGCCATGGCGATCACTCGTGATCATAAATAGTTTGCGCGGCGGACAGAACAACATAGCCAGCCAGCCAGAACCTTTTGGGCTCGTGGTGGACCACCCCTGTGGCCTTTGACCGCGTGTCCTTCCAGCGAGTGGAGAGAACAGACGATCAGAACCGAACAGACGATCAGAACCGAGCAGACATTCAGAACCGAGCGGGCGATCAGAACCGAACGGTCGATCAGAACCGAGCGGGCGATCAGAAACGAGCGGTCGATCAGAACCGAGTGGACGATCAGAACCGAGCGGTCGATCAGAATGGGGGATGGGGGAGGAAGGGGCGTGGCCGCTTCCTTTACCTTGGTGAGGTTCAGAGTCTTCACTAGCCGGAGCTTGCTTCCAGCGTACATCATCTGCATCACTGGTTTACAATCTGAAATAAACACAGAACAACCACGGTGACTAAAATAGTGTTGATTTGCAGGGAATGTCTTGTCCTATGACGATTGTACCAATGTAATAAGAGTTATGCTATACATACCTTATTTAAATAACTTGACAGTTTTTACAATTAGATTTTCTTTCATTCTATTGCACAACACCCCCCACTTTGTACATCCTGATCTCATATGACCTCATTGAGGAAGTGCTGAGATTCAACTTCTGTTTAAATAAAGGTGGTTGACGACTGGCAGTCTCCCCTGCCACACACTACTAACATGTCTACGTTGTGAAGTTTGTAGTGGTTAACAAGCGGAGCAGATGGTACATGCTAACGCTCCTTCCTCATTGTGTGTGTGTGTGTGTGTGATGGCTGTTTTAACCTGTGGGCCTTGATTACCAAGGACGCACAGGTGTGCAGCCTTACCCAGCAGCCCCAGACTCTAAATCAGTCTGACTGATTTAGAGAAAAGGGGGGAAGGGTCTCACCGCAAGGACTGGAGAAGATGAAGATGAGCGGGTAGGAGACACGCCCGTCGCCATGGTGATGCTGGTAGCTGTAGACCACAAACGTTCCGGGCAGGTTAAGGAGCACCACTCTCTCTCAGACTTGACGTAACACCAGTTGGGCTTGGTCATCAGGAGCAGCCTCCTGGCAACTCGGCTGCTTTATAGATATACGGCCGTCGATGCTTTTCACGTCAGATATATTTGTAAGCGGTTCAAATGTGGCTAAGTTTGTTTTTACGTTATTGGCACAACAGAACGCCACCGTCCTGCTGCATGTGTCTTCCGTTTAAACACCAGGGAAAACCAAAAGGATATCTGGGCTGCTGCTCAGGAAGCTCATTCCTCAGGTCGTCTAGAGAAATATCCTGAAGTAGGAAAAAAAAAAAGGTTAATAATATAATCATAACAATAACAAGGATATATATTCTTCTTTTCCAACAACTTGCCTCAAGTTCCTCGTCCAGAACAACAAGCTGCTTATTCATATCGATCTTCACTGGGGGGGGGAGAGGTTTATTAAGTAAGCATCTCAAAGTTCATATCAGTGTAATACATAGAATAAGTATCTAGAATAGAACAGTATCTATCCTATGGTCTATTGTCGAGGATACGTTACAGTTATTGCCAACACCCTGAAGCTGTTTCTGATTGGCCTGAACTTAATGCATTTGACACAAAACCAAAAAATCTGCGTAAGATGAGGTTGAAACTTCGGTAAGTCTGTGCATCAACATAAAACAGGCAGAGGGACGACAACACACTTTATATAGAACAGAATTATAAACATGTATATATATAAAAGTAAAAAAATAAAAACTGCTCACTAATGATGGCGGCATTGTTGGTGGCCTTGCGGAAACGGAACGCCTTGAGCTTGGCCACGAGGGCCTCGTCCACGTCGCACACCTCGGGCGATTGGCTCTGAAGACAAACAAACAGGGCGAGATATGAGCCAGTTCTGATCACACAGATCAGACAACTGGAGCGGGAGGACGCATGTGATGGGCCCGGTTGACGGGAGTCGTAGAATCTCGGTGACCCAGATGGTTGTCCTACACTATGTGTTTACGTTGACCCACGTGACGTAGCCTGAATATTGTTGTCACTCTGCGCAGCTTTAAGGGTTAATCCGCGTTAATAGATTCTGGAGGACTTCGGTAGACTCCCCGCTGGGGTAAATACCACAGGACGAGTCAGACAGGAGCCCAGCAGCCCAGTTGACTAAGACTACTGAAATACACATGTTTCCACATACATCTATCCATTTGCCCGAATACAAGTGAATAACATTAAATACACATTCACTCTCTCTATGTCCTTTCCCAAACAGCTGGCTAGTATATGGTCAATTGACTGCATTCATATAGGGCTTTTACTCATTAGGCGCTTCGTAAGTTATGCCTCACATTCACCCATTCATACACAGACGGTGGTGTCAACCATGCAAGGAGACAGCCAGCTGGTCAGGGGCCATTAGGATGTGTGGCTCTGGAACTCGACCCTTGCCTTAGGAGGAGCCGGGGGGATCGAACCAGCCAGACACACATTCGTCAAGGCCTGTGGGTGTGTCTGCTTTGTTGACAGGATATAGGAAGCGACTAGTGAAGTCGTCCACAACATTCAACAATTAAACCAAGCGAGCATCAAACTCACGGGGCTCATAAATCATATATGTGTGTGTGTGTGTGTGTGTGTGTGTGTGTGTGTGTGTGTGTGTGGTGTGTGTGTGTGTGTGTGTGTGTGTGTATATAGATATAGAAGACACCAAACACAACCCCACCACAGAAGAACACAGAACCCCGACGCTAACTCCCCTTCATACCAAGACGTGTGGGAGCAGATCTCCACCACACCGATACAGGATGTAGCTACGGCTAGCTAGCATGCTAACGCTAGCTGCAAGATGTGCGAGTGTGCTCTCTTAAATTATATTCATTATTATTACGCGCATGAAAGGGCAACGCCGAGAGGTTGAGTGTAAATGATATAAATCAATAATAAACGTTTCTTTACATTTATTTATGTTGCAAAACGTACCATTTTTTACAGACGGAAGGCGGCGGGGCTGCAGATGCTGAGGAGGGTGTAGTTGGGTGTAGTTGGAGTAGTTGGGTGAATGTGTTGTTTTTGGACTTCCTCAAACCAAATGAAACATCTTGTGACTTGTTGGACGGATCCTCCTCCTCCTCCTCCTCCACCTCGTACTGATCCTCCTCCTCCAAACAAAACACCTTTCGAATAATAACATGATGCATGCGATTCATACCATAACCATGTTATTAAATAACATGCATGCGATTCATACCATAACCATGTTATTAAATAACATGCATGCGATTCATACCATAACCATGTTATTAAATAACGTGCATGCGATTCATACCATAACCATGTTATTAAATAACGTGCATGCGATTCATACCATAACCATGTTATTAAATAACGTGCATGCGATTCATACCATAACCATGTTATTAAATAACATGCATGCGGTTCATACCATAACCATGTTATTAAATAACATTTAATTATTTTCTCTGCACTGTACTTGTGCTGTGCAATGACAATACATTAGAATCTAATCTAATCATAGTGGTTTTATTGCTTGTGTCATGTGGTTGCGAAATGCAACCACAATAATAATTAAACAGACTTTTAACATTTCACTTAACATGTCAAATACCACAGGCAGCATCCCTTAATAATACAAATAAAAACAATATAATATATATTATCCTTATAAATAATAGTTTGTGCTTCCAGTAATCACGTCTTTTTGTGGTTGATTCTAAATCAAATCAAAATAGAGGTGGTTGATATTAGGATGACAACTAATACAGTGTTTGTATAGACAAACATTTATAAAAAATAAGGTTTCGATGACCTTGGAGCCTACATAGGAAACCCCCCAACATTGTGTTATTATGGTTATTATTATTAGGATCATTAGGATTATTATTATCATCATAAGACGTATTATATTTGTTATGGCAATAATAATTATAATAATAATAATAGTTATTATTATTTGTACTATTATTATTATTATTATTATGATTATGATAATGTTATCATCATAAAGTATTATTACAATGACTACTAACTTTTATTTCCCCGGTGACGTCACCGTACAGGGGCGTACGGGCTTCCGGTTGGACCGGAAGAGAGCGAGCAAATCGCGACGCTGTAGTTGCTGTATTATACAGGGCTCCACTACGTTGGGCCACCACCACCACCCTCCTCACCCTCCTCTTCGTCGGCCACCACCATCGTTCTGTCACCCGACTTCCACCACAAAGTGTCAGCCTCCCTGCCGGCAACAACCGCTCGAAGAGCGGTCCTGCGAAAGAGAGAGAGGTACAGCCCGATGGAGCCCAACTTGTACTGTATACTTTATAGCCAGTGTGTTGTCTCTCTAGCTAAAAGGGCTAATTATCGGCTAAGTAGCTCGCCGTACGTCGAAGAGTGCGATCAGCAAACCGTAAAAGTTGCATTTCGCTGTCCTTAGAGCTAAATAATATTACACGGATTGTTGTACTACGTGTGTTTTTGGTCCACCGAGCGGACTTCATGGTGGATGTGAGTCACTGACTGCCACTGGAATAGTTACTCAGTACTTCGAATGTGTTTTCAGCTAGATACTATTCAGCTACATATGTACAGCTGGATATTGTAAGCTCTGCAATAATCATTGAATAACTAATAAAAGCGGATTTCTGTATTTTCTCTTAGATCATGGATTTTTCAGTAAGTACAAAGTTCTGATGTTTTGTATCCGGCTTTATACTTTTTCCCAATGATTGACATGTGCCTATTCTATTTATATTCCTACGTTTTGTTTTAAATATATATATATATATATATGTTTGTGTGTGTGTGTGTGTGTGGTTAAAAAAGTGATGATCTTCCCTTTCTGTTCCATGTCAGTTGACTGATGCCTTAGGAGATGACGTCTCAGGCAAGGCCAGTAACATGGGTAACACCAACCCCTCGGCCCCAGCCAGCCATCCCCCGGCCCCCGCCAACCCCGGCTGGCCGGGCTCGGCCCCCGGAGCCCCCACACAGCCCACCGCCCCCGGTGGCATGCCTGGAGGGCCGTCCGGCCCGGGAGCTCCCGGCCAGTTCCCTGGGAGCCCGTACCACACCCACCCCCAGGCCCCAGGCCAGTACCCGGGGCCTCCCTCCGTGCCCGGGGGCTTCCCAGCAGGTCCCGGCGTCCCCGGACAGTATCCTTCCGGACCCGGGGCGCCGGGCCAGTTCCCGTCGGGACCCGGTGCTCCGGGGCCCTTCCCAGGGCCTTTCCAAGGGCAGTACCCGCCCGAGGGTGCCCCGGGACAGCTCCCCGGAGCCCCGGTCCCCTACCCGTCCGGACCCTTTCACTCTGGCCCTGGGGCCCCTCCCGGACCCTACCCCAACATGCCCTTCCCCGGGGGTCAGCCCGGAGCCGGTAATGGGATGTACGGACCTGGTGACCCCGGGGCCTTCCCCCCCGCCGCCGGCCCTGGGCACTTCCCTGGATTCCCTGGAGGGGCCTTCCCCCCTATCCCTCCCGGTTCCTGGGGGTCACCTGGTGGAGGCGGCTTTCCTCCTGCCCCCGGGCCCTTCGGGGGACAGATGGGGCCCTATGGTGGCCCGGCTGCTCCAGGCGGGATGCTGGTGAGTTTAAAATAGTTAAATATTATCTGCATAATAATGTTGTTAACACGCTCTTATCACAGCTACTTACGCAGGTGACCTGGCAGTACGAAATTGTGTTATTCATCTTGTTAATATGAATGCTTGTGAACTGCTCTATTTTTATGTTTGCGTACCTCAGCGTTATGCTATTGTCTGCTTCAACAAATGTACACCTTGTAAGTCGCTTTGGATAAAAGCTTCTGCCAAATGGATAAAAGCTTCTGCCAAATGCCGTAAATCTAAATGTAATCAGACTCGGCCTCAGACTTCCTTGTTGGGTTCCGAGGGGGTGCGGTTCTACTTTGTTGATTGTTCGGGGGTAGCTCTTCTTCGGTGGTTTTTCGGTGGTAGACCTTCTTCTGTGGTAGACCTTCTTCTGTGGTTTCTCAGGGGTAGCCCTTCTTCGGTGGTTGTGGTTGTTCGGGGGGTAGCTCTTCTTCGGTGGTTGTGGTTGTTCGGGGGGTAGCTCTTCTTCGGTTGTGGTTGTTCGGGGGTTGCTCTTCTACGGTGGTTCTCAGGGGTATCTCTTCTTCTGTGGTTGTTTGGGGGTAATTCTTTTTCGCTGGTGGTAGGGCAGTTGTCTGTCTTCTTGGTGTCAGAGTAGGCGGTTAGAGCGGGGATGCGTGGGCTGACGGATTGTAAGTCTGGCTGACGGGTGCTAGAGTTTGTGCTGAAGTTGCACCGCTGTGGTCCTCGGACACCCCCCCCCCCCCCCTCCTCTCTTTCTGGTCTGCTGGTGCAGTGGGATGAATATACAAAGCGCAGAGCCCACCGTACGCCTAGTCATGCCCCTGTGTCCTTGTGTTCCAGCCCAGCTTTTATCCACCCTATCGCTGACGGCAGCCTGCTATGTCAGTGACCAATCAAGACCCAGGCGACACCCCCCCCCCACTTATCTGCTGATGGTTTAAGTGGTTGATTTATGAAAGGCTGTGTTTCTGCAGGCTTACCCCTAATGGTGGGGCCAAAGTGCAATATAATCTAAAAACTGAACTGTGTATATACTATAAATATACTGAACTTATTTTTCATAAAGATTTATAGTTCCCGCTTATTAATAATGACCGTTACTTCATGTGTTCCGGATAACAATTCTCAGCTTGCATGCATTTGTGGTAATCGATGTGAATTTTAGAAATAAAATATCTGTGGTTTCCATGTCGGCTTGTTTGTCCTTTATTAATATAACCACCAGTGGTTGCCAGTGCCTTGCGTAAGAGTGGAGGAAGGTCCGCCTGCCGAGGAGGAGATGTTGAGTCATTGCTCATGTTGGTCATTGTGATGTCGAATGTGGGTGGGGTGCAAAAGGAATGTTCAATCAAAACTTTATTTATTTAAGCATGTTTATCACGACGGGCGGCCCCAAGGGTCATTAGTTGAACCAATTAGAATGTTGTACCGCTACAACTTTATTTGTGATGATTTAATTTACGGTCTGTGAACACCCCTCCCCCCAAGGCTCAACAGTTAAAACCTTTGAGAACATTGTTCAGCTCTAACTTTATTTGTGATGCATTTCCATGACGATTTGCTTCAATGCTGTTTTTTCCCACTGTGGCTGTCCCTCAGATGGTTTGGGGTCAACCAATGTAATGTGTGTATTCATATTCATCTTTATTAAATATTGATCATGGCTAATATATAAGATCATTACCATAATACCTCCGTTGTTTAAAGGACTAGATCTGCTTAACTCTTCTCTCCCTGGCCTCCCCCCTCCCCCCCCACCCAGATGGTTCCTCACGACCTGCCCCTCCATGCTGGGATGATGCCTGGCCTCCTGATCACCATCGTGGGGGAGCCCGTCCACGGGGGGGACAGGTACCGTCCTAGAACACTAATCCATCCACAATTTACCTTCCAGTTGCTGAGTCGACACTTTCATTCAGAGAGAGACTTGCTGTGTCATTATTGATGCTCTAGGAGGCTGTGGCCATTAAGGACCTTTTTTGGGGCTGGTAGTCCAATGCCCTAACCTCTACTCTATCCATTAGATTAGTCATTTAGCACAGGGGTTCCCAACCGCCGGGCCGCGGACCGGTACCGGGCCGTGGAGGTGTTACTGCCGGGCCGCGAAACAGCTGTGTGTTTATCATCATATTTGACTCAAATAATTTGAGTATAGGTGAACGGCGGGTGGTATAATCTATATATAGAGATTATATAGCGGTATATATGGGCGGTATAATCTATAGATAGATAGATATATATATATATAGATGAAATATATATATAGATGAAATATATATTGGCGGCATAACGGGAGACGTTCAGTTGCACGCGCTACTAAAGAGACTACGTGCTAGTGACGTGTCGGTCGCGAACAAGCCGGGTTTTTTGTTACGGTGCTCCGCGTACATGCGCGTTTATACTGAAATCGAGCCCTGCCATTTTGTTAGGGGTGTGTGTTGACACACACTTTGACAACCGGTCCGCGAAAATTGACAACCGGTCCGCAAGATTTTTTTCATGTATCTGCCGGTCCGTGGCACAAAAAAGGTTGGGAACCCCTGATTTAGCAGACGCTTTTTTCCAAAGCGACTTACAATAGTGCGTTCAACGTAGGTGAGAGAACAACTTGTCAAAGTTGTTCAAAAGTGCATTTCCTTCCTAACAAGTCTCCAAGAACTGAGCCAGTGCTCAGGTTAAAGTACAATCATTTCAGGTAAAATATCTAACTAGTAAGACGCTAGTAAAAAGTAATAAGAGGACATGCTGGGATGTAGGCCTTGACCATTTTCTGGAGGTAGGAAGGAGCTGTTCCTTTCACTGCCTTGTATGCTATAGCACCAGGGTGTTGAACTGGATGCGAGCAGCTACAGGTGTTGAGAACTTGGGTCGGTTGAACACCAGACAAGCTGCAGCTTTCTGAATGAGCTCCAGGGAACAACAGTTCAGTCTTGTCCAGGTTGAGCTTTAGGTGGTGAATCGTCATCCACTCTGAGATGTCTGCCAAGCCCGCGGCAATGCGTGTTTCCACCTGTGGGTCCGAGGGTGGGAATGAAAAATATAATATGTGAATATGAAAAATAAGTTGGGTGTAATCAGCATAGCAGTGGTAGGATCAATTAAGGGATTGGATAACGGAACCAAGGGATGTTGTGTAGAGGGAGAAGAGGACCCAGGATGGATCCTTGTGGAACCCCAGTCGTTGTCAGTCTGCATGGTTCTGGCATGGACCCTCTCAGTTCCACCTGGTAGGATCAACCCGTCAGTTAGGATGCAAACAAGGAGAGAGCAGAGCCGAGACACCATGCCCTCAAGGGTGGAGAGGAGAATCTGGTGGTTCAGTGTCAAATGCTGCAGACAGGTCCAGGAGTATCAGGACCGAGGAGAGGAAGTTCGCTCTGGCAGCATGGAGCGGCTCTGTCATTGCCAGAAGGGCAGTCTCTGTGGAGTGACCCACCTTGAAACCAGATTGGTGGGGGTCCATGAGGGAGGTCTGGTGGAGGTTCAAGGACAATTCTCTATCCTACTTATGTTGAACGGGACTGTAGCAGGGAATCCTGCCACCTGGGTAGCTTATCTGGGCTTCTCTCATACTCACACAGGTAGATGTTGAAAACCAGGTAATTGGAGAGTTGGCAAGATGTTAGAGGTTAGAGCAGGTGTTACATGCTGACACGGTTTAGCTCTCTACATGCGTGGGGATGTATGTGGTGATGGCCGGTTTATCCCATGTGCCTTAATTCATGTCATTGTTCACAGGTGTACAGACTCACCTACTCATATTAAGTTATCAGTAGGACAATATACCCAATATAATTTGATTAGATTAGATTCAAATTGATTGTCATTGCACAGCACAAGTACAGTACAGCTAAAATAATTTAGCATCTAACCAGAGGGCAAATGTTGCAGTAAAGTGCATGATAATATCATTTACAGGTTAAAAGACAGTCTAGGTATAAATGTGATCTGAGCATAATAATAGGTATATGTATATACAGGTAAGTGATAATTTAACAGGTAGTGACCAGGGGTATGCTATTATTGAAAGCAGGATACAAATATATAGATGTAAATGTATATACAAGTGAGCATATATAAATGTATGGCAAATATAAATGTATATGTATATCATACCAATACAATACAATAATACCAATATTATAATGAGCCGTTCATCTTTCAGCATGACAACATATCCAATATAATACAAATATTACAATCAGCTGCTCTGAATAAAAAAAAATCCAAATACATAACTAAATAATGTAATACTTCATAATTACAAAATAATATACTAATGGTTAAATACATAAGTAAATAATGTATTGTTAAATAGTCAGTCTATAGTTAATTCTAGAATAGTAAATGATGTACAAAATGTACAAAAAAAAACTGATGTATTTTGGTAATTGTAGATAGTTAGATGACGCTCTCACAGCTATGGGGGTAATTAACTTCAGCCTAGTTAAAGACCAGAGTGGATGGTCGATAATATCGTCGACCTCTCAACCCTGAGGACCTGGAAACTGGTGATGGATGCTGCTGATTCTCTCCTGCAGGTTCAACGTGGACTTCATGAAGGGCCATGACGTGGTGCTCCACTTCAACCCCCGCATGCTGGAGCAGAGCATCGTCCGGAACTCCAACCTGGGGGGCCGCTGGGGTCCTGAGGAGCGGGGCGGGGAATTCCCCTTCGCACCGGGACGCCAGTTTGAGGTACAAAAA
This sequence comes from Muraenolepis orangiensis, assembly GCA_027704905.1. Classification (NCBI taxonomy): domain Eukaryota; kingdom Metazoa; phylum Chordata; class Actinopteri; order Gadiformes; family Muraenolepididae; genus Muraenolepis; species Muraenolepis orangiensis. The sequence continues at coordinate 6,643,072 of CM051016.1, forward strand.
TTGCAATTGGTTCCCATTTTATGTGATTTTATTATATTATCTATTTTATTTAGGGGACACTTTTTTTTTTTAATCCAAAGTGCGTTGAGAAGTCAGAGAGAGAGTTGCTCGTTGACCGAGGATGCTGGGTATCCAACCCAGGAGCTTTGGGCTGGGAGTCCAACACTCTAACCGCTTCTCTCTTTCTCTCTCGTTCGCTCTCTACTCTCCACTCCATCATACCTATCCTTCTCTCTCTCTCATACATCCTCCCATATTGCTCTCTCTCTCCCTCTTTCTAATAATAATAATCATTTCTCTCCCCTCCCCCCTTTCTGTCTCGCTCTCTTTCTTCGCTCTTTCTTCTCTCTTTCTCTCTCTTCTCTCGCTCTTTCTCTCTTCTCTCTGCCCCCCCCCCCCCCAGCTGAAGATTCTAGTGGAGGAGGACATGTTCAAGGTGGCGGTGGACGGCACTCACCTGCTGGAGTACGAGCACCGGGTGGGCGGTCTGGAGGAGGTCACCCTGGTGCGGGTGGTGGGAGATGTGAGCCTCCACAGCGCTGCGCCCAGCATGATCTAAACGCCACCTCCTCCACCTCCTGCGTCTGGCAGTGGTCCACCACCCAAACCCAACCCCCCATTCTACAAACACAAACCGTGCTCTCTCTCTTTCCTCTGATTGGTCAGGCTGGGGTTAGCCGCCTTAGCCTCCCCGGGCCTGTTCTCCTGCATTTTTTTTTTTAAACAATTAATGCGTGAAATTTTGCTTTTAAAGCATGACAAAGCCTATCAATTGATAAATATTTTATTGTACATTAATATCCGATTTGCTGCCATTGATTTGGCGGAGCACTTGCCGTACTGATGCATTTATCGTGGTTGTCAAAATATGAATACCATGAAATTAGCTGTTAAAGCATGACAAAAAAAATTAATCAATGTTGTACGTCAATATCCAAGTTTGCCATCGATTTTTGGCGCTCCCCCTGCAGTACCCCCACTGGCCACTGGAGGGCTGTAGCCCCTAGGTTGGGAATCGTGGATTTATAACGAGAAAATACAAAACGCACTGCAGTACATGCACTGCAACAAACACACACACACACCATTGAGGACTCGCGTGAAGACCGCACCGCTGTATCTTATGCCCTTCTCCTCGCTCAGGCGTTCTACTGATCGATATACATAGGCACATAGTCGGGGGGAAAAATCACCCCCATCTTTACCGTGGCACGCAATTCCCCAGAGGGTCATCTGAACCGCGATCGATGGAGAGTGGCATGTGTGGTTTGGTTGCCACTCAGAATTCATTGTTCCTTTTTTGTTTTGACCTAACATTTCACTGAAGTTGGTCTCATCAGGCCGCTGCTGTCCTGTGGTAGCGCAGACTTTGTACCACTAATACGACTAAACTATGATGACTAACGTAGACCATGTACAGAAAAGGCTGCCTCCATAGCAACACACCATACACCATGTGTGAATCTGTGTTCACTATCTGATGTGCTTTATATAGCAACACACCATACACCATGTGTGAATCTGTGTGTTCACTATCTGATGTGCTTTATATAATCAAACTAGGCCGATACGCATGACATGGTTTGCAAACAAATGGCTGATAATCAATGAGCTGTCTTTACCGTAGACAACTGGCCAGTCCTTTTTGAACCATCAGTTCCCATGTTGGGTCAATGGTCATGTTTTTATTTTTTTTAAGGGCCCTAATTTGCTGTCAGGTGTGACATTGACTCACCATTTGGAGCCGCTTTTAACTCTGCCCCTTTAGTGACGTCACAAATGGAAGTGTCTGCCCCGATGAATGTGTTAACCTAGCCGTGGTGTACAGTCTGACACCGATAGGCTGGCTGATGTCACACATCTGGCGGGACACGCCCACGTGGGATGGCGCACATCTGGTGGACACGCCCACGTGTGATGGCGCACATCTGGTGGACACGCCCACTGTGTGATGTCGCTACAGGGGAGAGCTCGTCACGGCTGAGCAACGTCACACCGAGTGGGAGACCAGGAGGCCCCTTAAAGCAATATTTATAAACCGTCTGTGTCCCCTGCCTTTCTTCTGTATCCAGTATTGTTTAATTTCACTTGAATGGTCTAGAGATAAAGTTTTACAAAAAAAAGACTTTAATGTTGAAGTGTTATTAAACATGAGTTTAGGGCTTTAGAGATTTAAAACTGACGGGTGGGGGGGGGGTGAGGCGATGTTTTTTTTGCCAAAGACGTATTTGAGATAATATGCGTATAAATAAAGATGAAAGAGATACAACTAACAACCTGTCTCGACTGTGAGTGTTTATTCAATTAACCATGGACTTTGAGTTATGATGTGGAGACATGCAGACAATAGTCTGGTTCCCAAACGTCAGAGAGAGTTGCAGGGAGGCTGAGTGAGGATTCTGTGCATCCAAGTACAAAAATAAAATGGGAAATACCTATTGTCTGTCATCATATATTCTCTCCCTTTATTTATTTTCATTAGCTCTTGTCCCGTGCAGTGGTACCACAGAGACGCCACTCAGGACACTCTCTACGGTGCCACGGTATAAGTTTACTAGCCACCTCTGGCCTGTCCCGCTTTTCCTGAGGCACAGAGGGGCATAGAGGCACTGGTGAGCCTTCTTCAGCATGACCTCCGTGTTGCGGGTCCACGCCAGGTCGTCGGGGATCTGTAGCCCAAGGAAACTGACTTCCACCGGTGTCCCGTCCAGGCTGATGATGGAGTGGGTTCCCCGGTGGCTCCTGAAGTCCACGATGAGCTCCTTAGTTTTGCTGACATTCAGTGCGAGGCTGTTGTCCTTGCAACATCGTGTCGGCCATACCTCATCTCTGTTCTCCGTTTCGTCGCCCTCTCAAATCAGGGCGATGACTGGTGTGGTCTGCAAACGTGATAATAGATTATTGCTGTGCGTGGCAGTACAGTCATGTGTGTACAGCGAGTACAGCCGGGGACTGAGGCAGCAGCCTTGGGGTGCTCCGGTGTTGAGGACTAGAGTGGATGAGATGTTTCCAATCTTCACCAATTGAGGCCTGCCCGTCAGGAAGTCCATAATCCAGTTGGGGGCCCCCAGACCTACTGCAGGGCTCTCAGTTTCAGGACCAGCTCGGAGGGAACGATTGTATTGAACGCCGAGCTGTAGTCAATGGAGCAGCAGTCAGCAGTCTGACGTCCCGGTGTCCCTCCTGTCTAGGTGCTGCAGGGCCGTGTGTAGTGCCAAGGAGATGGTTTGGTCTGTATGCAAACTGGAGTGGGTCCAGGGAGTCGGGGATGGAAAAGTTTATGGGTGACATGACCAGTTTCTCTAGGCACTTAATGGCTATGGGTGTTAAAGCCACTGGTAACGGCACAATGGTTGTCTCTTTGAAGCACGCTGGGACGACAGACTGTAGCAGTGATGCGTTGTAGATGTCCGTGAACACAGGAGCCAGCTGGTCAGCGCAGGTCTTGAAGACACAGGATGGAACTCCGTCTGGGCCGGCTGCCTACCCTGCCTTCACCCTCTGAAGGTTCTGCGGACCTCAGACTCGAACAGTTGTAGACCTCTGGGTGAATGTTCAATTTGTTGGTCAGCTCAGAGTTCCACCTTTCAAAGCAAGCTTAAAATGTGTTCATGTGTCTGGTAGGTTAGGGTCATTGTTGGTGACTGTCCCTGAGGTCCCCTTATAGTTGGAGAGGACCCTCAGACATTTCCACATACATCTGGTGTCAGAGCCCCCAAATTGTTTTTATAATCCAATTTCCCCTTCTTGATGGCTTTTCTGAGTTTGTACTTGGCCTTCTTGTTGTGATTAGAGTTGCCTGCTGTGAAAGCGGTATTCTGTTCCCTAAGTTTGTTTCGTATGTCAGCATTCATATCCATGGTTTGCGGTTCGGGAATGAACAAACAGACCTCTTTAGGACCAGATGTCTGAATAAGGCCATCTCCATCACGAAAGACCGCATCCACCCTGGACACCATCTCTTCTCCCCCCTACCATCCGGTTAATGGTTCTGCAGCATCTGTACAAGGACTACCAGGTTCAAGGATAGTTTTTATCCACAGGCAGTGTGCCTACTGAACTGCTAGATGAACTGACTGATAGCTGCCACTATCATAACATTGTCATTAACATTACACTGTCATACTTTGCTGGACTTTCTGGACTCATTACAGTTACTGCACTGTATTAGTCACTTTAGTTTTCATTGTGTACAGTATTGTTATAGTATAGTGTTGTTTAGTATAAGTATAGTACATATTATAGTATAAAGTATTAGATTTTAGGACATTTAAACTGCGAGGGAATGAGAGGGAATGGGGAGTAAGCATTCCATTGTACTTTTCCATTGTACTATATAAAAATCTTGAATCCTTGAATCTTCTTGGGGATGCATTCCTCCTCCTCCCAGTAGTTAATGTATGCTGTTTGCTAGAAGTCGGTTTCCAAAAATTCGAAACTTCGTCCTTTATTACATCCCTGCTTTATTGGAGGATTACCACCACCATCTTATCCTCACCAACATGCATTTCCGACCGGAAAGCGCTTCAGAGGGTGGTGCTATAGAAACCTTGGTTCGAAGTCAAGCATGCTTAGGAACAGCTTTTTCGCCCCAGCTTTTTATCTCTCTGACTTTTTATCTCTCTAAACACTGCACCACGCCCTCTGAACTGCCCCCCCCCCCTCTGAACTCTGCACCACAGCCTCCCCCTCCCCCCCTCTGAACTCCCCCCCCCCCCTCTGAACTCTGCATAATAATGTTGTTAACACGCTCTTATCACAGCTACTTACGCAGGTGACCTGGCAGTACGAAATTGTGTTATTCATCTTGTTAATATGAATGCTTGTGAACTGCTCTAGTTTTATGTTTGCGTACCTCAGCGTTATGCTATTGTCTGCTTCAACAAATGTACACCTTGTAAGTCGCTTTGGATAAAAGCGTCTGCCAAATGCCGTAAATGTAAATGCACCACAGCCTCCCCCTCCCCCCCTCTGAACTGCCCCCCCCTCCCCCTCCCCCCCTCTGAACTCCCCCCCCCCCCCTCTGCTGCCCAACATACAAACTCTGAACCAATGACAATACCCTTTCACCATCAATGTCTTCAACGGCCTTGCACTGTATCATAACTCTCTACCTATAGTTTACATATTTATTGTTTACATACATGCACATTTATATAGATGTATCTTTTGATACTTTTGATACTACTGTATACCCCCGCTCACTACCTGTTATATATTTATGATTCTGCACATATCTCATACCTAATCTATAAGTAATTGTATACCTGTTTTTAGAAGTCGTTTTTTTAATATACTTTTTTGATAGAATATAATACATATTTGACATATTATTCAACAACTGTACATTATATATTACCATGCACTTTACTGCAACATTTTCACTCTGGTTAGATGCCAAATTTCTTTCGATGTACTGTACTTGTGCTGAACACTGACAATAAATTTGAATGTAATCTAACCATCTCAAGTACGCCGTAATATCGGTTCTCGCCAGCAGTGGTCGCTACAACAACCGCCATAGAGCATCGGGGGGGGGAATCGAAAGCGAAGCAGTCGAAAGTACTGCATGAGAGAGAGAGAGAGAGAGAGTGAGAGAGTGAGTTCACCTTTAATGGGAGAGAACGAAACCACAGTTTGTGCCACTTCCACGCCACACAGGAGTGTAAATAAAACATTAGTGTATTCCATACAGCAATGAATGGCTCTACTCGCTCGGTGTCCCCCGCGGTGGACATCAGGCTGAAGCGGGGACCGTCCGGTAAGACTTTTTAAATCAACTAGCATGTAGCATGTAGCCTCTCGTCAACCCCCCCCCCCCCCCCCCCCTCATTCATCATATATATATAACTATACCACTATGCCCAGGGGTGGAACAACAGTCTCTACAGATGGAAGAGAGAGAGAGACAGGAGATCGTCTGTATAGATAGTAGTATACATGCGTTTGTCGAAAGTATCAAAGATATAGAAGCTATCTGAAGGCCCGACGGTTGACAGGAAACTTTGGATTTTTTTTGTTGCTGTGACGTTGGCATGAAGTCTCCTTAGGGGGTCAGTGTGTTGGATACTACTATAATGTGTTAAATACTACTATAATCTGTTAAATATTGTAATATATTATGAACTCTAATGTGTTAAATACTACTATAATCTGTTAAATATTGTGAACTGTAATATGTTACATAGTGTACTACATTAAGTACTGTAATATGTTAAATATTGCACTTTGTTAAGTACTGTACTGTCTAGTACTGTAAATATGTTTTTTATTTTTTATTATTAGCTTGTCTATTTGGCTTCACTATTTGTCGTTGCCCCTGTTTGGTGGACTTATTGTGTACAATCTAGTGAGTCATTTTACCTGGGAACTGGTTTTGCTCTTGGTAGTCTTGTAAGGAAGGAATTGACTTCTTATGACTTCTGGTCTACCTGTGTTGAATGACCTGAAATACTGTAATATCTTGACTACTGCAATATGTTAAATACCTTAGCAATATGTCCCTCTGTCAAAAAGTCAGCTGCAAAAAGCTAAATTATAGCGCATGTATCCCTTCAGACTTTACGTCCATCCCAATTACATTGGTTAGTGTAGTGTTATTCAAAACCAGAGGCACTTTCTATCAATGTTGTGTTGAGAGGGCATCTGCTTAAACTCTGTGATGGCCGGCAATCACTGTAAATATGCCGACATTACACAAGGGTTACAGAAGTCCACAGCCATTTATGCCCCCTAAGCTCAGAGGTCAATACTGTGTGTGTGTATGTGTGTGTGTGTGTGTGTGTGTGCGCAGGCCTTGGCTTCAACATCGTGGGAGGAATGGACCAGCAGTATGTGGTGAACGACAACGGCATCTACGTGTGTAAGATCAAGGAGAACGGAGCGGCAGCGCTGGACGGGAGGCTGGAAGAAGGAGACAAGATCCTGGCCGTGAGTGTGTGTTTGTGTGTGTTGTGGTTCTAATATTAAAGAGAGAGAGAGCACCTGTGCTGTTGTGTATAGTAGCCTAGCCCCGCCTCTATGGCAGTTTGTCTGCTGACTGTGGAGGACCTGCAAAACGGTGTGATGATTCAAGGCTTGGAATTGTTATTGTTTTGCTTTTATAAAACACTGCATGTAGATGCATGTTGCATGCAGGGCTCTGTTGCATTAGCAGACATTGGCTTACATTACATTACAGTCATTTAGCAGACGTTTTTGTCCAAAGTGACTTACAATAAGGTCATTCAACAGGTAGGCAAGATAACTACTAGTCACCAGAAGTCATAAGTGCATTTCCTTTCTAACAAGCCTCCAAGAGCCAAAACAGTTGCTAAATAAATACAATACAAATAAGATATCCCTGTTTTTACACATTTAGTGCTGGAAATTTGAGTTTCCATTAGGGCTGGATTAATTGAGTTGATGGTGAATGGTTTCACCCGGTACCCCAGAGCCCTCTGGTGGTCATTAAGGTGTACGTCACCCAAAGCACGAGTTTCTTTATAAATGCATTTGTAAAGCAAGTAATTACAGGGGTCCAATTATATTATACCAGGTGTGAGTGTCATTCGCCATTTCAGGCCCTTGCCATGTGACTTTAAGTGTCTGTTACTTGGTGACATCGCATGTGGGAGTGTCCACCCAGTTCTATGATGGCTAGATCTAGTCTACCAGCCTCCCTGTACCAACTGGTAGGCTGATCTATCCTTCATAGATGATCCCACGGCCTGTAATGGATAATAACACTCAACACCTGGTGGTCACTTACTTGGATAATGACTTGCTTTACAAATGCAGTAATTAACGTGTACTTTGCATGACATACACCTTAATGACCACCAGAGGGTGGTATAATATGACCCCGCTGATCACTTAAGCACATTGTCTGGTATGTGTCCTTGTATGTGTGTTCGTGTCTGGCGTTTGTATCGGCGTGTAGATAAACGGGAACAAACTCGAGGACCAGACGCACGGTGCCGCGGTGGACCTCTTCAGGACCGCCGGCGAGGACATCCTGCTCTGCATCCAGAAGAAGGTAAGGGCCTCATTATATCCAGATTTAGTTAGATTTAGATCCATCTTGTTCACACATGGTGCCTTTTTACAGGCTCTCATGTGGTGCCTTTAGTCCTGGTGAGGTTTAGACTACATCTTAGGTCTGTTGAGGTTAAGACTCTACATCTAAGGTCTGTTGAGGTTTAGACTCTACATCTAAGGTCTGTTGAGGTTTAGACTACATCTAAGGTCTGTTGAGGTTTAGACTACATCTAAGGTCTGTTGAGGTTTAGACTACATCTAAGGTCTGTTGAGGTTTAGACTACATCTAAGGTCTGTTGAGGTTTAGACTCTACATCTAAGGTCTGTTGAGGTTTAGACTCTACATCTAATGTCTGTTGAGGTTTAGACTCTACATCTAAGGTCTGTTGAGGTTTAGACTCTACATCTAAGGTCTGTTGAGGTTTAGACTCTACATCTAAGGTCTGTTGAGGTTTAGACTACATCTAAGGTCTGTTGAGGTTTAGACTCTACATCTAAGGTCTGTTGAGGTTTAGACTCTATGTCTAAAGTCCTGTTGAGGTTTAGACTACATCTAAGGCCCTGTTGAGGTTTACACTCTACATCTAAGGTCTGTTGAGGTTTAGACTCTACATCTAAGGTCTGTTGAGGTTTAGACTCTACATCTAAGGTCTGTTGAGGTTTAGACTCTACATCTAAGGTCTGTTGAGGTTTAGACTCTACATCTAAGGTCTGTTGAGGTTTAGACTCTACATCTAAGGTCTGTTGAGGTTTAGACTACATCTAAGGTCTGTTGAGGTTTAGACTCTACATCTAAGGTCTGTTGAGGTTTAGACTCTGTCTAAAGTCCTGTTGAGGTTTAGACTACATCTAAGGCCCTGTTGAGGTTTAGACTCTACATCTAAGGTCTGTTGAGGTTTAGACTCTACATCTAAGGTCTGTTGAGGTTAAGACTCTATGTTTAAAGTCCTGTTGAGGTTTAGACTCTACATCTAAGGTCTGTTGAGGTTTAGACTACATCTAAGGTCTGTTGAGGTTAAGACTCTATGTTTAAAGTCCTGTTGAGGTTTAGACTCTACATCTAAGGTCTGTTGAGGTTTAGACTACATCTAAGGTCTGTTGAGGTTTAGACTCTGTCTAAAGTCCTGTTGAGGTTAAGACTCTACGTCTGAAGCTAACCTGTAGAACTAGTTAAACTGGCTTTTTTTTATTAATTTATCATTTAACGATATTGTTGCTATTTATGACAACACGGTTAGTATTTGGTTCATTCTTATTTTATATAAATATTTATATATAATAAATACCAACCTGTGTACCTCTGTGTCCCAGCACCCGCCTCACAGGAACGGACCATCCAGTCCCGAGGGCGGGGGGGACTCCTCCGTCCCCCGTCTAGGCCTCCTGGTGGGCGTGCTCGGGGCCGCCGCCCTGCTGGCCCTCCTCTACGTGCGCTTCCAGCCCCAGCTCCGGAGACACTTTTAACCCCCCTGACGCCCCCCCACACCCATTTTTGTGCCACGCCACGCCAAGCCACGTCCAGACACTTTACAACACCAGGAAACAATAAACACAGAGAAATACGAGTGCAGGGTGGAGGGGAATAGCGGTAAAAGGCTATTCTTTTGGTGTTTGGTAGATATGCCCGGGGGGCCAGCTTGTCATATCGTATGTGTATTTATATGTCCCATGCGATAATAAGACGTATGGTGATCACCGACACTAAATGTAGCTTACCTTCACACGCCCGGGTCACCGCAGGGGGGGGTCATCGTGAGACGAGGTCATCGTGTGGAGGTAACAAGTCGTGTGGAGGTAACCTATTTCAGTAACAAGTCACACAGGGTTCAGATCGTGTCGTCTGCGTTGATGTTCATGCACGTTTGCCAAAAAAAACCTAAGAAAATTACAAAAGCCATACTTATTAGGGTGCTTTCTATATATCGTAGGGGTGGTGTGTGTGTGTGGGGGGGGGGGGGGGGATGTGTGATAGTTGAGGAAGGTGAACTGTTATTTTGGTTTCATAATGCACTCGAGTGCCTTTCACCCTGGTGTGCTCCTGGCCCGGGATGGTGTTCATTGTATAGTATGTATGTATGTAACCCCCTCATCATCGTCGACGTGTTTTTGCTTAGCCAGGCTTAATTGTGGTGTGATCTGTTTAAACAATGAAGGAAGTCACCTGTTGATTGGGTGGACGGTTATTCATGTAGTCCTCGGGAGAGTCCTCATGTTGGGACAAAATTGACCGCAACTTTAAACACTTGAACTCTTGAGCCCGTTTGAGGAGGTTTGTGGAACCAAGTTCTCAATAAAAAGGGGGGGAAAGTCGACGTTATGTTTTTGCACTATAGCCGCGGTCTCTTCAATCGTCCGCTCGCCGCCTAGAGAACCGAACCGACAGTTTATGACGAGTTGGGGGGTTGATTGTCGTCGTGATCAGTTTGTTTTCGGGGTCGACCCGAGTGTGGAAATACATTTAATTTGGCCGTGCTGGACGACATTGTGAACGATATGTAAACGTGTGCCGTGCCAGGATGTCCGATCAGAATCATTAGATTATGCAAATACTATGTGTTTGAGGACCAAGCACCTATTAAAATTCATGTTGAATTCGCTAATTGTGTTTGTGTGTGTGTTAATAGTCATGTTGAATTCTGTGTGTGTAAGAGAGAGATAGTGGAAGTGTGTGTGTGTGTAAGAGAGAGAGAGTGGAAGAGTGTGTGTGTGGGAGAGGGAGAAAGTGTGTGTGTGTATGTGATTAAATATATAATATGATGGTCCGAAAGTACATACCTAATAATTAGATACGTGTGTGAGTGAAACTTCTCAACCATCCATCTATTCATCAATCTACCGGTGTGTGTGTGTAGGGGGGGGGGGGCTACACACACACACACACACACCGGTTTCCACATCTGCTGTTGGAGGAGGATGTCACCACACGGAGAGATGGAGAGCTATGATGTAATGAGAGCTCTCATTGGGGGTGAGGGAGCGAGGTGCTAGCGGAGCGGCGAGGCGCCCTGAGGAACACACTTTGAACCAACCGTCCATCGGAACCAGTACATCCAAACCCTTCTCGGCGATATATTCGGTTCGGTTCAGCTCCGGGTGTATTTTTTTGGAGACGAAGACATCGCTGCCCCCAACAGAAGTGAGTGGACCCGGTCGGAGGTAAAGCTCGACACTCACGGTGGTGATCAACAACATGGCTCCAGCATCATCTTCAGTACTCGCTGCTGCTGCTGCTCCGCCTCCCCGACATGTCTAGCGGTCGACCGGCCGTAGTGGACGCCCCTGAGCCGGGGGTGGAGGGCTGTGGTGGTGGTGTCGGAGCTCCGCCGTCTCACCCAGTGTGAGCGAACCGTCCGAGGCCTACTCTCTCTGCCTCCTACAACCCCCTCGCTCGGGGCTGGTGCTCCCTCTCCCTCCGACCGGTGCTTCTTCTTCTTCGTCAATTCTCCTCTTCTCTTTTAAGGGTTTTTCTCCGTGGGTTTTCCCCCTCCAGTGAACGGAACACAACCACCATCACCTCACCCCCACCCCTCCGTACCCTCCCTCCACCATCGATCTGTTACCCGGGTTCCTGGAAGCCGATTTGATGTCAGCGCTGCTTTTTGATCTCTTTCTTTTCTCCATCTATTGGACAACAAGCGACAACATGGTTCTTTGACGTATTCCTCCGGTGCTTTTTTTTTTGTATACCTTTTGTTAGATCTTTGGACATTTATTCTGGAGGAAAAAACAACAACTTCCCTTTCAGGGCAGGGGTGGAGGGGGAAGGGGACGAGCCGCTGCCACTGACGGACGGGTTTTGACGTCCGATCCGATCCGTGTGTGACGGTCCACGGAGGTGCTGAAACTCACACGTAGGCTACAGGACTGGTTTTCCCCTTTTTTCCTCCTCAGGTTTAAACCATGGCGAATGAACCAGTGATCCTAAACGTGTATGACATGGTAAGTAACGGGTCTCCTTCCTTCCGTCCTTCCTTCCTCCGCACACAAGAACGCAATGCATGCACAGTGTGGGTTGTGTATAGAGGCTACTCTACTGTGTTGTTGCTGTCAGGAGACCTGTGTGTTCTTTGCACCCTGACATTGTAGGGGGGGCACCTAACACCTACAACGGTTACAAGGTACAACACTTAACCACCCTAACAACACACAGCACCCATCACCTCGGCGTCCTTGCCCTTTATATCTGATGAGAGCAGATGACGCTCCATCAGGGGACCAGACCTCAGGTCTGTGAGTGATCTGCCTACCAGCTGTCTGTAGGCCAACAGTCTTCACCAATCTCCAACTATCTGATGTGACCGCATAGGGCCTCCTCCTCTCATGTGCTGTGTGTATGTATCTCGATAATAACCATAAGACCACCCGTTGTTTCTCAAGTTTCGTTCACTTTATTAACCAGATCTACACCACCTACAATGTCGCAAGATGCATGTGCATTTCAATGTCATCACGACAGTAGTTTGATTAGATTGACACATAGTATTTCTTTACATCTGCGACAAAAGCTGCCCTCAGTTCACAAGTCTCTCTGATCTGAAGTCCCGTACACGATCTCGCGTGATCTGCGCCCCCCCCCCTAGGAGACCCTCGTGCACACGCACTACGCCCACTACATCCTCCTCGTGCACCCGCGTCAATATACTATCTAAGTGTCCTCGTCAATTTAGAAAATAAGTTATACAATTATATATACTGATGTAATTAACGTTCATGAAGATACATGTCATGTCTTTGCGGTTGCTGCAGGCACACACACACACACACACACACACACACACACACACACACACACACACACACACACACACACACACACACACACACACACACACACACACACACACACACGTTTTTCAAGATTCAAGATGTTTTTAATTGCCATTTACAATGGAATGCTTACTTCCCCTTTCCTCCCGCAGTATGAATTTCCTACAACAATAATATACTAATCTATACAATACTATACTAAACTATACAAAACAATACTATAGTATACTATAAACAACACTTTATACTATACTATATAGTGAAGTACACGGGTAGTACACAACACATGTTCCATGTGGTAGACTCAAAGTGACCTGAGACAGGAAGTCAGTCGTATCACTTCCTGAGTGAGTTTTGTTAACCAGAGAGCTGTAGAACTCCAGAGGTTGTGGTTTCAGTGTTTTACTCCCAGCCGAAAGGGTTCTGGGTTTGATACCCCGACCCAGTCAAAGCGTCCTTGAGCAAGGTGACCCCCCCCCCCCCCCCCAACACCTACCTTGCTCCTCAAGGACAACACACCTGAAGTCCCTGTACATTTCGCTGGATTTAAAAAGTGCCGGTACTAACACTCAATAGTACTACAAGGACTACCAGGTTCAAGGATAGAACTGCTAGGAGTGCTGCCACTATCAAAACATTGTCATTAACATTACACTGTCATACTTGGCTGGACTTTCTGTACTCATTACAGTTACTTTACTGTACTGCACTGTATTCATGATGCTGCTGCACTACTGTCACTTTAAAATGCTTTTTGCACAATATAACACCGACTCACACACATATCATCCATCAGTCACTTCATTGTTCTTTTGACATGTTCATTTTATATTGTGTATAGTATTTATATAGAATTGTGTTCTAGAAATTCCTACTTCGGCAGGGCATAATAAGCGTTCCATTGTACTAACGTTCTTGAATCTTGAACGAAGGAGTTGTGGTGGTCCAGGACTCGGCCCTCTGGCACGTGAAGCCCCAGCGGCGCGGGGGGTTTCTGCAGGGCCTGTGGAATGTGGCATGGTGGAGTGCGCCCTTGGGGCTTGCATGCGATAACGTATCAGTTAGGGCGGTTAAGGCTTTAGAACACAACAGGAAGTCAAAAAAAACGATGACAGGACAAACTCGTTGAATCTGCAAAACGCTGTTCCTATAATCCGGGGGCGAAAAAAATAGAGTTTGGCAGCAGTTTGTTGTCGATGTCATTCATGACACATGTTCTTTATACTCTCTATAAGACATTTGTACGTTCAGCAGGGCTTGAACAAAGGTCCTGGGACGGTCCTGGGTCACCACTACACACTGTACACACCACACTGTACAGTCCACAGTATTCCTGATCTACTGCACTCAGCAGGCTTTACACGGGGGGCAGCTTGCACTTTAAAGAGGCAGATGATGTGAGCTTTTGTTGGGGATAATTGTGAGCCGGGAATGTTGTTCTGTGATTAATAATTGACCGCTCTGAGTACGTTGATGGCTTTTAGCATTCTTCCTGCAGGCTGCAATTGGGGGGGGGGGGGTGGTTAGCATTGGGAATAATAGCAGCCGAAGGCGGCTAGCAGCAGGAAGTAACGCCACGTGATTCATCAACCGACTTCCTCTTTTCTGTTGACATTGGCGGCCGCAGTTGTCGAGAGGTCAGAAGACAGTTGAATGCCTTCAGCTACGTTCAAGTGTTCAAGATGAAGTGGGGGTGTATTGCTCGGTTGGGATGGCACACGCGCGCGTGCGCACACACACACACGTGCGCACACACACACACACAGACAGACAGACAGACAGACAGACAGACAGACAGACAGACACTCTATCTATCTATCCCTGTAGATAATACACACGTGTGGTGTAGACTCAATATGTAGCAATGCTTGACTTTTGATTCCGACAGACATCCTCCACCCCTACATGGTTGCTACGGAAACGCCGCGGTGCAGCTCCTCAATTGTTACGATGACTGATGATGCTTTCATTGTTCATCCTCACTTGTCAAAAGTTGCGTTGGATAAACGCTCCTGCTCAGCTAAATGTATTAATTACTGTCACGTATGCTGTGTATACATTAGTACATACTCTTATCAGGCTATTTTCGATCCAAAATAGTGTGGTTAAAAAAAAGGTATATTTCTTGCTGAAAAGTAGGGAAAACCAGCAAAGTATTCCTTTAACTAATATCCTGTTGTAGAACATCACTATATCGTAGTTGATTTTGTGTGTCCCTTTTCTGTAGTACTGGATCAACGAGTACACGTCCAACCTGGGCATTGGGGTCTTCCACTCGGGCATCGAGATTTACGGCCGAGGTGAGTCAGGCTGCGTCGGGTCTAGCGCCGCGGTCGGCCTTCCAGACGTGATCTATTCCCATGGCCATTTAGTTATGACGCCCTCTCCCGATTTGAGTCACCAGTGAGTCATCACATTGTATCGCGTCTGTGTGTGTTTGTGTGTGCGTGTTTATACATGACTGGCACAGCCAAGGGAACCGCCACTGTGTATTGCAGAGCCAAAATCAGTCAAAGTCTTTGACTGTTCAAAAAAGAGGACTTTTGTTCAGTTTTGCTCTGGGCAGCGTTTGTTGGTACTGCACTGTATTTCACCACCAGGGTGGTCAAATAGTGATCAACGCTGGTGACATCACAAGTGTCTACCCAAGATGTAAGACAGATTGATTGGCCCAACCCGGTGGACTGTTACCCCCCCCAGGTTAGGCTGGGCGTCTATTCATCACATCATACTGTCGTGGACACGCTCCCACGTGTGGGTGATGTCGCCAGCAGTGGATACTAGACAGCTGTGACTCACCGCCTCACACCTGGTGCAGAGGTGGAGCAGAGGCCCCTTTGGACACCCCGGGACGCTCCTCCTGTGCTTGACGTTGGTTTGCTTCCCCCCCCCCCCCACCGTAGAGTTTGCGTACGGAGGACACCCGTACCCGTTCAGCGGGATCTTCGAGATCAACCCAGGTAACGCCAGCGAGCTGGGAGAGACCTTCAAGTTCAAGTGAGTCTGATGTTGTGTTGCGTGGCGAGAGTATCCTTATACAATAAAGGTGGTTATTCTGTTCCAATAGGTCACCATCAACCCTCAGCCGGAAGGTTCTGGGTTCCATCACCAGCCGACCTGTGGCTATCTATGCTTGAGCAAGGAACCCCAACCCTCTACTTACATCTAAATAACATGTGTTCTACAACATGGCATGTCTCTGATAGCAGTGAATAAGCTTTTGTCACATATTATATTGTTAAATTGCTTTATATTGCTTTTGTTACATGACCATTATAAAAAAAATGGTAAAAATAAATCTCCATCTCCACCGCCGGTGCTCTCAGTTGTTTTTGTTCAGTTCAGGTGTTGGTGTCGCTAATAAAGATCTGATTTTTTTTTAACAACAGGGAGGCCATAGCGCTAGGGACCACGGACTTCACGGAGGAAGACATGGATAAGATTATGGAGGAGCTGGGCAAGGAGTTCAAGGGAAACGCATACCACCTGATGCATAAAAACTGCAACCACTTCTCCTCCTCCCTCTCAGAGGTCAGTCCTCGTCTGTCCTTCCTCTTTCTCAGAGGTCAGTCCTTGTCTGTCCTCCCTCTTTCTCTGAGGTCAGTCCTTGTCTGTCCTCCCTCTCTGTCTGAGGTCAGTCCTTGTCTGTCTGTCCTCCCTCTCTCTCTGAGGTCAGTCCTTGTCTGTCCTCCCTCTCTCTCTCTGAGGTCAGTCCTCATCTGTCCTCCCTCTCTCTGAGGTCAGTCCTCGTCGGTCCTCTCTCTCTCTCTCTCTCTCTCGTCTCTCTCTCTCTCTCTCCTCTCTCTCTCTCTCTGCTCTCTCTCTCTCTCTCTCTCGTCTCTCTCTCTCTCTCTCTCTCTCTCTCCTCTCTCTCTCTCTCTCTCTCTCTCTCTCTCTCTCTCCTCTCTCTCTCTCTCTCTCTCTCTCAGGTCAGTCCTCGCGGTCCTCTCTCGCTCTCGCTCTCTCTCTCTCTCTGAGGTCAGTTCTCTCTCTCTCTCTCTCTCTCTCTCTCTCTCTCTCTCTCTCTCTCTCTGTCTGAGGTCAGTCCTCGTCGGTCCTCTCTCTCTCTCTCTCTCTCTCTCTCTCTCTCAGGTCAGTCCTCGGCGGTCCTCTCGCTCTCGCTCTCTCTCTCTCTCTCTGAGGTCAGTCCTCTCTCTCTCTCTCTCTCTCTCTCTCTGAGGTCAGTCCTCGTCGGTCCTCTCTCTCTCTCTCTCTCTCTCTCTCTCTCTCTCTCTCTCTCTCTCTCTCTCTGAGGTCAGTCCTCGTCGGTCCTCTCTCTCTCTCTCTCTCTCTCTCCCTCCCTCTCTCTCTCTCTGAGGTCAGTCCTTGTCGGTCCTCTCTCTCTCTCTCTCTCTCTCTCTCTCTCTCTCTCTCTCTCTCTCTCTCTCTCTCTCTCTCTCTCTCTCTCTCTCTCTCTCTCTGAGGTCAGTCCTTGTCGTCCACTCTCTCTCTCTCTCTCTCTCTCTCTCTCTCTCTCTCTCTCTCTCTCTCTCTCTCTGAGGTCAGTCCTTGTCGGTCCACTCTCTCTCTCTCTCTCTCTCTCTCTCTCTCTCCTCTCTCTCTCTCTCTGAGGTCAGTCCTCGTCGGTCCTCCCTCTCTCTCTGAGGTCAGTTCTCATCTGTCCTTCCTGCCTCTCAGATGTCAGTCCCTATCTGTCCTTTCCTATTTAACAAAATATTGAGTAATTACACACTGCTTGATAATGAAGAATTCATGTTGCGGGAGCGAATGAGGAGTAAGCATAACATTTACATTTACATTTAGGGCATTTGGCAGACGCTTTTATCCAAAGCGTTTGCCTATTCAACCATGTGTAACCATTGTACGTTGTTACACATGGCAAAAAATCTTGATTAGAAGAAAACAAAATGTATATGTGTCAAGATACTGTTTTAATATTATATATATATATACATGTGTATATGTATGTGTAATATGTTATATCATTTGTTAAAATATGTACATAATATTTCAATCAACTAAAATACCTTATATGTCTTCCTCCCAGCTGCTGTGTGGGCGGGAGACGCCTCGCTGGGTGAACCGGCTGGCCTACTTCAGCTCCTGCATCCCCTTCCTTCAGAGCTGCCTGCCCAAGGAGTGGCTGACCCCGGCCGCGCTCCAGAGCCACATCAGCATGGGCCTGCACAAGGACGACCGCCCCGACACCAGCGACGAGGACCGCTCATCACCCTCCTCGCCCATGGGGGGCGCTGGCGGTGGTGGGGCGTCCGGCTCCGGGTCCGGGTCGGGCTCGGGCTCCTCCCACAGCTGTCGCCACACGCGTGTCTGAGGCAGGGTCCGCTCACCGGGCTGGCCCTTCTTCTCCTCCTCCTCCACCTGCTCCACTCCCCCACTCCTCGTCCCGCAGACCCACAGGTGAAACTCTGACCTCCGGAATAGGACGGCTTTGTCGTCGCTACCGTAAGACCTGAACCAACACACCGCCTGACCTCACACTGCTCCACCTCTGGGTGGGAATAAAACAGAACAAATGTCTCTTTGTGGTTCTCGAGCCAAACAAGACTTCCGGAGGCTGCCGGAACACTGTGGTCGGGAGACGGGCCCCCACCCCCCCGATGGTCAAAGGCAGCTCCTCTCGGGTCTGGGATTTTTAATAGTAGTTGTGTTTTAGTATTTTTCCATGAACCTCTACACCTGTGTCAGCCTTCTACCCCACCTCCCCATCCCCACCTTCCTCCTCTGGCTAGCTGAGAGGACACCGACGACCAGGAACTCACAACCTGCTGGCGGTCCGGCAGTACTTGTTAACCTCTACGTGGCCTTGTATTCACACTATTGAACCATGCTTTGCCCCCCCCGTGTTCATCTTTAGAGGTTTACTTTGGACCGTGTTTTTACAGATCTGAAATGGTAAAGAGTTACCATTTAGGGGCCTGACAGCCAGTTCCTTTTTACTAACCGTGCTTTCGCCCAAAGCACCTCCAGACAGTAGATTCAGATACAGGTCATTAGTGAGCAGGTAGGGGTTAGGGCATCTCACTCAAGGACGAATCAAGGTTGGTCTGCGGACTTTGGGGATCGAACCCAGTACCTTTTGACTTGGAGTCTAACACCCTACCTTCCGGCGTCAACATAGATTTGCTGAATCGATACAACCGCGATATCATAGGTAATCATAAGTACAATTGATGGTTATTTCCTTGTGATTATCGCCACTGACTGAAATCTGAGGACGTTTCCATATTTTCAGACCACCTAAATATGTTTCACAGTTCAAAACTTGAATGGAAGTAGCTTTATGGCAACAAGAGTCAATGGAGAAAATCATGGGAAATTGAGTCTTTATTCCTGTAAATGCTCCTCCCTTTTCTTAAGCCTTTAACATGCCCCATCAAAGTCCTCCGGTATGAATTGAACGTATTTATACCGTAGAAGGGTAATGTAAACTGGGAGCCATTTCTAAAGCCGTACAAAAAAACACTTACATCCGGTTCCTCTGTATGTC
Organism: Muraenolepis orangiensis; assembly: GCA_027704905.1. Taxonomy (NCBI): domain Eukaryota; kingdom Metazoa; phylum Chordata; class Actinopteri; order Gadiformes; family Muraenolepididae; genus Muraenolepis; species Muraenolepis orangiensis. The sequence goes on from CM051016.1 coordinate 6,662,327, forward strand.
ATTGAGGAACTGGCAAAGTGCAGTGCAGTTTCAGTATTTTTTATTTCAAAGCAAATCAATGTAAAAAAACCAAGCAGCTCTATAGACGATAAACAAGAACAAGACCTCAAAAAGTGGTCGATGGTCTAAACTTTTATAATGAAGGGAACTTTATATTACAACAACTGTGTTACTAACTTCCTGAGTTAGAAAGAGTAGTTCTGACGTGTACGACTGTAATATACTAATACACCAAGTGTCTGAGTGGAACTTCTAATCATCCTATTTTCCACCCAAATCCCCACTTTCCATTTATCTGACAAAAAGGTATATCATGGATAATGTTATTCATGATGATTACTCATGCGTGTTCCATTTCTGTGTCAATTATTTACTTTGAACGAAGAACAGTGGCCCCCTTTAAAGAAATGAAACCTTTAATTATTGTAGTAAATACAATTAATATATTGATTCAATATTGATTCTTTCATATTAAACAATATGGTGCTCAACTTTAACCTCCAGGTCTGCGGTCTGCAATTACATTTGTCACAACGAGATGGAAAAGACAAATGAATGAATTATGGTTTTCATGAAAACAATTGTGTTTGCTAGTTTGTTTGACTGATTCAATGTTAGCTCAAGTCAATTTAAAAAAGCTTTTTGAAATCTCCAAGCATGCTTCTCATTGAATAGGCATGTGCTTGTGTTAAATCTGAAACCTTAAACCATTCATAGGCTACCCTTAGTCTCTATCCCTCTCTCAGGAAGGTATGTGGCCATTCAAAACAAACTGAACAAGTGGACAACAAGTCTTTCAGTTTAGTTAATGTATGTATGTATGTATGTATGTATGTTTAAACCATCTATTTGTATGTATAAACCATCTATTTGTATGTATTTATGTTTTTGGTTTCCATCATCGGTCAAGTCGTGTAACATTTCATCATGTTTCGGCCGTTTTGGGATGTTTTGATTTCATGGTTATTACGATACACTGTGGACCACACAGTATTCCATGCTCCAAACCAGACAAACACTCAGACAAATATTTTGATCTCCAATGTATTGTGACATCCATAACCTTGTATGTTCCTTACCTAATGCAAGAAAGATTCAAATGGTATGCTGTATTAGAATAAATTCAGAGAAATTTCACTGTCTCTGTGCCCTGTGCACAATTTTTTGAATTGCGTGTTTTCGAATTGAGTGTTTATAGGCCTACAGTACATTTATCATACTGGCTAGATTCAAGATTCAAGATTCAAGAAGACTTTATTTATCCCGAGGGAAATCAAGGTGCAACAGTTGAAACAGGGGGAATAAATGCACACAAAATATACTAATACCTAAAAACTAAATAACAACAAACTAAACTAAACTAAACTAGTATAAACAAAATATAACTAAATGAAATCTAAATGTATTGACAGATGAATTGCACAATTTACAGTATTATTACAGTAATACGTAGGTATATACAATATACAACAATACGTATAGTGTAAATTGGCAGTAATAAAATACTAATAAATAACTCTGATGAATACTGAAAAAGTGACATGTGAAAAGTGAAAAGTGAAATTGAATTTACAGTGCAAAATTACAGTAAAAGGATTTACAGTGCGTTGACCTCAGGTCACTGAGTCTCCACTGTCCCTCTCACGACCCGAGGTAGACGAATTAGATTAATTAAAAAATCTACACGAAAGGGCTATTACATTTAATATAAATTATCATGCATGCATGTATTGGGGGGGGGCAGTAACTCACTGAGTAAGGACTGTATCGTGGGTAAGGACTTGGCTTTGGAGTCGCAAGGTCGCCGGTTCAAGTCCCCGGAACACCAGGTTACTGCCTAAGCAAGGCACCCCCTACACTCTGTACTAATAGCTGTCCACTGCTCCTAATAATAGGCTGGGTTAAATGCAGAGAAATTCCTTTCGCTGTACTGAACTTGTGCTGTACACTGACAAATTATAATAATAATAATAATGCATTACCAGATTTCTGTCATCATCTAACACTGCAAACCTTGTGATTTCCCACAAAACACAGCCTACGTGTTTACTATTCATGATAAGATGAAAACGAACCCTTTAATCAGGCCACAACAGGTTTCAATGCAAATTCGCTTTAAATGTAAATTCGCTATCAATGTAGTAAGTGGAACTAGGTTGCCATGATCGTGATATATCGTTGATATTTTTACTTTATTGTCATTGTAGTACAAATAAATTGTCTCGCAATCCTCACGATACTCTTACAGACAACAATTTAAAGAATATAAATTATTTAAAAAAAATGAACTCAGCCAAAAAGTAAAAACTGCCGTATAAAGAAGATATACATATTGCTGTGGCCCCTATGTACAGTGGTGCAACGTAGACATGTATATACATACAACTTTGTATATAATAATACTATACAATATTAATGTATATGTATATTTTAAATGTATATACATTACAAAGCGCTAGTTATTGTTATTATTTAAACGAAGTGTAGCCTGGTTTAAGAACAAGTTAAAGGGATATGAAGTGTAACCGCGGGTGTACGCAAACCTGGCAACCCTCCCCCTTCCGTGCTTGGTACTCTGCCCCGTGGCGCCATTTTGAGCCAACCACCGAACCGTCAGGTCGTTTAACACTTTGCCGCAGAGAACACTAGACCAAAACTTATGTAAGTATATTTATATATTTATATTTATATGTGCGTGTATGCATGTGTTATGGTGTACAGCGCGACGTATTCAATTGTGTTCGTTGAACGTCGCCAAAATAGATCAGCACAGGAGCTAAGAATAATAGCCTAGTCAACACTAGCCCCCAAATGCTATGTTGCTAACCTAGCTGCTACCACTACTGCTAGCATGTTTTTTGCATTTCCTCAAACTAATAATACGAAGCCGTGTTTAAGTTCGAATTATTAAAAATAAAACACCGTGGTCTCGTGTGTTTACCGATCACGGCACCGGGGCTTGGAGGAGTTGTGTAGAAGTGAACCCTGTGACTCGTGTTTCCCCCCCCAGCTCGGCCCACCATGTCGGGCTGTCGTGTGTTCATCGGCCGCCTGAGCCCCCAGGCCCGGGAGAGGGACGTGGAGAAGTTCTTCAAGGGCTACGGACGGATCAGAGAAATCAACCTCAAGAACGGATTCGGCTTTGTTGTAAGTTTTCAATTATTAATAATAATAATAATAATAATGTATATAATCGAATTAATGTGTATGTATATGGTACGATGTACAGTGAAATGTTAAGAATGTTGTGCTCGGAATTACAAAACTTAAAATATATATACACTAACGTACGCAAACGTACATATTTCCATTTTGATTATTGCACCGACCTAATCCCGTTGTGATTATTACTTATTTTTGTAGGAATTTGACGACCACAGAGACGCGGATGATGCGGTGTACGAGTTGAACGGGAAGGAGCTGTGCAGTGAACGGTATGAATATATAATCCATTTATGACTAAGGGCTATTGCAATTTTTGCTCATTTGGCCTTTTATATTGCTTCCCTGTGTGGCCAACTTTATTCAAACAAGTTTAGAATTCTTTATGTCTGTCTCTGATACTCTGATAAAGATTAACAGCATTGTCTTGATTATCTTAATTTATTACAGACTAACCAGTGTTTTCCCTATCACCTCCTCAGGGTCACCATTGAGCTGGCCCGGTCCAGAAAGGGAAGGGGAGACGGCGGCGGCGGCGGTGGTGGTGGTGGCGGCGGCGGCGGCGGCCCTGGCTCCAGCCGCTTCTCCCCCCGGTTTAGCAACCAGCGTCTGTCGCGCAGCAGTGGATCCAGGTAAACATCTTGTATTTTCCCCTCATGGTAGAGGGTCTCTTTCTTAGTAACAGAACCAGTAGTACAGCTTGAAGGTTCCCCTCCCCGTTTCTTTATTCATGGCCCTCTCAACCGCCCAGTTCTTACTTGGTTCCGTTGGCTAGATTCTTACTTTCACAAGTTGAATACATCACTTATTGAAAGCTAACTTGGCCTGGGTCTGGCATAACAATAATCCACACATTGTCAAGATAAAATGTGTTTTACTTTATTTGGGGACTACAGTATCTTTATCATAATCTCCACTTTCACTGAAAAAACAATAGAAATCATGATATAAAGACTTGTTGGGGTCTGTACCAAGCTTTCTTACAGCTCATAAGTAGGACAGGCATCTCTGTAGCATTACAGCACTTCATTAATAGTTGTGTTAAACATTTCCATTTGTACATTTCCCCATATCGAAAAATTGCAATCTTAATAGCAATAGTTTACCTGAAGCTGCTCTGCTGGTTTCAACGAAAGCACCCTTGGCTTGAACATCTTATTTGCCTTGACATCAAGCAATTCAGCTGGAAAAATATACATAATACTAATTTCAGACCGCACAATTGTAACTCCACAAATGGCCCAAGGACTTAAAACTGACTCTTTTTAAACTGGACAGGAATATCTCTTTTGGTAAACAGAGTTGCAATGAAAGCCTAGCTGATCTACTACAACATGCAGTTGTTTACTGGTACTTAGGCCAGATCCTGTACATCAAACCGGTTCTCCACTGGTTGAACCGTATCTCTAATGCGTAAACGTTTGATTCATCAGGTACGGCCCACCTGTGCGAACAGACCACAGGCTCATAGTGGAAAACCTCTCCTCTCGTATCAGCTGGCAGGTGAGGACTCCAATCGGCTTGTGTCACTGTATAATAACTGCGTAATAACTGTACCTCTGTCTAAAACTATATTTTCCAAATGAAATGAACAGCCTTTTTAAACTTGTTAATTCAAAGTGTTATAGTGTTGTAGATGAAGTATTTTTTACAAAACATTCAAATTTAGCTGCACTTTTCTCTAATTTGACAATGGTTTCTTTCACAGAAGGCACCGTTAATACGGCTGCACTTTTTTATAAGCAGTTGTTCTCATGTGGTTTCCTGTTTTTGGGGCAGCAGCTTGAGAGGGCTAGAGTGCATAGCGCCCTCTCCTGGCTGTTTGTCTGCATAGCGCCCTCTCCTGGCTGTTTTTGTCTGAATAGTGTCCATTTGGTGCCCTCTCCTTACACGCAGTTGCTGCCGGTCTAAGTCTTGGCGGGGGCCCCCTAGCGGGTGAAAGTGGTCTAGCGCAGGATACGGTAGCTTAAGGAGGTCTGGCGGTTCTGTGGTCTGGCTCCCCCCCCGACTGCTGTAACCTCCTCATCCCGTTTGGGTCTTTTTCTGGTGGCGTGGATGGAGTTTGGGCGGGGGTGTTGAGTTGGGCGAGCACACACCCCCCTCTCCCGTCCTCCCGTGGTCTCTGGTGGGTCCTTGCTTGTGGAGGCCGGATTCCCAGGTGAAGGCCATGGTCGTTTCTCAAGGGCTTAACACTGCATTGGTTCCCCCCCCATTGGTTTTCTATGTGGACTCGTGGCTCTATGCTTTAATCCACCCCTGGGTATGGAACGGTAAGTAGCATAAGACTCATGTCATTGGGGTTTTTGTTAAGGGGTTGGGGGCTGTTAAAACTGTTAGGGTAGCAACACACGCAGGGCCGTAGACTGAGGGACGGGGATAGTGTAAAGTAGTTATTTATTTACTCTGTACTTGTGCCGCAAACCCATATCGATTAGCCACTGATGGGTCTGTAATGGAGAAAGATTGAGTTAAAAGGATTGTTGTCCACTCAATATAGTGTATTTATAGATAATACCTTTTTACACTATGTTTTAGATTAAAGGGACACGGTAAACTATAGGCGGAGGAACTAGTACACACCAACATTTTTTTTTAAAGCAAATCTAAAATGTAAGGACCCAGGACACGATTGGGTGTTTGAAACTGTCCCAGTACCACACTGCACCCAAAGCCTCACCACTGACATTACAGGTGTGAATGCCCTTGATTGTTGCCTGCCTTGTCTTTTTGTTTCTGTCCAGGTTTGAAAAAAAAAAAAGACTTTCAACGACACTAGACTGTCACCGCCTTTGGTCGTTTACTAAACGTCTTTCTACCCGTTCTTTGCTCCAACAGGACCTGAAAGACCTGATGAGGAAAGTAGGTGAAGTCACCTTTGTGGACGCTCACAGAACCAACAAAAATGAAGGGTATGTTGTGGACCTTCTGGAAAGATCCCACGCTACTGTAACGTGCAGTCTGTCAAGGGTGCGACTGGTGTGCCGGTGTCCGTTTTAACACTTAACTCTGAAACCCTCAGGGTGGTTGAGTTTGCATCTCGGAGTGACATGAAGAACGCCATCTCCAAGCTGGATGGCACGGATCTGAATGGACGCAAGTTGAAGATCTTTGAGGATCGCAGGAGGAGGTAAGAGAAGACGTCATCTCTTTTTAAAATGGACCTTTTTCAGTGCGTTTGTCACATTTCACAGGTGCAGATTTAAGGCGAGGCGTTAAGTAGTCCTGATTATAGGGCTACTCTACACTATAATATAATTGAGTAGTGTACCGTCTTAATCTAGTTGTGTGAACGTATACCGTAATGTGGAACCAGTGTGTCTTTGTGTGTTCTCTGAGGTGAGGCCTTAACCAACTCCTTCCCGTCTCCACAGCCAAAGCAAGAGCCGCTCCCGCAGCTACTCTCGCTCCAAGAGCCGCTCACTGAGCCGCAGACGCTCCCGCAGCCGTTCCAGAAGCCGCTCCCCCAGCCGCACCCCCGAGCGCAAGTCCGCCCGGGGAGGCAAGCCGGCGGGCCGCTCCCTCTCCCGCTCTCCCTCCCACTCAAAGTCCCGCTCCAAGTCCCGCTCAAAGTCTCGCTCCCCGCCACCGCCCGCTCAGAACAAGCAGGCGTCCAGGTCACGGTCCCGTTCGCGCTCTGCGTCGGCAGGGAGCCGGCACTGAGGGTTCGGCCTCTGCCCCCCTTCTCACCGCCATAGTGTAACGGACTGATGCACGGGAACCTCCGCCACCGCTAGTCACCGACCTCGCAGACGTCCTTGTCTTTTAGTGATGAAGGAGAGAGAAGCGGTCTTTTCTGTGACGTTGGGTCTCTTTCTTTTTGAAACCGTTGGCGGGGGTCAGGTGACCCGGCTGCCGCCACCGTGTCATTGGCAGGAAGTAGTTTCTGGTGTTGGTTCTTAATGCTTTGGACACGCTTCCATCATAACATCATTTTGTTGCGTCGTTATCTCCCCTCATCTCTTTAAATCCCTCCACACTTTGGGAGTTCCGAGTGGTGCGTTGTTCAGAATTGGGTAGCGTAGCTTTCTCTTTGTATTCTTTGTTTTGGATAAACTCTTTAGGTTAAATGTTTTTAGCGTGACAGTGCTCTCCTCTGCAGAGGGGTGGGGGGCTGTTGTGTTTAAAACGTGCGCTGGCGTTCACACCGTACTGTGACTTAGCCGTCAAACGGATCGCCTCGTGTCCTTTTAGGAATGTTATATTTTTTTTTAATTAGGTTATGATTTGTTTTTTTTCACGTTCACTGCCCTGTTTTATGTGAAGTCGACGCCATGCGCCATTAACATCTCTCTCTATCCATTCTTACTTTACAGTAACAAAGCCTGGTTTTAAATGTATGTTCTGGAGTCTGTTATATATATATTTTTGTGTGCAAGTACAAGATATTTGTCTCGCGACTGCCCAGATTAAAGATGTTAGTTTTTTTTGGTCAATTGTCTCAAAATGAAGGTTGTCCTCCTGTCACAGCTCAAATATCCTGTTCTTAGGTAGCTTATCTTTTTATTTCTAAAGGGACTAACGGACGTTTCAAACACTCGCTATTGGTTTCCCAAATCTAATGATGTTTATTAAGATCAAGAACTGTGTAAATATTGAGTTTTATTAACACTTCAATAAAATTTGATCCGATTTTAAACTGTGGCTTGCTTCATTATTTTTGTTTTACTCTTGACTGGGAAGATGAAGATTGGGAATTGAATACTAACTTAAATAGTGTTGGCTTTTTGGCCACCTTAACTTATTCTCCATGTTCCTTAGTACAAACCATTCATTTTGTGTTTAGGGACAAAGGTTCAAAGCTAGGAAGCTTATCAACGTTCAAAACAAGATGTCCGCGCTTACGTTTACATGTAGATACTCCTTTTTGTGCCTGAATAAACTCATGTTATTATTAGTGTTTTATAAATGTCTTGTGTATTTTTATAAATACGTGTATATATTATACATATACATACGTAAATATTTTATATATATATAATATATATTTTTGTTTTAGATGTTCCAAAGGTCGTTTATCCGGACCAGCCCACTTTCTCTATGGGGCGTGTTTTAGATACGCATGCGCAGAAGGAAGGGACTTTAAAAAGAAAGAGCCGGAACCCGGAAGTGGACTGGATGCGGATGTGTTCACCTGCATCACGGATGAAGATGTCAAATGCGAGGGTTCACTGGTTTCGTTATGCTCTGTTTACCTTACTCCTCAGCCCGGCGCTGACGGCGGAGGTCTCACTGTGGAATGTCTACCTCAACTCGGTGTGTTTCTCCGCTTCGTTTGACCGCGTTATGGCCACCAGAGTCCTTTATGGGCCGATAATTGATGCATAGCAGCGGTTAGCTAGGTCGTTTAGCTCTCAGGAGTAAGGGCCGGGGGGAGGGGGTGGAGGTTCAATAGGGCTTATGTATTTTACACGATGACGGGAAATGTAAGTTAGGTTGAACAACATCGCTTATATGCATATGGCGTGTATGACATCCATATGCGTGTGCAGTTATTATTTAATTGCATGGCATGGTTACAATGCAATGATACGTGCATGTGTTGTCCCTGGATGACTGATCGCCAATTCACTACAGTCACACCTGCATCGTTACATGAAGCCCGGGGGTAACCCTATGCCATGTTACAAGTGTGGACACTCGTTGTGTGTATCCTCATTTTGTAGACCCAAACCGTGGTCTTCCGGAAGACCTTGTACGCCAACACGACCATCTTCATGACCTGTAAGTGCTCCTCGGTGACGTCACCTCGCCTGTCTTGTCTGAGACGTTATTTATTAACCCCTTCCTAGATGCAATAGATTGTGCACTCAAGTGTCTGTTGTTGTTGTTGTTGTTGTCATCGTCATTGTTTGTCTGTGAATAAAGTTTCCTCTCCTCTTCATTGCAGTCCTGGGGGACTCTGCGCTGTGTGATGGAAACCTGGCCTTCAACATCAGCTGGTACCTCCGCTCCTCTGTCTGCTACAACGAGGTCTTCCAAACCCCGGTCAGTGGGAACTTAATATGTATGTGTGTGTGTCTATATCTATATAGATATAGATAAATATTATATCTTTCTTTCCATCTAGTCATGACATTTGATTCGAACCAATGATCAATTTCTCCAAAGCAATTTTGTGAACAAACTTGCAGCTCCCACACTCCTTTTAATGTAGTATTTATGGCAATTGATACATTTTTCATCCTTAATACTCTAACATCATACATTACATTAGAGTCATTTAGCAGACGCTTTTGTCCAAAGCGACTTACAATAAGGTCATTCAACATACTGTAGGTAGGCAAGATAACTACTGGTCACCAGAAGTCATTGGTGCATTTCCTTCCTAACAAGACTCCCAAGAGCAGAACCTGTTGCTCATGTGACAATAAGATGGCTTCCTAGATTGTACACAATAAGTACATCCAACTGATTCAAGATTCGTGTTGTTTTGTGTCGTGTTCTCCAGGACATGATCGCCATGAACATGTTTGGCCGGGAGTCCATGCTGAAGAGTGACTGGACTGGCTTCTACAGCCAGGGCTACATGTACTTTGACAACTGCTCCTCTCTGTTCCTGCCCAAGGTCTGTAGCACTCCTGTCAGCTGGGTGTGAACACTCACTCTGCTACTACTTTTTATTACGCGTGGGGAATTCACACTAACATCCTTTTTTTGTTGTTGATGCATTTAGTTATTCAAACGTCTGGCCAATACATTTTAATAACTTGTTGTAATGAGTTGTGGTTCAATTGGCGTACTGTATTTGCATGAATAAATCCTTCTGTCTATCCCAAACCAGGTGTACCATCCGGACTTCAACAGCTACCAGCCTCTCTCTCCCTTACAGGTAAGGCCCTAACCGGAACCCTCTTCATATAACAAACTAACTCCCTTCCTGTAGTCTGGTTCGGCTGGCTCTGCTACACCTGGCATCTATGCATGGATATTTTGTCATTCTTCACATAATCTTATATTACAACACTTATTATTAGTATGGCAGCTAATACATTATTAGCAACCAAATCATTTTAATGAACCGTATTCACCCTACTGTTTTCTTTCTCCTCAGAGTGATCCGTCCAATCAGACGCTGATTTGGCTTGATAAACCGGTGAGGCCCTTTTTAGGTTTAGTTAATAATAAATGATAATCTGAGATTATCCCATAATAAGGGATTTTAATCTGAGATTATCCATTACTCTGGGGTTATAATCTGAGATTATCCTATTCCCTGGGTTATAGTCTGGGATGGAAATCGGCACCAGGCATGCACACATAGTGCTCACACTCCTCAGCACTGCAGCTGGAAACTTGACATGGTTTGGGGTTATAATGTTGGATCTATAATAATCTGGGATTATAATCTGCCGGTGGCAGGACATCGGCGCGGTGGCCAGAGCGTGGGAAGACGGTCCCTATCTGTTTATAGTGAAGGTCCAGTCCATACAGCACCGAGGAGACGCCGTTGAAGAAGGCGACAGCCCGTTTGCCTTCACAAGTGAGAACCCATCTACCTTCTTCTCTCACGTAGTGGTGTCGGAGAGAGAGCTTGTGGTTTCCTTTCGAGGAGACTTCTGGGAGAACCCAGTGATGTCATGTTTCAGCTCTGAGTAAAGTGATCCCTTAATGCTCCTTCTAGTGAAAGTGGAGATGAAGGGGTCACATGACTATTCGTCCCCGGCTGATTGGCCTCTGATGATGGTACGTGACGGTACTTAAAAAAAATATATAGATCACTAAATCAATAAACACTTTGCATACATACTACTAAAGCTTTCTATTTTTAATATTAATATTTATACATTGATCATGTGTATGAGGAAAATTGGGGAGAAATTGATCTTGGTTAAGCTCTTCCAATATAACAACTTAACAGTACATTCAGCACTTTTGAATGAGCTTTTATCCTGTTTGGATTCCGTTGAACCGTTGAACCCCCCCCCCCCCCCACAGTTCTTCATGGTCATGTGCATCGTGTACGTGCTGCTGGGCGCCCTGTGGCTGTTCTGGTCCGCCTGCTACTGGAGGGACCTGCTGAGAGTTCAGTTCTGGATCGGGGCCGTCATCATCCTGGGGATGCTGGAGAAGGCCGTGTTCTACTCTGAGTACCAGAGCATCCGCTACCAGGGAGACTTTGGTCAGCATCCAGCTTGATGTTAACATTTGGTTTTCGTTGTTTGTTGTTGTTTTGATTCCTGCTCTTGATGGGTCGAGGAGGGGCAGGTTCAGTCTAGGGGCTTTCGGGTGTTTTGAACTGTCCTGAAAACGTCCTGGGTTTGAACCCACCGAATATTCAGAGTCTACCGGTAGCGCTGCTTGAGCAATATGCCTAAACAATCAACCGGCTCTTTAATCTCAAGGTGTCTGCTACATCTGTCTTGTTGGTTGCGGTAGGTCCAGTCACCTTATTGGTAACAAGTTAGGAGTTATCTTCATTTAAGGCTCTCACTCGGCACGTCCATTGATGAAAAAGGGTCCCCGTGAAACCCCACGGCCTTATGGGGTATCACCACACTTCTGGTGCCAAATCAGGACCTAGGATGGGTGCTCTGCTCCCTAAGAACATGCGTGTAACTTTATATTTATTGATTTGATATTTTATGTGTTTATTCCACAGTTATAGGTGCAGTGATATTCGGCGAGCTGCTCTCTGCCCTCAAGAGGTCTTTGGCCCGAATCCTGTTTCTCATCGTCAGCATGGGCTACGGCATCGTCCGGTAAGAGTTCTGTGTGTCGAGTACTGCCATGTATTGCGGCAGGGGCAAACCTTCCCAATGAAGGGAAGTGCATGTGTTCTGTTCTGTTCTGATCTCTCATCGCTGACCCAAGACAATCAGAGGGAGGTTGGCTACTGATCACGATTTTGATGGTTTTAAAGTACAAAGGTGGGAGATGGTCATGGTCAGTTATTAGTTTGTTTGCAGTGGGTATGAGCTGGCTTGATTTTAATGTTTGTTGGAATACGGACCCGAAAAGGTCTGACTCCACTCCCTTGTGTTTTGTGACGGCTGCAGGCCCAGGCTGGGCACCACGGTGCACCGTCTAGCGGCGGTGGGGCTGCTGTACCTCATCTTCTCCTCTGTGGAGGGCGTGCTCCGAGTCACCGGCGTGAGTCTCCACATACCTCACTCACGGACTGACCACAGCATGACCTGAAACAACAGTCACAACACCTCTCGTCTAACACCACCTGCCAAACGCACTGCTTTTTAAGCTGATCCAATGTCTTTCTCTCTGTCTTTCTCTCTGTCTCTCTCTGTCTCTCTCTCTCTCTCTCTCTCTCTCTCTCTCTCTCTTTTCCCCCTGCAGGGCTTCAACGGTACAGTGGCCCTGGTAGCCAACCTGAGCCTCTCCCTGATTGACTCTTGTGTCATGTGGTGGATATCCTTTAAACACACACACGGCGGTGTGTCTGCGGATTTTTATACATAGCCTTTTTGTGAGTTAATAATTAATTGGTTTTTATTTTCTTGAATTGGTTGTTAATAATTCAAACGGATGATGTTCCAGTACATGCAGTCGGCTCTACTTCTGGGTCATGTGTCCCCGTATTTAGAATTGCTAGTGAAGTCTGTGGACGGTTTGAAATTGAAGTGAACGCTAACGTTAAAATTCCACTTCCGTCACCTCTCCTACGGAGGAGGAGGAGGAGGAGGAGGAGGAGGAGGAGGAGGAGGAGGAGGAGGAGGAGGAGGAGGAGGAGGAGGAGGAGGAGGAGGAGGAGGAGGAGGAGGAGGAGGAGGAGGAGGAGGAGGAGGAGGAGGAGGAGGAGGAGGAGGAGGAGGAGGAGGAGGAGGAGGAGGAGGAGGAGGAGGAGGAGGAGGAGGAGGTGGTGGTGGTGGTGGTGGTGGTGGTGGTGGTGGTGGTGGTGGTGGTGGTGGTGGTGGTGGTGGTGGTGGTGGTGGTGGTCGTCGGTTACCTCAGCAGGTGGTTGCCTCCTTGACTCCTCCCACATCTTCATCAGTCTGTCTCAGACCACCCGCCTGCTGAAGCTCCGCAGGAACGTGGCCAAGCTGTCCCTGTATCAGCACTTCACTAACACCCTGGTCTTCTCTGTGGTCGGTGAGTAGCCCCCTGTGTGTGTGTGTGTGTGTGTGTGTGTGTGTGTGTGTGTGTGTGTGTGTGTGTGTGTGTGTGTGTGTGTGTGTGTGTGTGTGTGTGTGTGTGTGTGTGGTGTGTGTGTGTGTGTGTGTGTGTGTGTGTGTGTGTGTGTGTGTGTGTGTGTGTGTGTGTGTGTGTGTGTGTGTGTGTGTGTGTGTGTGTGTGTGTGTGTGTGTGAGAAAGAGAGTGTGTGTGTGCTAACTAATACTGTGAAGTACATATAAAACATAAAACTCCCTTAAGGATGGAGAAAAATCTTGAAGAAAGCGCAGGGTGGAGGATGATTTAAGATCAAAAAAGAGGGTTAACTGTCTTGTGTTCTGCGTGTGTGTCTCTCCAGCCTCCATCATCTTCATCATCTGGACTGCCAAGATCCTCAATACGCGGGAGTGCCAGACGGTGGGTGTGCTTCTACTGCTGGCCACCGTTTCACCGCTGTGCGTTGCCATGACTCCCTAGTGTTTAACTGAAACCCAGAGAGTTGGGTATGAAGTCTGAAGGTTGTTGGACGGGTCAGATCTACACTCTATGCAGACTTGAAGCAGCCGGGCTGTCCCGGTCAGGCCCAGTTACACAGGGCTCCCCCTACCGACTGCTGGCGGAGGTGGAAGCTCCTGTGGTCAAGCATGAGGAGACTCTAGAACAACCACCCCCCCCCCCCCCATCATCAACCCTTTGTGTTTTCTCCCTGTAGGACTGGAGGGACCTGTGGGTGGACGACGCCTTCTGGAGGCTCCTCTTCTCCACCATCTTGCTGGTCATCATGGTGCTGCTCAGACCCTCCGCCAACAACCAGAGGTCAGGGGTCAACGGGGAGCTGACTGGACCGGCACTTCCTCCACAATGTCTTCTTGCATGACTGCATGCATGTCATTTTTACATGCATCATTTTTTTTTTTACTGGTGGCCCCAGTGTGTGTTGAACTCTGACCCCTAGGGGTGGGGGGGGGGGGGCGGGGTGTATGTACATAGCTGCCACTGCTGCTAGTACTAGTGTGTGTGTGTGTGTGTGTGTGTGTGTGTGTGTGTGTGTGTGTGTGTGTGTGTGTGTGTGTGTGTGTGTGTGTGTGTGTGTGTGTGTGTGTGTGTGTGTGTGTGTGTGTGTGTGTGTGTGTGTGTGTGTGTGTGTGTGTGTGTGTGTGTGTGTGTGTGTGTGTGTGTGTGTGTGTGTGTGAAGAAGAGGATTCAATCCTCCAGATTTAGATTACATCTCCACAGGCTGACTGTTTCCCAGTATTGGAAGTGGCAACGTCCTGGTTAGGTTCAATGTGGCCCCCCTCTCATGACTCAGCAAGTTTTGGGTCCTAAAACTGCCAAGCACTTACAAACACATGTGTTTGTTCTAGTATCTATTTGCATCTCGTTGTTCCAATGTTTAGGACACACTGATCTTGTGCGTCTTGTCCCTCTCAGGTTTTCCCATTCACCGCTGATCGACGAAGACGATGACGAAGAGGAGGCCAAGGAGCCCATGCTTAACGGCGCGTTTGGTAACGAACACACACACACACACACACACACACACACACACACACACACACACTACATTGACAAACTCATTTGTATCACTTAGTCGATTGTGTCAAATGGGTGTGTGTGTGTGTGCTATTAACGACACCATCTGATCACGGGATTTTCACGTTGAGACTGGAGGACAAGATGTCTGCTGGGAGCGAGGAGTGGGTCTGATCTTGTGTTTTGATGTTTCTGATCTCCCAGAGGGGATGAAGATGAGGGGTTCCAAACCAGAGTCCAATGGCTCCCAGCAGAAACTGCTGAGCAAAGAGGTGACCTGTTTTTATGCATTGGATATATTTAATCGTCTCTTTTTTTGCTCATGGAAGTTGCTTTTTTAACAGTTGGTGTCTTGTGTGTTTATTTTAAATGAAGGATGAGGATCTGAAATGGGTGGAGGAGAACATCCCTATAACCGTTGCTGACGTGTATGTACTGTATATTTGATTAGATTAGAGTCGTCTGCTGTCTGCGTCCTTATGACCTTTCTGACGTTAAGTGGACTAATGTACCCAAACTGGGTATGAGTTCCTCTCAATCAATGAATCGGGTGTTTTACTTCATGTGCCAGACGGTGACTGTGATGATCAAACAGGATCCAACCATCTTGGCAACTGAGGAATCTAACCCAATTATTGAATCTGATAACCTGCCCAACCAGCCTGTCTGTCTTTCATTGTCTGTGCCTGTCTGTCTGTCTGTCTCTGTCTGTCTCTCCACAGAGCTATTCCTGTGATGCTGGATGAGGAAGAGGTAATGTAGCCCCATGGCTTCCTGTCCCAACATTTTAGAAATCGGTCTTCTCTGCTGTGTCTCTCATCCTCCGCCCGCTTCTACACAGGAAATCCTCAAAACCAAAATGGAGAGATCCAAAATGGAGTAGGACGACTTCTCGCAGAGATGCAAGGAGGAGGAGGAGGAGGAGAAGGACGACGAGGACGACGAGGACGACGAGGACGAGGACGACGACAAGGAGTGGCTGTCACGTAAACGAGAAACCAAAAAAGAAGAGAATAATGATTTGGACACCGCCTGTGGTTCCTATTAGATGTTACTCGTATTTATTTTTGCTTCTGATTTTGGTAAGCTGTGTGCTACAGGGCGTGTCCCTGGGCCATCCCAATGTATCCTTTGATTATTTATGCCTATCCCCGTTTGCTTTACACCTCTTGGCCGAGCGGCTCATTGATGAACCTTCCTCAGCCTAAAACACACTCGAATGGAGGCGGAGTCCCAGTTTGCTTGATAAACCCAATCATGTACTGGAGGATTGGAGCTTGTAGAGAAAGTAATGCTGCATTCTCACTCATGTACTGTTGCACATATGACGAATGTAAAACTTATAATCGCTTCTAAAATTGGCCTTCAGTCAACTAGTGGCCATCTTGGATGGTGGGTCAGCGAATAAGGCCCGCGTGTGAGGAGATCCAGATATAGAACCATTTAACTGATTCTGTTCTTCACCTTGAACCCAACAGAATAGGTAAAAAAAGGCTGCTACCCACTATCCGACTTGCGGTGGGTGGGTAGTGCCCTTAAGCCTTAACTAATTTAACATTTCAAGGTAGTCTTTGACGTCTTTTCAAATACGACACCCTGTCAAGTCCATGTTGTATAAAGAAGCCATGGGTGAGTCGAGTTACAGAAATGTGAAAAACGTTTTATTTTCTTTGTATCGTTTTTTTGTTGCTTTCTGGTCGTATTGTGACTAGATATTATAATAATAATAATATTAATATTACCTGGTTGCTGCCCTACAGACTCGTCCTCCCACCGCTGGTTAATTCCCAGCTCAGTGGGCCGAGCGAATGATGATTCAAACGGCCTTTGAGGAGTGATGATTGGAGGAGTGATTGTCCAGGTGTAGCCAAAGCTCCCCAGTGGGAGGGAGAAAGCCATTGTCAAAATGTGAGCATTCAGCATGGATCCATGGGGTTGTCCCTGGGTCAAACAGCCGCAAGAATTACATTTAGAATCAGCTGTTGAAGGACAGCATTTAACTCTATCCTGAAATATAAATATATATAAACATCCTGTTATGTAATGGTCGCAAATGTTACTGCAACACATACTTTTGTGGGGGTCATAATTCACATGATAAACAACCGCTAACTCTTTTAGTTTTTCCACCAATGTCTTAAGCGGCACACTGGTCCATCTCGGAGGAGGTGTTCATTGGTTTACGTAGTGCTGGTTTAAACATCAGGTGATTGAAGTGGATGGTTGGTTATTAGCTCTGGGGCTCTTCTGACTGCTGCTGGTTTCACTGGCAACCATGAAGTTCCTGATATTAAACTTGGCGATTTGTTTATAGTGATGCTGTTTGAATTCCTGGTTTCAGCATGGCAAACAAAGTCTGTTTTTCATCATACCCCAAATGCCCCCGATCGATGTTCTCCATCAATTAAAGGAATACTTGTATGACCAGGTTATAAAAACGTTGTGCCAATCTGCTCTAAATTTGGATTGTGTTGCACAGAATGACTCCTAATAACACGGGATAACAACTGTGTCACCCCCATTTGTCTATATTTTATATATATATATATATATATATATAGAACTCTGTCTTCACTTAAGACATTCGTCCTGAACGGGATGAATTATAAGCCGTCCTTCCACACTTGTCGGATTATGTGGGCTTTTTGTGTATATTTATGTTTTGGATTTAATTTATGCTAGAGAGACTAGATCTGGTTTCTAGTGTTCTCTATATTGCTATTAACAATTGAATGATACTGTATGGCTTTTATTGTTTGTCATGGAATAAAGTTTTTATTGAAACCCATTATTCCATTACTTAACTGTTTTGTTGGTGTGTTTATCTTTATAAAAGTAACATATTCCGATATAAAAGTAACATATTCCGATGTTAGGTCATTTGTTTGTTCTGATCTTTCTTTCCGTCAGTGACGTCAGTGTAGTGTACCTTTTTAATAGGACAACCACCCCTGGCTGACTGTACCTTTAACGTGACTGGCTGACTGTGCCTTTAATGTGACTGGCTGACTGTACTTTTAACGTGACTGGTTGACTGCCTTTAATGTGACTGGGTGACTTCTTTTAATGGGACGACCACCCCTGCCTGACTGTACCTTTAACATGACTGGCTGACTGTACGTTTAACGTGACTGGTTGACTGTACTTTGAAGGAAACTGGCTGACTGTACTTTTAAGGTGACTGGCTGACTGGAGCTTTTAACGTGACTGGCTAACTGTGCCTTTAATGTGACTGGCTGACTGCCTTTAATGTGACTGGCTGACTGCCTTTAATGTGACTGGTTGACTGTACTTTGAAGGAAACTGGCTGACTGTACTTTTTAGGTGACTGGCTGACTGTACCTTTAACGTGACTGGCTGACTGTACCTTTAATGTGACTGGCTGACTGTGCCTTTAATGTGACTGAGTGACTTCCTTTATCATGACTGCTGACTGTACTTTCAATGGGGCGACTACCCCTGGCTAGCTGTACCTTTAATGTGACTGGCTGACTGTACTTTTAAGGAAACTGGCTGACTGTACTTTTAAGGTGACTGGCTGACTGTACCTTTATCATGACTGGTTGACTGTACCTTTATCATGACTGGCTGACTGTACCTTTAACATGACTGGCTGACTGTACCTTTATCATGACTGGCTGACTGTACCTTTAACATGACTGGCTGCCTACCTTTAATGTGACTGGCTGACTGTACCTTTAATGGGAAAACCACCCCTGGCTGACTGTACCTTTAACATGACTGGCTGACTACCTTTAACGTGACTGGCTGACTGTACTTTTAAGGAAACTGGCTGACTGTACCTTTAATGTGACTGGCTGACTGTACCTTTAATGTGACTGGCTGCCTACCTTTAATGTGACTGGCTGGCTGTACCTTTAATGGGACAACCACCCCTGGCTGACTGTACCTTTATCATGACTGGCGGACTGTACCTTTAACATGACTGGCTGCCTACCTTTAATGTGACTGGCTGACTGTATCTTTAATGTGACTGGCTGCCTACCTTTAATGTGACTGGCTGGCTGTACCTTTAATGTGACTGGCTAACTGTATCTTTAATGTGACTGGCTGCCTACCTTTAATGTGACTGGCTGGCTGTACCTTTAATGGGACTGGGTGACTACTTTTAATGGGACGACCACCCCTGCCTGACTGTACCTTTAACGTGACTGGCTGACTGTACCTTTAATGTGAGTGGCTGACTGTACCTTTAATGTGACTGGCTGACTGTACCTTTAACGTGACTGGCTGACTACCTTAAATGTGACTGGCCGACTACCTTTAACATGACTGGCTGACTGTACTTTTAAGGAAACTGGCTGACTGTACCTTTAACGTGACTGGCTGACTGTACCTTTAATGTGAGTGGCTGACTGTACCTTTAATGTGACTGGCTGACTGTACCTTTAACGTGACTGGCTGACTACCTTAAATGTGACTGGCCGACTACCTTTAACATGACTGGCTGACTGTACTTTTAAGGAAACTGGCTGACTGTACTTTTAAGGTGACTGGCTGACTGTACCTTTAATGTGAGTGGCTGACTGTACCTTTAATGTGAGTGGCTGACTGTACCTTTAATGTGACTGGCTGACTGTACCTTTAACGTGACTGGCTGACTACCTTAAATGTGACTGGCCGACTACCTTTAACATGACTGGCTGACTGTACTTTTAAGGAAACTGGCTGACTGTACTTTTAAGGTGACTGGCTGCCTACCTTTAATGTGACTGGCTGACTCTACCTTTAATGGGACAACCACCCCTGGCTGACTGTACCTTTAACGTGATTGGCTGACTGTACCTTTAACGTGACTGGCTGACTGTACCTTTAATGTGACTGGCTGACTGTACCTTTAACATGACTGGCTGCCTACCTTTAATGTGACTGGCTGACTGTACTTTAAAGGGGACTGGCTGACTGTACTTTTAAGGTGACTGGCTGCCTACCTTTAATGTGACTGGCTGACTGTACCTTTAATGTGACTGGCTGACTGTGCCTTTAATGGGACTGGGTGACTGGGTACTTTTAAGTACCTTTAATGGGACAACCACCCCTGGCTGACTGTACCTTTAACGTGACTGGCTGACTGTACCTTTATCATGACTGGCTGACTGTACCTTTAACATGACTGGCTGCCTACCTTTAATGTGACTGGCTGACTGTACCTTTAATGTGACTGGCTGACTGTATCTTTAATGTGACTGGCTGCCTACCTTTAATGTGACTGGCTGGCTGTACCTTTAATGGGACAACCACCCCTGGCTGACTGTACCTTTAACGTGACTGGCTGACTGTACCTTTATCATGACTGGCGGACTGTACCTTTAACATGACTGGCTGCCTACCTTTAATGTGACTGGCTGACTGTATCTTTAATGTGACTGGCTGCCTACCTTTAATGTGACTGGCTGGCTGTACCTTTAATGGGACTGGCTAACTGTATCTTTAATGTGACTGGCTGCCTACCTTTAATGTGACTGGCTGGCTGTACCTTTAATGGGACTGGGTGACTACTTTTAATGGGACGACCACCCCTGCCTGACTGTACCTTTAACGTGACTGGCTGACTGTACCTTTAACGTGACTGGCTGACTGTACCTTTAATGTGAGTGTCTGACTGTACCTTTAATGTGACTGGCTGACTGTACCTTTAACGTGACTGGCTGACTGTACCTTTAATGTGAGTGGCTGACTGTACCTTTAATGTGACTGGCTGACTGTACCTTTAACGTGACTGGCTGACTACCTTAAATGTGACTGGCCGACTACCTTTAACATGACTGGCTGACTGTACTTTTAAGGAAACTGGCTGACTGTACCTTTAATGTGACTGGCTGACTGTACTTTAAAGGGGACTGGCTGACTGTACTTTTAAGGTGACTGGCTGCCTACCTTTAATGTGACTGGCTGACTGTACCTTTAATGTGACTGGCTGACTATGCCTTTAATGGGACTGGGTGACTGGGTACATTTAAGTACCTTTAATGGGACAACCACCCCTGGCTGACTGTACCTTTAACGTGACTGGCTGACTGTACCTTTATCATGACTGGCGGACTGTAACTTTAACATGACTGGCTGCCTACCTTTAATGTGACTGGCTGACTGTACCTTTAATGTGACTGGCTGACTGTATCTTTAATGTGACTGGCTGCCTACCTTTAATGTGACTGGCTGGCTGTACCTTTAATGGGACAACCACCCCTGGCTGACTGTACCTTTAACGTGACTGGCTGACTGTACCTTTATCATGACTGGCGGACTGTACCTTTAACATGACTGGCTGCCTACCTTTAATGTGACTGGCTGACTGTATCTTTAATGTGACTGGCTGCCTACCTTTAATGTGACTGGCTGGCTGTACCTTTAATGGGACTGGGTGACTACTTTTAATGGGACGACCACCCCTGCCTGACTGTACCTTTAACGTGACTGGCTGACTGTACCTTTAACGTGACTGGCTGACTGTACCTTTAACGTGACTGGCTGACTACCTTAAATGTGACTGGCCGACTACCTTTAACATGACTGGCTGACTGTACTTTTAAGGAAACTGGCTGACTGTACCTTTAACGTGACTGGCTGACTGTACCTTTAATGTGAGTGGCTGACTGTACCTTTAATGTGACTGGCTGACTGTACCTTTAACGTGACTGGCTGACTACCTTAAATGTGACTGGCCGACTACCTTTAACATGACTGGCTGACTGTACTTTTAAGGAAACTGGCTGACTGTACCTTTAATGTGACTGGCTGACTGTACTTTAAAGGGGACTGGCTGACTGTACTTTTAAGGTTACTGGCTGCCTACCTTTAATGTGACTGGCTGACTGTACCTTTAATGTGACTGGCTGACTGTATCTTTAATGTGACTGGCTGCCTACCTTTAATGTGACTGGCTGGCTGTACCTTTAATGGGACAACCACCCCTGGCTGACTGTACCCTTAACGTGACTGGCTGACTGTACCTTTATCATGACTGGCTGCCTACCTTTAATGTGACTGGCTGACTGTACCTTTAATGTGACTGGCTGACTGTATCTTTAATGTGACTGGCTGCCTACCTTTAATGTGACTGGCTGGCTGTACCTTTAATGGGACAACCACCCTGGCTGACTGTACCTTTAATGACTGGGTGTACTTTAATGGACACCACCCCTGCTGACTGTACCTTTAACATGACTGGCTGCCTACCTTTAATGTGACTGGCTGACTGTATCTTTAATGTGACTGGCTGCCTACCTTTAATGTGACTGGCTGGCTGTACCTTTAATGGGACTGGCTAACTGTATCTTTAATGTGACTGGCTGCCTACCTTTAATGTGACTGGCTGGCTGTACCGTTAATGGGACTGGGTGACTACTTTTAATGGGACGACCACCCTGCCTGACTGTACCTTTAACGTGACTGGCTGACTGTACCTTTAACGTGACTGGCTGACTGTACCTTTAATGTGAGTGTCTGACTGTACCTTTAATGTGACTGGCTGACTGTACCTTTAACGTGACTGGCTGACTGTACTTTTAAGGAAACTGGCTGACTGTACTTTAAAGGGGACTGGCTGACTGTACTTTTAAGGTGACTGGCTGACTGTACCTTTAATGTGACTGGCTGACTGTACCTTTAATGGGACTGGGTGACTTCCTCTATGATGACTGCTGACTGTACTTTCAATGGAGCGACCACCCCTGGCTGGCTGTACCTTTAATGTGAGTAGCTGACTGTACCTTTATCATGACTGGCTGACTGTACCTTTAACATGACTGGCTGCCTACCTTTAATGTGACTGGCTGACTGTACCTTTAATGGGACAACCACCCCTGGCTGACTGTACCTTTAACGTGACTGGCTGACTGTACCTTTAATGTGACTGGCTGACTGTACCTTTAACGTGACTGGCTGACTGTACTTTTAAGGAAACTGGCTGACTGTACTTTTAAGGTGACTGGCTGACAGTATATTTAATGTGACTGGCTGCCTCCCTTTAATGTGACTGAATGACTGTACCTTTAATGGTACTGGGTGACTACTTTTAATGGGACGACCACCCCTGCCTGACTGTACCTTTAATGTGACTGGCCGACTACCTTTAACATGACTGGGTACTTTTAAGGTGACTGACTGATTGTGCCTTCCTCTATGATGACTGCTGACTGTACTTTCAATGGGGCGACCACCCCTGGCTGGCTGTACCTTTAATGTGAGTGGCTGACTGTACCTTTATTATGACTGGCTGACTGTACCTTTAACATGACTGGCCGCCTACCTTTAATGTGACTGGCTGACTGTAGCTTTAATGGGACAACCACCCCTGGCTGACTGTACATTTAACGTGACTGGCTGACTGTACCTTTAACGTGACTGGGTGACTGTACCTTTAATGTGACTGGATGACTGTGCCTTTAACATGACTGGCTGACTGTGCCTTTAATGTGACTGGCTGACTGTACCTTTAATGTGACTGGCTGACTGTACCTTTAATGTGACTGGCTGACTGTAGCTTTAATGGGACAACCACCCCTGGCTGACTGTACATTTAACGTGACTGGCTGACTGTACCTTTAACGTGACTGGCTGACTGTACCTTTAATGTGACTGGGTGACTGTGCCTTTAACGTGACTGGGTGACTGTGCCTTTAACATGACTGGCTGACTGTGCCTTTAATGTGACTGGCTGACTGTACCTTTAATGTGACTGGCTGACTGTACCTTTAATGTGACTGGCTGACTGTGCCTTTAATGTGACTGGCTGACTGTGCCTTTAATGTGACTGGCTGACTGTGCCTTTAACGTGACTGGGTGACTGTGCCTTTAATGTGACTGGGTGACTTATTTTAATGGGATGACCACCCCTCCCTGACTGTACCTTTAACATGACTGGCTGACTGTACCTTTAATGTGACTGGCTGACTGTGCCTTTAATGGAACTGGGTGACTGTGCCTTTAATGTGACTGGCTGAATGTACCTTTAATGTGACTGGCTGCCTACCTTTAATGTGACTGGCTGACTGTACCTTTAACGTGACTGGGTGACTACCTTTATCATGACTGCTGACTGTACCTTTAATGTGACTGGGTGACTTCCTCTATTAGATGACTGCTGACTGTACTTTCAATGGAGCGATCACCCCTGGCTGGCTGTACCTTTAATGTGAGTGGCTGACTGTACCTTAATCATGACTGGCGGACTGTACCTTTAACGTGACTGGCTGACTGTACCTTTAATGTGACTGGCTGACTGTACCTTTAATGTGACTGGCTGACTGTACCTTTAATGCGTTCCTCGTGAGCGCGCTGTTCTCCGGTCACGTGCCTGTCAAACCGTCCCCCTTCAGATCAACACAACTCCCAAACTAGCGTGATGTTGGACCAGCGCAGCTAGTTAACCGTTAAAGCTATCCGGGACGTTCTTTACAACCCTGATATAAATACATGTATACTCGGTTAATTAAATACACTGTGTCCAGGGTGTCTGTCGGGACTGTATCTCCCGGATACAAAAGAAAACCATGTCTTTGTTTTGCTTGCTCTTGTCGACTGCTAACTATTAAGCTACTACAGATAGCTTAGCTAGCCCGTCATCAGCTGGTTGTTGTTTTGGTCGAAGTGGTGGTGGTGGTGGTGGTGGTTAAAGACCCACACCGAATTATCCTCTGGTACTGTTTGTTTATATCGGTATCGGAGTTAAACAGGACACCCCCGGGTGAATGGAAACATGGCGTAAAGGCGTGTCGCCCAGACCTAAAGTGTTGTCAACAGGCAGGTAGGATAATCAGCCAGTCAGTCATTTAGTGGTCTGACTGGCAGCCTTTTAATGATGTGATTTTATATAATCAAATCGAAGGGGGGGGGGCGTGATGGAAGAAAACAATATGTAGCTCTATTTGATCATTTTCTGTTCCCCCCCCCCACACTTTTATTAAATCAAATGTTTTGTTACTCTACTAAAGTAAACATTTCCTTATCTGTGCGGACCCTGTAACTCTTATGTTCTCACTCTAGTAGAGGGGAGACTGGTGTATGCATACTTGCATACACATTTAGCAACTATTGTGTGATTAACCTTACATTTGGAAGTCTCATCTGTCATATACGCCAATATCTCATAAGGAAAATTGCCATTGACAGGACTCGGACCGTTTCGTTTTAAGGTTGAATCTCGACAACTTGGTTCGAGATGCATGACGCCTATGAACCGGTGCCTATCTTGGAGAAGCTTCCCCTCCAGATCGACTGCCTGGCGGCATGGGGTGAGTTGTGTGAAGACCACCCGACCATTGAACTACTAGCTGTGGTCCTACCATTGAACGACTGGTTTATAACTGTAAAAATGAGAACCAAGGGGCGCGTTGTCGCCGACATCAGTGACTCCCGTGACCGACAATGAGACATTGTATTCGTCGGCATGCTGTGCACAGTTATGACGGACGGGTTGTGGAAGAACCTGGAATATATTTGTAGTCTAATATTAGGTGTGCTTAGGCATCTATCATATGATGTTGAATTACGATTTTCCAGCCAAAGCATTGTCAAGAAGTTCATAGTTGTATACTTTATTGGTCTAGCTTTTCTACATAAACACCTGAAAAAAGAAAAGGTATGAATCTTGTTAAAAATGTAATTGTTTTATTTGCGGTGTGTTCCTTCAGAGGACTGTCTTCTAGTGGGCACAAAGCCTGGACACCTCCTCCTCTACCGGATAAAGAAAGATGCAGGTGAGTGCCCAAGTTTGTTAGTGTGTGCTTCTTACTACACTGAAGATGCGTCCTTGAGTAAAATGCCTAATCTCTCTCTCTCGCTCTCTCTCTCGCTCTCGCTCTCTCTCTCTACACATTTTCATATATTAATATGTATCTTGCACTTTTGACTTCTGATGACGAGTTGTTCTCTTGCCTACCTACCTGTTGAAAGCACTATTGTAAGTCGCTTTGGATAAAAGCGTCTGCTAAATGACTAATGTAATGTATCTGAATATGGGATGTGTTGGATGAAAACATCTGCCAGATGACCAAACATAATCACACCTGAAGTTGTCGAAGTAAATGGTGTTATTATTATTACGTCCTACCTACTGTGCCTCTTCTTCTGTCATTTTCTCCACAGGCACCAAGGGATTTGAGGTGACCCTGGAGAAGTCCAACAAGAACTTCTCCAAGAAAATCCAGCAGGTATACAAGTGGACCGGGTTCAAGTGCTCTGCGAGTGCTCTCTGTTCTCCATGTTATTCAGTGTTTCCTGTTCATAATATTCACTGTTTTAATTAGGTCCACACCATTGTTGCTCAGTCATGTCCTGCAGTTATCCTGATTAGTCTGTGTTGTTGTGTTTGTTTGTGCAGCTCTATGTGGTTTCCCATTACAAGATCCTCGTCAGTCTACTGGGTAAGCTTTTTGACTCCACAGTGGATGTTCTCCTTCTGGATACACATGCGGTCTCCAGTTTAATTTAACCAAATGTTCTCAGAGGGAAAATAACCGTTGCCTAGCAGCTCTGGAGGAATGGGATTGGACTCCCTGTTGTGGCTGTTGTTTTTGTTGATGGTGTGGCTCCACCCCCAGAGGCTCGCGAGGCTATGAGCTACGGCCCGGATTTGATTCATCTTGATATCTACATACAATATCTAGATGTTGCGCTAGGCTCAATGCATGTTGTGTGAATGGTAAGTTGTGAGCGGGACACTGCACACAAACATGCGATGATTGCATCACTGACTACACTTTACTGATTACACTCCTATTGGCTTCACTATTTTTGTCATGGTGTCAAATCTGTGAAGCCAATTTATTGTCTAGGAAGCCAATTTATTGTCCTTTTACCTGAGCAATTGGGTCTGCTCTTGGCGGCTTGGTAGGAAGGAAATGCACTTATGACTTGTGACAAATAGTTCTCTTGCCTGTTACCTGTTGAATGACCTTATTGTAAGTAGCTTTGGACAAAAGACATGCAGTGGGACATAACGGTGATGCTTTGTCAAGACCGGTCGAATCTCTTTTGTTTTATACAGTATACTGTTTAGCCCCCAGCACATGACATCCAGCAGATTGAGTTGTTTTTGGTATCCTCCCACAGAGAACAACATCCATGTCCACGACCTCCTGACCTTCCAGCAGATCACCGTGGTGCCCAAGGCCAAAGGAGCCACACTGTTCTCCTGCGATCTACAGGTCAGACTCTCTCGCTCTCGCTCTCTCTCTTCCTCTTCTTTCTAGCTCTCTGCCTCTTCTTTTTAGCTCGTCACACGTTTATCTCAGTCCTCATATGTGTTCTGGCCTGATCTTGATGCCTGGCCCATTTAGGTTCAATGGAGCACTGGCTCAAACCCAACTCTTGAGGAAGCACTACCCTGTCCCCTGCCTCTAAGCACTTGGGTCTTGTTAGCTCTATTGTTTGCTTGTCAGCTCTATTGTTTGCTTGTCAGCTCTATTGTTAGCCAACCTATTGTACCTTTACCGGAGCACTGGTTCTGCTCTTGGTAGGCTTGTTAGGAAGGAAATGACTTCTGGTGACTACTGATTCTAGTTCTCTTGCCTAACTATGTTGAAGGACCTCATTGTAAGTTGCTTTCGACAAAAGTGTGTGTTAAATGACGAGTAGAGTCATTTTCTCTGTCTGAGACTGTTGGACCATAGCATCGTGCTATGATTTAGTAATTACCATCATAGTATGTTTGACCAATTTGTGTCCAATTCTAATCTAGTCCTATGATCTGACCTCCATCTCCTGTAGTCTGGCTCCGGTGAGGCCAGGTTAAGGATGTGTGTTGCCGTCAAGAAGAAGCTGCAGCTGTACTTCTGGAAAGACCGGGAGTTCCACGAGCTGCAGGTACATTTGACTCATGCAAAGTACGACTGCTAACTTAACGCCTTCTAATACACCTGTGTGTGTGTGTGTGTGTGTGTGTGTGTGTGTCTTGCTTTCTCTCTCTCAGGGGGAACTGGGCGTTCCGGATATCCCCAAGTCCATGGCGTGGTGTGAGAACTCCATATGTGTGGGTTTCAAGAGGGACTATTACCTGATCCGGGTAGGTTTTCAGACAGGAAGTGAACACCCTCAACACTGAGTCTAGTCTACCTACTTAACTAAGTGCACTTAGCCTACGTTCCGACCAAGTCTTCCCATGAATATTACTATTGACTTGTTTAGCGGATACTTTTACCAAAAGCAAGAGTTGAGTTTAAACATCTCACTCGAGGATGCTGACAGGCAGAGGTCACCTGACCACCTTGTTATCTTCTTATCATTGTGCCTTTTGAATAATTGTTCAATTAACTAATGGATGCTTTTTTTTTTTTTTGCATTTTTTAACTGTGCATCGCTAGGGTAGTGTGGTGGTTAGTGCAGTGTTCTATTCCCAGCCAAGAGGTTCTGGGTTCGATCCCCAGTGTCCGTCCCCACCCCGTCCCCACCCTAGCCTAACCCGTATACTCACCCTTTGAGCAAGTTGCCTTCAAATCCGTTAACGGCTCATTAAGGACTCAATTCACTGTAAGCCGCTTTGGATGAAAGCATCAGCTAACACGAGTTAAGTAGCCGTAGTTAAGTAACTGACTGTAAAACCTCTGTACAAAATACAATTCTAATGTTTCCATTAGCCAGGCTGCACAATTCTTAGCATATTAATACAATTTTGACCACTGAAATGTATTCATCATGCAAGGTCGCAATTTATAAAAATAATAATAATAATGAATATAAACATATAAAGATATATATGAATCAGATTTTGTACGCCTGTTGCATCAAAATAGCCGCTCCTTGCCACTCGCAATTGCTTTATTATTATTGTTTCTATATCCAGTGGATGCCACAGAATATTCATTGAATCGATAATCTGTAATGCGGTGAATAATTGCTCACAATATTGGCTTAAAAAAAAAACCCACAATTCAAAGATTTTTCATGGCGCATCAGCCCCTAGTAGCCCCTAGTTTCTAACGCCGTCCTCTCGCTTGTCCCCCCGGGGCCCCAGATGGACGGCAAGGGCACCCTCAAGGAACTCTTCCCCACGGGGAAGCAGCTGGAGCCCCTGGTGGCCCCGCTGGCCGACGGCAAGGTGGCCCTGGGTCAGGACGACCTGACCGTGGTGCTCAACGAGGAGGGCGTGTGCACGCAGAAGTGTGCCCTGAACTGGACAGACATCCCCATCACCATGGGTAGGATAAAGGACCTGCTCTCTTCTTTTGATTCAGTTCTATAAGATATGATTGTCTCTTCCATTGGGTTGATTCAGTTCATTAAGATATGATGAGGTAGGACAGACTACCTGCTCTCGTCTATTGACTTGATTCAGTTCTATAAGATATATAAGATGCTACTTCAATGAATGCCGGACAGGTAATTTGGGTCGCCACAGCAGAAATTATACAGTAGTATAATTAATACGATTATTTATTAAAGTAAAGTACATACAAACACAGAATCTAGAAACTTAGTAGTAGTGTTTTAGGTAATTGCAATGCCTACATTTCAGCATTGACAGTTGACAGGTGCACATTATTGAGACAATATATGCTACATTACTGCAACTACATCACCTCATCTACCTTATGAACACCTGGTTAGCCTAGCTGTTTCCATTCCAACCGTGTCGGCGTTCATTCCTTACAATCGGAAGAAGCCGCCGGGGAAACTATAGCAATAACTAAGCAAATTCAGTTTTGCTCCCGCTAATTCAGCGGTGTCTCGAGTCACTTTACAAAGAAGAGAACTATGTGATGACTCTTTAGCCTAAAGTAGAGCTTCAACTGACATTTCTGTCCTCTTCTCCTTTTTAGTCTCTTCCTCCTCACCTTTTGTTCTTTGTGTTTTTGTTCCCTTGCCTTCTTTTACCCTTTACACCAATCACTGTACTCGGTTACCACCAGAAACACGTGTGGTTCAACGGGTCCGGTTATATATTTGATGGTATATATTTGACGGGGTGGCAGTAGCTCCGGAGGGAGAGCGGTCGCCTCACAACAGGAAGGTTGCTGGTTCGATCCCCCGCCTCCTCCTAGCAAAAAGGTCCTTGAGCAAGACCCCCTAACCCTAACCGCTCCCGACATGTTGGCTGCGTCCTTTCATGGCTGACTCCGCCGTCAGTGGTTGAATGTGTGTATGAATGGGTGAATGTGAGGCATGACTTGCAGAGTGCTTTGGATATACTGTATGTGCTATATAAAAGGCCGTCCATTTACACATTTGACCTCAATGTTACACGGCTTAAAGTTCCCTTTTTTTAAATGTACAAGCATACTGCCTTATGATACATATCCAGGAGCAAACGACTCTGACTCACACTTGAGACGTTGACGTTATGGGAAGAAGCTGGTCACAGCTCACCTAAAAATTTGGGGAAGTTTGGGAACCAGTGAACCATACGCTGACACAGGAAGTGAATGTGTGAAAGAAACCACAGAGAGAGAGAGAGAGACACACACACACACACACACACACACACACACACAGACAGAGAGAGAGAGAGAGAGAGAGAGAGAGAGAGAGAGAGAGAGAGAGAGAGAGAGAGAGAGAGAGAGAGAGAGAGAGAGAGAGAGAGAGAGAGAGAGAGAGAGAGAGAGAGAGAGAGAGAGAGAGAGAGGAGAGAGAGAGAGAGAGAGAGAGAGAGAGAGAGAGAGAGAGAGAGAGAGAGAGAGAGAGAGAGAGAGAGAGAGAGAGAGAGAGAGAGAGAGAGAGAGAGAGAGAGAGAGAGAGAGAGAGAGAGAGAGAGAGAGAGAGAGAGAGAGAGAGAGAGAGAGAGAGAGACGCACGCACGCTCAGGGGACGTGAAGGCTGTACTGCACTGTTCTTTATAGACTGCTGGTAATGTCCGGTGCTGTAGGAATAGATTATTCTACTGAGGACTGGCTGAGGTCCCTCACCGTCCCTGTACGCTTACCTTGATGGCGGGAGGGTTAAAGCAAGCCCTCTTTGCTGTGTATAAACATTCAGACTTATAATAATAAGACATTCTAGTTCGACGGTGTTCATTAACTGACCCACCTCTTCTTTCCCATGCTAAACATCCTACCCTCTATCCCAGTGGTTCCCAACCTGGGGGGCGCGCCCCCCTTGGGGGGGCGCCAAAGATCGCAGGGGGGGCGCCAGGCCTCAGATGATTTGAGGCCTAATATCATATTTCGATTTTTTATTTTTTATTTTATTTTTTTTATAAAGTTTTTTAAAGTTTTTTACATATAATTGTAACGCAATACATGATTGTCGCTAAAAGCCTTGTCTCTACATTACAATAAAATATAGAAATGTATTGATTAATTCATTTTAATAAAAATTCTACAAATTAATCTGATACTCCTCCGATTCGCGCCAACATTGACGTTACTGTGTCAGCTTCTGTAGTAGTAACAGTTTGCTGTGCTTGCTAGCTAGCGACCAACTTCATAAGGTGAATATTTTGTCTAAAAATGTCTGAAAAACGTAAAGGAGATGACAGCTCATCTGCAATCAAAAAGAAAATGAGGACCTACCTAGAGAGCTATCTTAACTTAGGTTTCATGGAGGGAACGGACAAAACCCGCCCAGAGTGTGTGATATGCAGAGAGAAGCTAGCCAACGACAGCATGAAACCCTGCAAAATGAAGAGACACCAACAGACCATGCACCCAGAAACGGTCGGGCGTGATCGGGACTTTTTCATAAAGAAACAACAGTTTGTTAGGGCTGGCAGCGATGTACAGAAGGCCACCGAGGCCTCTTTTGAATGTGCACTTTTAATAGCAAAGGCAAAGAAACCGCACAACATTGGCGAGCAGCTCATTAAGCCAGCTTGCATTAAAATGGTTGAGAAACTGTGCGGCCCGCAGGTGGCGGAGAAGCTAAAAACTGTACCACTGTCAAACAATACGGTGAAAGACAGAATTGACAAGATGGCAAGTAACTGCGAGCTGCAGCTGCTCGAAAAGCTTGGAAAGGGGCCATTTGCCATACAACTTGATGAAACTACAACTGTAGCAGACGAGGCTGTGCTCATCGTTTATGTGCAATATATCGATGGGGAAGATTTGAAGCAGGACATTCTTATGTCAGTCAACCTTACCACTACCACCCGGGGTGAGGACATTTTTACTGCAGTGGATTATTTTTATTAGGCATAGTCTATTATTTTGAAGTGTCCTGTTCTTCGAAATTTTAAATAAATATGATGCATACAATTGCAAGTTAGTAGCTAATAAAGGCATAAAAAGACAGAAATGTATCATTTTTTCTTTAATAGAAATGTTTCTTCTGCGCGTAAGGTGTCGGTTTCAGTTGGATTATTTGTCACAGTTGCTCCGATCAAATCGGTATCCTCCATTTTGTAGATTATTTACGACTTTTGAATCCACATAAACACATCGGCAAAATCCGGCTTACTTTGAGTATGTGTTTTAAAAAATTCCGGGGGGGGGGGGGCTCTGGGCAAAACAGGAGTCATTTGGGGGGGCTCTGGGTGAAAAAGGTTGGGAAGCCCTGCTCTATCCCATGACTCTAATTTGAAATGATACTCAAATTTGATCTTTTAATTTTTATCGGTCTTATCTGTCTTTTTTTAAATCGATGTAACTATTAAATTATTTTACTGTGTGTAATTTTACCCCATCTGTAAAGCCTCATTGTGTATCCAGAAAAGCTCTATATAAATTCAATGTATAATTATTATTATTATTATTATTATTAACTATGATTTAATTATGCTAATCCATTATTTAGTTGATCAACATCATGTACTTATTATAAAGCCCCGGAGATAACTATAATTATGATGGTGATGATAATATTAATAAAAATTAATTATAAGATCAATAATTAATATATGTGTGTGTGTGTGTACGTCTGTGTGTACATCTGTGTTTCAGAGCACCAGCCTCCCTACATCATCGCCGTCCTGCCTCGCTACGTGGAGATCCGCACGTTCGAGCCCCGGCTACTGGTCCAGAGCGTGGAGCTGCAGAGGCCTCGCTACATCACGTCGGCAGGGTAAACATAATCCCACACGTTTTCAGAACCCCGTCGCAATCAAGGTGTCTTGATTAAGGTTATGATAACATTAATATTCATAGCATGGTTTGATTAATGTGCTCTGTTAATTTAGGTTCGATCATCTGTGCTACAAAATGCTGGGATTAATGTAATATAATCATACATTCAATTAAAGTGTCAGTGAGTTAAGGAAAGGCACGCTACTTTTTATTTAATTTGTCTCTCTCATGATGATGATTGACTTGTCGATCAGTGGCCTGCAGTGTACAGTCTGTCCACTAGGGGGCACATGGCAGCTACTGAATGTTGATGAACATGATGACATGTTCTAGTTTGGAATTCTCCTGGAGTGGTTGGCAAGGGAATTCTTGTCTCAGGGGCGTGAGATAAGAGGGCTGTGGACCTAGGTGCTGTGAAAGGTCCCAAGAATACCAACAGCCAATACAAATGATAGATTCCATCCATCCATCCATCCATCGTCTACCGCTTATCCGGGTCGGGTCGCGGAGGTAGCAGCTCCAACAGCAGATAGATGATAGATTCCAGAGAAATTAAAACTTTTTAAGATTTGGGTTCAAAAGTTCTTAAAAATGATTTACATGTGTCATATGTACTTCATAATAACGTCACATTCATGGTTTCCACCTCTCATCTGGTTTACACCACAACCACAACCACACCTTCCTGTTAACCTCTTATTGGTCTCTAGTCTATGTTTTTTTTGTCTGTGGGCCTCCCCTCTGACAAAGCTTTGAAAAAGACACCTCCTCCTTACTTAACCTGCTTGGTTTCACTCAATTCCCAGAAGCCTATGGGATGATGATGATGATGATGATGGTAGTGATGCCATAGCCGCTCAACCATTGAGCCAGGATAGCCTAGTATTGCGGTTTGACAGAACTTCAGACTTTACCAAACACATCCGAAAGGCATTTAACTAATAAGGCATTTTTTCTTCGGGTTTCTGACTCTGGGAAAGAGGGGAAATTCCCCAGAACTACTATATCGCTGAATGATCTCTTTCACCAAATCCCACAGGTGAGTCAGGCAATCCTACGTGAGCTCCTGTTGATATTTAATGTCCTATTGTTTCACTTCCATTCACTGAGCCACTCCAGAAACAGTGTGGAGCCCCACCTCTGCCCTAGTCTCCTCCTGGGATAGTTTCTCCATTCTCATAGTGGTGATTTAATGTTTCTTCTGTTTTCACCCCCAGACCCAACGTGGTCTACGTGGCCAGTAACCACTTTGTCTGGCGCCTGGTGTCGGTGTCCATAGCCAGCCAGATCCGACAGCTCCTCCAGGACAAGCAGTTTGAGCTGGCTCTGCAGCTGGCGGTGAGTAGTAACCACTGGTACCACCAGCCGGGTGGTTTTCCTTCCGGAAGCTTCTGTCTGCGTCTTGACGTCCAGCAACCCGAAAACCCCGACACCTGATTGTGTTTACGTTTACATTTAGCAGACACGTTGATCCAGAATATTAATTATGAATTACATTTACATTTAGCAGTTCCAGAATATTAATTATGAATTACATTTACATTTAGCAGTTCCAGAATATTAATTCTGAATTTCATTTACATTTAGCAGATCCAGAATATTATTTATTAAATTACATTTACATTAAGCAGACACGTTGATCCAGGATATCATTTCTGAATTACATTTTAACATATTTATCCAGAGCGATAACTCGTACATTCATTATTCAATTGTTACAATTGTTACAATTGTAATTATTGTTGTCTCACTCTTCAAGGTGCATCGTAAAAGTCCAGAGATCAAATCTAAAAGTTTTGATCCGAGTTGAAGTTATAGGTCTCCGGAAGTGTGAAACGTCCATCAATAGGGGGCGCTGTTTACACTCAACAAAAGTCCAAATCGGTATGTGTTTTTTCATGAGTATTTCTCCTCCCGATTAGAAGATGAAGGACGACTCGGACGGGGACAAAAAGCAGCAGATCCACCACATCCAGAACCTGTATGCCTTCAACCTGTTCTGCCAGAAGAGGTTTGACGACTCCATGCAGGTGTTCGCCAAGCTGGGCACAGGTACTAGCAGGCCTAACAACCGACCACAGGAAGTGATGCGGGCAGGAGGGAGAGAGTCTGGAAGATGGGCAACAGGCATTTACAATGTTGTCATTACAGAGGAACTACTGGGAATCAAATCAAACAAAACCCAGATCTGCTCCTCCAACACAGGCTTTTACAGTCCCTGTTTGTCAATCAACTTGTCACCAATTCCTTTCTTCAACTAAACTTGACCTCTGACCTAATTGTTTGGTACAATTCCTGGCGATTTGGGGAGAAAATACCAAAAATATCTTCTTGCTCCCATCTTGCAGTCATGTCGGCCATGCTTATCTATTAACAAGATCTGGAATATGCTATCAATATCTTGGCATCAACATTTGTCTCATAGGGAACACGACAATTCCCTGTACTGAACTATCTTGACTATGATATGCTATAACTATGATACTGTACTAGCCCATGCTAGACTATGGTACCATCCTAGCCCATGCAAAAACAATGGTACCATGGTATCCCATGCTAATCTACGATACCGTCCTAGCCCATGCTAGGCTACGATACCATCCTAGCCAGTGGCGAAGCGTGTCTATCACAACTGAACCTTCTGTAGATCAGGGGTTCCCCAACTTTTCAGCCCGCGACCCCCAACATAACCGTGCTAGAGACAGGCGACCCCCCCCCCCCCACTACCCACTATCACCGGAGGGACTGAAACATTAAAAACAACGTGTGCACAGATCTTCACGATCGCGAACATCGTGAAGTCCAAGGGGGGGGGGGGGAATTGTGTGGCTTTTCTTCAGCTGCAAATGATACTGTCGTGAATCGGAATCAGAATTCCTTTATTTGTCACCCTTACATATTAAAAACAGATGGACAGATTATTAATAATAATAATAATAATAATAATAATAATAATCCAAATTATAATAAAAATTAAAAAAAATAATAATTCATGGGTTACATCAAGAGGATTCTGAAATCATCTCGCGACCCCCCCCCCCCCCCCAATTTCCAATTTGACCATAGTTGTCAAAGCAGTGTCCATGTAGTGAAGTAACAGCCCAACACTGACCACCACACACAGGCTATCGATTAAAGGGACGGTCTACGGACGGGCAACGACATCATCTTCGCCTGTTGCCATTTTGATGTAAAAAACCTACGTAGAAAAAACGTAGCACTACGCTAGATCCACTCTCGCTCCAGCAAGTATACCTTCTAGCTTCCTATTGAGCTGTGGGGAAATCTGAAAGAATACGCCCATTGGCTACAAATCACTATATGATTGGTTGATCAAATTGTCAATCCAAACGTACGCTCTCATTCAGTCTAAGGGCCAAAGCAATCGGGAATACTTTGGTTGAAGGATATTCTTCCCAGCAACCCAGAAAAATATCTGATTGGTTGCATTGTTTTTCCAACACAAAACCACTCAAATGCGTAGTGCATGGACCGAGAAAGACAAAAAATGCTAAACAATGGTACCATCGTATCCCGTGCTAAACTACGATACCGTCCTAGCCCATGCTAGACTACGATACCATCCTAGCCCATGCTAAGCTACGATACCGTCCTAGCCCATGCTAAACTATGATGCCATCCTAGCCCATGCTAAACTACGATGCCGTCCTTGCCCATCCTAAGCTACTATGCCATCCTAGCCCATGCTCAGCCATGATACCGTCCTAGCCCATGCTAAGCCATGATACCGTTCAAGCCCATGCTAGGCTACAATACCGTCCTAGCCCATGCTAAGCTACCATACCATCCTAGCCCATGCTCAGCGATGTGCCAGATGTGTCCCCCTTTGCTGTCATGTTGTGTGGATGAAGCCGTGGGCCTCTGACCAAACTCTGTCCGTCCCGCTGTGTTTGCCCAGATCCCACCCACGTCATCGGGCTGTACCCGGACCTGCTCCCCGCCGACTACCGCAAGCAGCTCCACTACCCCAACCCTCTGCCCTCGCTGTCCGGGGCCGAGCTGGAGAAGGCCCATCTGGCCCTCATCGATTACCTCACACAGGTCCTTCAAGCTCCATAAGCATGACATTAAAACACTACATTCAACTATATTGTATATCATTGATGTGTGTGTGTGTGTGTGTGTGTGTGTGTGTGTGTGTGTGTGTGTGTGTGTGTGTGTGTGTGTGTGTGTGTGTGTGTGTGTGTGTGTGTGTGTGTGTGTGTGTGTGTGTGTGTGTGTGTGTGTGTGTGTGTGTGTGTGTGTGTGTGTGTGTGTGTGTGTGTGTGTGTGTGTGTGTGTGTGTGTGTGTGTGTGTGTGTCCTACAGAAGCGCAGCCACCTGGTGAAGCAGCTGAATGACTCCGACCCGTCCACCCCCTCTCCCCTCATGGAGGGGACGCCCACCATCAAGAGCCGCAAGAAGCTGCTGCAGATCATAGACACCACGCTGCTGAAGTGTTACCTGCATGTAGGACACTACTCTGCTCTCCTCCTCGTCTCCTCACCTCCTCTCCTGTTCCCTTCACCTCTTATCCCCTCACCTTCTCCTCACCTCATCTCCTCTCTTCATCTCTTCCTCATTTTTTATTTTTTCGTTTCCTCCCCATCCCTCCTCATCTCCTCACCTCACCTCATCTCCTCTCCTCATCACCTTTCATCTCATTCTCATATTTTTTCTTCTCCTTTTCTCACCTTCCCTCTTCATCTCTCCCTAACTTCTTCTCACCCCTTTTCCTCCTCTCCTCTCACCTCTTCTCTTCCTCTCATCCTCACCTCTCCTCCTCTTCTCTTCTCCTCTTGGCTCCCCCTCACTCTCTTCCTCTCTTTCTCTCCTCATCTCACCGTCTTCTCTCCTCACCTCCTCTCCTATCCTCACCTCTCCACTCTCTCCTCCCTTCTCCTCCTCTCCCCTCCTCACCTTTTGGCTCCCCCTCTCTTCTCCTCCTCTCCTCTCCTCATCCAGACCAACGTGGCCCTGGTGTCTCCTCTGCTGCGTCTGGAGAACAACCATTGTCACATCGAGGAGAGCGAGTACGTCCTGAAGAAGGCCCACAAGTACAGTGAGCTCATCATCCTGTATGAGAAGAAGGGGCTGCACCAGAAAGGTGAGCGCACCGCTTCTTACTAGGTGGATTATTAGCTTACTTACTTAGTTGGTAAGTTGCTTACTTACTTGCTTAGTTGGTTAGTTGGTTACATAGTTGATTAGTTGGTTACTTACTTAGTTGATTAGTTGCTGACTTACTTGTTGGTTTCTTAGTTGACAATTTAGCCAGCGTATGCCGTATCAAACGTATCAAAATGTCTCTAAAACGCTGGCATACGCTGAACTATCAATGTTTTTTTTATATACCGTATTGACCCGAATATAAGACGACCCCGATTATAAGACGACCCCTCTTTTTCAAGACTCATTTTTGGAAAAAAAAAATGTATTTGTTTTGAAGACCAAATCTTTTTTTTATAAAGAAAATAATTTTTTTGGAAAATAATCATAACACACATCACACATTGTGTTCAATTTTGCCTAACTTGGCAAACAAAAACAAAACAGGCTAGATAGATTGCAATGAAACAGTAGTGCAATCAAATAGTAGAGCAATGAAACAGAACATCAGTCTATTGGTCACATCAAGTCTTCTCATTCAGCTCGTCTTCTACGTCGCTGGTTGTTCCTCTCACTCCCGCTATCGTCACTCACGGTGTCTGCTCCCCGTCTCCTCCCACATCACGTCATCCTCGCTGCCATCCATGGCATTTGATACGCAACATTTCT
Organism: Muraenolepis orangiensis; assembly: GCA_027704905.1. Lineage (NCBI taxonomy): Eukaryota > Metazoa > Chordata > Actinopteri > Gadiformes > Muraenolepididae > Muraenolepis > Muraenolepis orangiensis. The sequence goes on from CM051016.1 coordinate 6,700,825, forward strand.
TAAACCCATTAATGCTTTCTGGGGAAACGTCAGCCATGCTTGCAAGATCCATTCACAGAGCAAACGTACTGCAGGCTTTTGGATTTTTCCAGACGGTGTCAGTGCGTGATTAGCAGCCAGGAGCCACTCTGTGGATCTCTTGTGCAGATGAACCTTGAATGGTTTGTTAACGACCACATCCAACACCTGCAGCTGGCTTGTCATTCCGCCCGGTATGATCACTAGGTCACTAGGTTTTGACTGGCTCAGTCAAGTGTCCACGGAAAGCATCCAGAATCAACATGTTCCTCTTCTTTCTGAGTCCCCCACGCCACCTTGATCCAGTCCACCACAAGCTCCGTCTCCATCCAGCCCTTTGCCTGGGCACTACGATAATCCCCCACGTACGGGGGCCATCTGCGAGGCGCGTTAACATGACAGTTACTCGGCTCTTCTCGTTTCCCGTAGATCAGTAGATCACTGATTTGTCGCCTTTCTTATGCACAGTGACAGATGTTGGCATGTCAAAATACACAGGCCAGGCGTTTGATCAGCATTGCCCATCTGATCAAGGGGGTATGAGTGCTTCTTCCTTAACTTGATCACATATGGCTAAAAAGACAGTAGCTTCCCTCTGAAGTCTGAGGGCAGGCGCTGGGCTTGTCCTGTGTCGCAATGACAGGTGTCCGATGTCTCTGCTTCGTTTATCACCATTATCTTAAAATTGGCATCGTAACTTCGTCTCTTCTGTTTATTAACTTGCCCTACTTTTGAGCCACTTTTTTCAAGTTGGTCGCGGTGTCTCTCCATTTCTATCTCTCCAGGTAACTGTTTTTATGTACTGTTACTTTAAGACTTTGAGTTACTTTAAGTGTCGCGCGGTGTCTCGGAACACTCGTTTGGCGCGATCTGTTGTTGCGCAATTACATGTGCAATTACGGTACATCGAAAAGTCTAAACCCCGATTATAAGACGACCCCTCTTTTTCAGATTTTTTTCTAGGAAAAAAAACCCGTCTTATATTCGGGTCAATACGGTACATAACGTATATATAACGTATTAGTAACTTATATAGTACGTTTCGATAACTTATAGATCACTTATACCAACGAATGCTTAATGTGTGTTGCCGGCGTTCACAACTTATGCCTAACAATAGTCTAACTTATGGATAGTGCCCGGCAGCGTGTCGCAGACGATCACATGTCGTAGCCTATAAAAAGGCTGCCATTAGTTGGTTACTTAGTTGATTAGTCGCTTACTTAGTTGATTAGTCGCTTACTTAGTTGATTAGTTGCTTACTTACTTAGTTGATTAGTCGCTTACTTAGTTGATTAGTTTGTTACTTAGTTGATTAGTTGGTTACTTACTTAGTCGATTAGTTGGTTACTTAGTTGGTTACTTAGTTGATTAGTTGGTTATTTACTTAGTTGATTAGTTGGTTACTTAGATGATTAGTTGGTTACTTAGTTGGTTACTTACTAACTTAGTTGGTTACTTACTTAGTTAGTAGTTATTAGTTGTTAGTAGTTATTAGTTGGAGTTTTAGAGACCTATTTATTTTTTTAGAGACCTTTACAAATCTCTTTTCTAAAGCCATGACAACGTGTAAAGGTTACTGTTGTGATGAGTCTTCCAATAAACACAATGATGGCCCGCTTCATTACAACACAGAGACTCCAAAGACCAGAATCAATAAAATGGTGCCTGAGAAAAAGCTATCAAAGCTGCGGCTTAGATGGAAAAGTAATACAATTCATTAAAAAACGTCAGCGGGGTCTGCCGGGTGAGTAACGATGTGCTGTGCTGAAGTTTGGCCCCTGCGGCTCGCCGTAGTCCTCGGTGCGCGAGGGATAAACACGAGACAACGGAACAGTGAGTCCATCTGGAGGCGATCCCTCTTCCAAACGGCCCGTCACATTTTAAAGTCGGGACAGCGAGAAAAGGCCGATGGCGTGGACTAGGCGAGGGGCCGGGGATACGTCTCCTTGAGCTCAGCTCTCTCCTGGCTGCGTTCCCCTCACAGGGTTACCTTGGATCACTAAAAAGTCTTACAAAAAAGGGATTGAATTCATTGATCTAAAAATAAGGCTTTAATGGGTATTTAAAATGTCTCGGATAGATCTTCCAAAAGTCTTTAAAAATGCCATGGGAAGACGATTTATTTTTCTTACATTGCAAATTAATTAAAAATCTCAAAATAATTGGTGACCGTGTAGCTTTTAAGTGATTTACTGAATGCCTAGTGCATTAATAATTATCATATCATAGTTGGTCCTAAATTGTATCAAGTGTCATTACAAAAAAGGTCTTAAGTCTAACTTTCCTTGCTTTCTCTTTATTACTCTCTATTTAAGACTCACAGTAGTAGAAGGGGGTTGTGGGTTTGAACCCCGAGGCCTACCTTGAGCAAGGTGAACTGAACCTAACATTGTATCTAACATTCAAGTCAGCATTACAAGTCAGTATAACATTCAAGTAGTATACCACTTATTAGAATATATCATAACTAACTGCTAACTGACAAGACAAAAGAAAACAATTTCTATAGTGATGTTGTAATATTATGGTTGTTGTAGTTTTTTATAGTTGATAATGTTCATCCAATGTTTTTATTTCCTCGGTCTCTCCCAAACGTAAATGGTTTGTTTATTTAATGATTTGTTTATTTCATATGCATGTTATTTGATTTAATTATCAACCGTTTTCATTACACTCTTGAGCACATTTGAACAGGTTGAGGTTTCATGTTGGGTGGTTTGTGGTTGGGGCTTCTACTTCTGCTGCCTAAACAGTTGTTCTTAATCAAGCCTGCTGCATTTAGCAGTGAGTTGCTCTCACTCTCACTCACTCTCCCCCCCTTTCTCTCTTCTCTCTTGCGCGCGCACTCTCTCTCGCTCTCGGTGCCAATTCAAAACAGCTGTTCACAGGCTCCAATTCAGATCACACGTTGGTCTTGTCCAAATTTCTGTAGACAGAAGGAATTATGCTACGCTGGTCCATCCAAGTAATGACATCTTGATCATTTCCATCTATCTATCGCCCTGGCATCATGGTGCTGTGTTTTTCCTCCTCTCTGTCTTATCTGATGCTCTCTCTTTCTATCTCTCTTTCTATCTTGCTGTCTGTCTCTCTCTCTTTTATCTTTCTATCTCTTCTTTCTTTCTTTCTTTCTTTCTCTATCTCTCTCTCTCCGTCGCTCTTTTCCTTCTACCTTTCTGTCTCTATGTTGCTCTTTCTATCTCTGTCTCTTTCTATCTATCCCTGTCTCTTTCTATCTGTCATTCTTTCTGTCTCCTTGTCTCTTTCTCTCTGTCTGTCTCTCTTTCTATCTCTATGTCCCTCTGTCTCTTTCTATCTCTCGGTCTGTCTCTGTCTCTCTTTCTATGTCTCTGTCTCTGTCCCTGTCTCTTTCTATCTCTCTCTCTTTCTATCTATCTCTGTCTTTTTCTATTTGTCTCTCTTTCTATCTCTATGTCCCTCTGTCTCTCTTTCTATCTCTTGGTCTCTCTCTGTCTCTGTCTCTCTTTCTATCTCGGTCTCGGTCTCTGTCTCTCTGTCTCTTTTTCTATCTCTCTAGCCCTCCAGGTGCTGTTGGACCAGTCTACCAAGGCCAACTCCCCCCTGAAGGGACACGAGCGCACCGTGCAGTACCTCCAGAGGCTGGGTAGGTAGCTCCAGTGTTAGCCCCATGCTAAGATGGTATACTAAACGGCATTTGCTGTATGCTCAGATTATGAAAATGGCATTAGTGCAATGCTAACATGATGAAAGCAGCATTGGGGCTATGCTAACATGATGACAACAGCATTTGGGGTATGCCTACATGATGAAAACAGCATTGGGGCTATGCTAACATGATGAAAATAACATTGGGGCTATGCTAACATGATCAAAACAGCATTGGGGCGATGTTACGATGAGGAGTACTGCATAAGTGCTATGCTTAGATGTTTTAAACAGCATTTGTGCTATGCTGAGATGATGAAAACAGCATTAGTGCTATGCTAAGATGATTGAAATAGCATAAGCTCTATGCTAACATGATGAAAACAGCATTAGTGCTATGCTGAGATGATGAAAACAGCAATAGCGCTATTCTCAGATGAAATGGCTTGTGCTTTACCAAATATTAAGATGATAACAAAACAGTGACAATTCTGTTGGTGCATTGCTAACACTAGAGAACATTCCAATCATGAAAGGTCGCAGTTCTATCAAGTGATGACACAAGAAAAAACATGTTATTTTATATTGAGGAGGAAAAGAACCGGCCATTTTGAGAGCTGTAAACTCGGGGAGGATATTGTGAGTGAGTGCGAGAGTGACCTTTATCCAAGTTTCCATGGCTGTGATTTACCAAAACCTTATTGTTTGTTAGGGGGTAAGGGTTAAACACATTTACCCTTGTTGACTTACACTTGTTGACTTACAGTTCATGAACATTCAACATTAAACAGATGGTTTCAGACTCATGAAAAGAAAATTAAAGAGGTTAACCCTCCCTCTAATGATGTATTTATACTTCAAAATGTATACCTGTATATCATATATTTTAGAAATGGTATACTGTAATACCGCAAGATACCAACAGGTTCAAGGCTGTAAAAAAACCACGTACATACATGTGTTTGTCTGTCTCGATGGATGGATGGATGGTCCATCCATCCATCTTCTCCCGCTTATCCGAAATCGGGTCGCTGAGGTAGCAGCTTCAGCAGGGGACTCCAAACTTCCCTCTCCCTGGCAACATCGACTAGCTCTGACTGGGGGATCCCGAGGCGTTCCCAGGCCAGTGTGGAGATGTAATCACCCCACCTGTACCTCGGTCTGCCCCGTGGTCTCTTCCCAGTTGGATGTGCCTGGAAAACCTCCCTCGGGAGGCGACCAGGAAGCATCCTTACTAGATGCCCGAACCACCTCAACTGGCTCCTTTCTACGCGAAGGGTGGATGGATGGTAAAATGTCAAATGTTTCTGTGTTTCTTCTGGCAGGAATGGAGAACTTGGGCATGATCTTTGAGTTCTCCCCGTGGGTGCTGAAGATCTGTCCTGAGGATGGGCTGAAGGTGAGTGGGTTCGGTGGGGGGGGGGGGGGCTGTCGACGGTCACCACGGCAACCGTCTCCTCAAGAGGAGTCTGTTGCACATCATTATCATCATCATCGTTACAGCCCATCCATTTTCATTACTAGAAACCCTCCTTCATTGTAAAAGATTGATGAATGACTGTTGGCCTGCGAGGCGAGGCTCTTGTCGGCGTTGGGTCCGTGAAGCCGTCACAGAAACCCGACACGGCGGTGTCATTTGAAGCCCCGCCATGACACAGACAAGTTCTACTACAGTCAACGGGCTCAGGTTCCCCGCACAACTGTGTGATTACCACGCGTACAGAACCTATGTACGGAAAAAAGTCCCCATTACACGAGAGACACACACACACACACACACACACACACACACACACACACACACACGTACAGTAACGCCATTGTTTTTCTCAAACACTACGTGGTGCATAATTGATGAGAGGCCAGGGTATGAAAGGACGCCACACGGACCACGTGGTCGTGGCTGCGTCTCAGACCGCAGCCGAGTCCAATTGAGTTAATTAGGTCCTCATGCATCTTTAATCTCCGGGACGAGGCCGGAGTACGATCGGATGGAGCCTCCACGTGTCTTTCACAACTGATACCGCCTCGTTGGCTTTAAGATGGAGGATCTGACCTTACCGTTACCTTTACCCCCGCCCAAGGGTTCAAACAGGGGTCACACAGTTCATTCCAGCCATGCACAAGGTTTCTGTATTTAAGGCCCCGACCTTGTGTTTTATCGGGGTTGTTTTACTTGCATTTAGTTATTTTCATCTTTAGCTGAGCAAAAAATTTGAATTAAACCATGAACGAAATATTCCTTTTCCCTCCCTCTCCTCCTACTTCCGCCCTCTCCTCCTCGTCTTCCTCCTCCTCCTCCTCGTCTTCCTCCTCCTCCTCCTCTCCTCCCTCGCCCCTCTCCCTCCTCCAGATCTTCACGGAGGATCTGACGGAGGTGGAGACATTGCCCAGAGACAAGGTGCTGAGCTTCCTGAGGGAGGGCTTCCGGGAGATGGCGGCGCCCTACCTGGAGCACATCATCCACGTGTGGGAGGACACGCAGGCCGAGTTCCACAACGTGCTCATCCAGCTGTACCTGGAGAGGGTCCAGGGGCTCATGAAGCAGTACCTCAACAGCCTGCCAGAGGGTGAGAGACACTGTGGTCACACTTTACAATAGAGGGTACATCGATGAACCATTCAGTACAACATTTGATCATGCAGTAACTAGAAGGCACTCATAGGCATACCTCCGCCACACCACAAAGTCCCCTGGATCCGGATCTGTCAACTCCAGTAATCTAACCACCAACTTAGTAGCTGAAAAGAAACAAACAGGGGTGAAAACGAACTGGTTGGTAATAAGCATTTGCTTAGTTAATTAACAATTAATTAACAGTTAACTGATGGTCCAGTAATCATTTACTAATGGTGTTCATGTGAACTAAGGTAATGTTGTTTATGTGAACTAAGGGAAAGGTGTTCATGTGAATTAACCCTAACCCATTTACCCTAACCCCTATGCTAATGCTATATAATAACGAACCTCCGGTCGTCCTTGCGTTTGTACAGTCATTCATTTGTACAGTTTTCAGGGGTCCGTTCCTTGTCTCCCCGCCTCCATCTCTGTTGTTTTCTGAGCTGGGATAGCCACATTCATCAGTGTAGCGCTGAGGTCATCTTTTGGATTTCCCCGAATATGGCACCAAAAAAACAACACACTGACTCTCCCCCTGGATACTTGGGGACTGGGGCCTAATCCCGACTGAATTATCAATACGGCCTGGTCCTCATGGGGATTCCGTGGTTACGTCACCACGTATGGATCAGCTTTACGTGCACGGCTTCATCCCCATCCACACGGTTGCCTCTCGCTCTCTCTCTCCCTCTCGCTCTCTCTCTCCCTCTCTCGCTCTCGCTCTCTCTCCCTCTCTCTCTCTCTCCCTCTCTCTCTCTCTCTCCCTCTCCTCTCCTCTCCTCTCCCTCTCCCTCTCGCTCTCCCTCTCGCTCTCCCTCTCCCTCTCGCGCTCCCTCTCGCTCTCCCTCTCCCTCTCGCGCTCCCTCTCGCGCTCCCTCTCCCTCTCTCTCTCCCTCTCTCTCTCGCTCTCTCCCTGTCTGTCTGTCTCTCGGTCTCTCTGTCTGTCTCTCTCTCTGTCTTTTTCCGTCTCTCTCGCGGTCTGTCTGGTTGTCTGTCTCTCTTGTCGATCTGTCTGTCTCTCAGTCTGTCTCTGTCTATCTCTCTTTCTCCAAACTCGGCTAGTGGTGCCTTCTCTTTCTCCGAGCTCGGCTAGTGGAGCCCACGTGGTGGCCTGTTGTCACGTGGCTGTCGTCTGTCGGCTGTGTGTCAGCCGGGGATAGTTTGTGTGAAATGGATCTGGTTGGCCCATCAGTAACAGTGACAGACGGCCCTGCCAGGGACAAAGAACCAACAGAACCACCAAACTGTCCTTTGGTTTATTTACTGGCGGCTGTGTTTTATTGCTGTTGCCATTGTGTAATAAATTAACTTGTAGTTTACTTTTAGTTTTCTTTAATGTGTTTTCAGGGGTTTTGAAAGCCCCCCCCCCACCCTAGAAATAATCGTAGTTATAGTAAATGAATAGTTTATTTCCAAATTATTGAATATAAATAATTTTCCTTGTGTGACGTGATGATGTGCGTGTGTGTGTGCAGGTGTGTGTGCCGTAGCTGCAGGTAAAGAGGACGGGGACCTGGGGGAGTTCAGGTCCAAGCTGCTCTCCTTCCTGGAAACGTCGTCCAGCTATGAACCCGCCAGACTCATCAGCGACTTCCCCTTCGACGGTAAACACGCTCCTCCTCGTTTTAACCGCTACAGAGGGTCTGGGGGGGATGCTCGGGTGGAGGAAAGGTGGCTGGTTCAAAATCCATCATTTTCCTCAGCCCGTCTGTAAGATGTTCACTTGTGGAGCAGTGCTTGTTACCTGCACCTTCATGACGTATGTCTCAATTCACTGCAAGGCGCTTTGGATTTTAGCATCCGCTCCATGAGTACATAGTAACATTTTCACATTGAATCTGACCCTGATCCTCTCTCTCTCTCTCTCTTTCTCTCCAAGGCCTGTTGGAGGAGAGAGCCCTCCTGCTGGGCCGCATGGGGAAACACGAGCAGGCGCTCTTCATCTACGTGCATGTGTTGAAAGACACCCGTATGGCAGAGGAGTAAGTTGATCCCCTGCAGGGCTACTAACTCGGACCACCAGCTACAGTATGTTTCCTACTAGGCTACTAACTCAGACCACCAGCTACAGTATGTTTCCTACTGGGCTACTAACTCTGACCACCAGCTACAGTATGTTTCCTACTAGGCTACTAACTCAGACCACCAGCTACAGTATGTTTCCTACTGGGCTACTAACTCGGACCACCAGCTACAGTATGTTTCCTACTGGGCTACTAACTCGGACCACCAGCTACAGTATGTTTCCTACTAGGCTACTAACTCAGACCACCAGCTACAGTATGTTTCCTACTGGGCTACTAACTCGGACCACCAGCTACAGTATGTTTCCTACTGGGCTACTAACTCGGACCACCAGCTACAGTATGTTTCCTACTGGGCTACTAACTCGGACCACCAGCTACAGTATGTTTCCTACTGAGCTACTAACTCGGACCACCAGCTACAGTATGTTTCCTACTGAGCTACTAACTCGGACCACCAGCTACAGTAAGTTTCCTACTGGGCTACTAACTCGGACCACCAGCTACAGTAAGTTTCCTACTGGGCTACTAACTCGGACCACCAGCTACAGTATGTTTCCTACTGGGCTACTAACTCGGACCACCAGCTACAGTAAGTTTCCTACTGGGCTACTAACTCAGACCACCAGCTACAGTATGTTTCCTACTGGGCTACTAACTCGGACCACCAGCTACAGTATGTTTCCTACTGGGCTACTAACTCGGACCACCAGCTACAGTATGTTTCCTACTGGGCTACTAACTCGGACCACCAGCTACAGTATGTTTCCTACTGGGCTACTAACTCAGACCACCAGCTACAGTAAGTTTCCTACTGGGCTACTAACTCAGACCACCAGCTACAGTATGTTTCCTACTGGGCTACTAACTCGGACCACCAGCTACAGTATGTTTCCTACTGGGCTACTAACTCAGACATTAGCTACAGTATGTTTTCTACTGGGCTACTAACTCAGACCACCAGCTACAGTATGTTTCATACTGGGCTACTAACTCAGACCACCAGCTACAGTATGTTTCCTATTAGGCTACTAACTCAGACCACCAGCTACAGTATGTTTCCTACTGGGCTACTAACTCGGACCACCAGCTACAGTATGTTTCCTACTGGGCTACTAACTCGGACCACCAGCTACAGTATGTTTCATACTGGGCTACTAACTTAGACCACCAGCTACAGTATGTTTCATACTGGGCTACTAACTTAGACCACCAGCTACAGTATGTTTCATACTGGGCTACTAACTCAGACCACCAGCTACAGTATGTTTCATACTGGGCTACTAACTCAGACCACCAGCTACAGTATGTTTCCTACTGGGCTACTAACTCAGACATTAGCTACAGTATGTTTTCTACTGGGCTACTAACTCAGACCACCAGCTACAGTATGTTTCATACTGGGCTACTAACTCAGACCACCAGCTACAGTATGTTTCCTACTGGGCTACTAACTCAGACCACCAGCTACAATATGTTTCCTACTGGGCTACTAACTCAGACATTAGCTACAGTATGTTTTCTACTGGGCTACTAACTCAGACCACCAGCAACAGTTTGTTTCATACTGGGCTACTAACTAAGACCATCAGCTATATTTGGCTTCATATACTGGGCTCAGTTAGTAGCCAATATATTTATTATAGCAGTTCAAATAGTGGCCTCTTGAAGTGACAGAATGACAGAATATAGTTAGAATCTTTTACGATTCAAACTATAAACTATTCAAACTATACTTTATTAATCTGACAAAAATTCAGGTACCAAAATACCTTTTTATTTATTATGCAGCCGTGGTTGAGTGGAGGTTGTTTCAATCAATGTGAAACATCAAATGGATTTAAATCATTTTAATTTGACTCTGCGTTGTGTTGGCTAGACTCAGCGTCTCTCTCTCTGCTCTCTCCCGCTGTAGATACTGTCACAGACATTACGATGACCTCACTGAAGGAAACAAGGATGTAAGCACTTTGGGTTTCACACAATATACTGTTGGTACTGGACCGCAAATCCATTGTAAATCCATACCTCACTGTAATACAGTGCCTCTGACCAACTGTGGTCACTGCATTTATGGATGATTAGTACTCAATCAATGACGGTATTCTGGTTCACAAAAAACACATTAAAACATTAAATGTTCACTTACCAACCATCATTAAGACAAGAGGATAATCTATAGATCCCTGAGGATGAGTTCAGTAAATGTTTGAACAGCTATTTTACATGGAATCATAGACCGATAACACATGGTTGAAACAAACCAATCATGGTAACTGGACTGCATATATATCAAGTTATGCCTCATGTGCACCCATTCATATACACATTAATTCACACATGTATACACCGATGGAGATGTCAGCCATGAAAGGAGACAGCCAGCTGGTCTGGAGCAGTTAGGGTATCTTGCTCAGTGACACCTCAAAACTTGGCTAGGATGAGCCGGGGATCGAACCAGCAACCTTCTGGTTGCCAGACAACACGCTGTACCTCATAAGCGATGACTAAGGACGACAAACCCCCCCCCCCTGGCAGGTGTATCTGTCTCTGCTGAGGATGTACCTGTCACCCCCGGACGTCCACTGCCTGGGGCCCATCAAGATGGAGCTGGCAGAGCCACAGGCCAACCTCCAGGCGGCCCTGCAGGTCCTGGAGCTCCACCACAGCAAACTCAACACCACCAAGGTACACTAGCGAGCGCTAATGGCATGCTACGCTAAAGCTAATGCTAATGCTACGGCTCCACCACAGCAAGCTCCAACACTACTGAGGTACACTAGCGAGCACTAATGCTAAAGCTAAAGGGGCTAATACTTAACATAGCTACCTCCACCAATCTCCACATGTCTGAACTGTGCCTGCAGCCAAATTTGCTTACGTTACTATACTTATTTGCATACATTTCAACGATTGGGTAGAATTGTATGCCTTGTAAGGACTTTCCAGAGTGATGGGGAAACTCTCTTGGCAAATGGAACATTTGTCTTGAAACAATTAGCTGATTTTAAATGTTATTGAAGTACCACAATGAACTGGCCACAATGAACTTGATCCAGAATGTGTTTTATTGGCTGCTACATTTGCACACACACTGGGTTCTGATATGTTCGGATTTGGGTGCAATAAAATTAATTTAAGAATGTATTAAAAATGGGTGAGGGATTGTTCAGTTCTACACTACAGTAAGGGTGGGAGAACTTCAGTGGGAACAGACAAGGCTCGGATTCAAGCCAGGTCTGTCTCCAAGATTAGTCTTCCTGTAGCCCCAGAATCGACCACACACACACACTACACACTGGGATGACACACGGCCTCCCCACACACACACACACACACACACTGGGGCGTACACACACAGCCTCCCTGTCCTCCTGGCAGACAGACGAGTGGTCGTCAGACCTGTGTGATGTTGTCTACGTTTCCATGGTTCCCACGTCGCTCTGTGGAACATCTCTGCGCGCACACAGCGGGCAACCACACACACACACACACACACTTTCTGTATGTCTGCACCTGGTGTCTGTATATCTGTCTGTCTGTACACAGTGTCAATCTGCCTGTACCTGGTGTCTGTCTGTTTGTCTGTCTGTACCTGGTGTCTGAAAGTCTGTCTGTCTGTATGTACCTGGTGTCTGTCTGCCTGTACCTGGTGTCTGTCTGTTGGTCTGTTTGTCTGTCTGTACCTGGTGTCTGAAAGTCTGTCTGTCTGTATGTACCTGGTGTCTGCCCGTCTGTCTGTCTGTTTCCAGTGGGGAAAGAGTGAAAGGTGTCAGGGGAGAGCGCAGATGTTTCTCATTTAGAGCTCTCTCTATGGCTGTGTTATGTATTGCTGTCATAGCTCAGCCCTTGGTCTTCTGTTCTGCCCGCGCCACCTCGTTGACTTTTAACTGCTCTGTGCTTTTGGTTTTCCCTGGCCGCACTCCCGGACTCTCTGTGGACTCCAGGCTGCTGTGTGTGTGTGTCGCACACACGCCCCGCCACCGCTGCTGTAAAAGCTCTGGTTGATTAGCGCTCATTAAGCAGCGTCAGGCTTGCTAGCTAGCAGCATAAGGCTATACCCAGCTAAAGGAATTAGAAATGTCACCTTCTCACATTTACTGTTCCACCTTTAAATACGTTACCGTCTCTGGCTGGTTTGGGTCGGGTCTGGACATACTTTTCAGTTTTCAGGTTTTCTTGGACTGTAGGTGATCAACATGTGTGCCTGATTCAAGCTGAATCTCTCTGATCTTTCAATCAGGGATTGGTCTCCTATCACACCTCCATCACAATCAGGAATTGGGTGGGGCCAAAACAAACTGAGTTTCCAGATTAGGAGGCAATGCTAACCCTAAAGCTACTACTTAACTGTGGCCAAAACCAACTGTGAGTCTCCATATTTTGAGGCGGAGAACCTAAATAGGAGCCAGGGAACAGAGCTGGCCTGGTTTAGACAGGGAGGGGCCGGCAACATCCCAACATAGACCAAAGACTGACCACAGGGCGGCTGCTTCTCCTAAACAAAACAATATCTCCCTGTTCCCTCATGAACTCTCACCTACCATTTACTTTCAGCCAAAGCTGCTTGTGAATGTTCTTTGGATGCATTTAGATAATTTAGGAGCAGATAGGGGCACCCATCTTGGTGTCCAATCTTGTAGAGTTGCCTCCAGATGGACACCGTCAGCTCCACCTGGAGACCATTTGCATGGCTCCCCCCGACCTCCCTCTGGTGTGGTTTCCTCCAGGCCATCAACCTGCTGCCGGCCAACACCCAGATCCGGGAGATCCGCGTGTTCCTGGAGAGCGTTCTGGAGGAGCGGGCCCAGAGGAAGCGCTTCGACCAGGTGCTGAAGAGCCTCCTGCAGGCCGAGTTCCTCCGGGTGAGTTCTGGAGAGCTCCTGGTCCTGGGAACCCTCATCCTCCACCCTAATCCTCAGAGGGCTTCACAGGCCCAGCATCCGCTGTACCCCTAGGGGTACTTTGGAAATTTCCCCCCCTGCAATCCTGCAAATTGTGTGGTTTTAATAGTGGTTATCAACAATGGTTAAACAATGCAAGTTCTGAATTAGCCTGTCAATCTTGACAGGATGATAATCTTGCGTTTCACTTACGATAAACATCATAAGTGAAGCACAAATTATGAAAATGATTTGCGCCACCCGTTTACCACTCATGTTTACCCTAATAACCCATTATTGAATCAGGTTTCCTAGTGAGTGTCCTGGTGAAAGGGGTATTTGGCTGAAATACACATCTTAGAGGGGGGGTACTTTAGGGAAAAACTAGTTTGGGAACCACTTGCTCTGAAATGGGAAGCAACAGCTCCCTGAACCAACAGGGGTTGGAGATCTTGTTGAGATCTTGTTGCTCATGGGTACTTTGGACAGCCCTCTGCGCTTACCTTAATGGGTTAATCCTAGATATTAGACACCCGGTGCCCCGCCCCTAATCCAGTGCTGCTGTAGCAGCAGTTCACGGTTCATTGATGGACGTGGATCATCTTCGTCCTCCATCCGTTGGTTTTAGTCGCCGTTTGGATTTGGAACTTCTGCTAAGAACCTTCTCCTGCAATATGAAGCAGTCCCAAAAAAAAAATTAGAAGGAGTTCCGTGGAAGAGGATATTTGTGGATTGATCCGAGGTGTTACCGTTGCTGCATCTTTCCTCTGTTACCTTGTGGCTTAAAAAGTAGGCCCATATATTCTAGTCTAGGCCGCCTAATGTGAACCCATGGTAGAGTCAATTTAACTTTATTGGTATTGTGCCCGCGGGCAATCAGAGTGCTCCTGACCGCGAGGGGGAACTCGATCAGCCAATAGGAGAGGGTCGGGGGGGTTAAAATAATGCCCATCATGACCGGCATAAATCCCATTCATGCCGGGCATGATGGGCAGAGCTCCAGTTGCCCCAGTTGCTGTGACAACCGTAGTTCTCGTTGTATACAAATAGTTCCATGGCGGCAGTAGCTCCGGAGGTACAGCGGATGAATGTGTGTATGAATGGGGTCAATGTGAGGCGTGACTTGTAAAAGCGCTGAATAAAAGGCAGTCCGTATACCATTTACAATCTGATGTCTTACTACCTTCCTCAAAACGGTCCCCGAAACAAAACATGGGGGCCATGACCTCAACTGACTTTACTTGAACCATGAACTGGTCTGGAGCAACACTGGTGCAACGATGATGTGTGGCTCTCAACATGATGTTGTTGTTCCTCCTCCTCCTCCTCCTCCTCCTCCTCCAGGTCCAGGAGGAGCGCATCTTCCACCAGCAGGTCAAGTGTGTGATCACAGAGGAGAAGACCTGCCGAGTCTGCAAGAAGAAGATGGGAAACAGGTGAGGAATTGATCAGCATCGTTAAAATTGCATTGTTAAAAACTGTTACAATTATCAGAAGAATAGAATGCCTTCATGGTCATTGCACAAGTACAACAACATTGAATAGCAGTCCTCAAAGGGGAACTCTTTCACACTATACACTTTGAACTAAACAAACCTTTTTGAAATTTAAAGAAGCTATTTTTAAGAAATAATTTCAAAACTAAACAAAATGTACAGATTTCAAGTTTGCTGTGTCAGTGTCACTGTTCGGCAGTGATACAGGTTATGGATGGACTTCTCACCTTTTATGCTGTTTGAAAGATAAACAAAACACCAAATATCAAACTGCAGCAAAAAATGTACGCAAATTATGTAAATTCTGATTGGTTAAATTTGGTAATCGCTAAATGTATGCAAATTATGTCAATTATGATTGGTGAAAATTGGTGCCAGCTGTATGTCACTGGCTGCTTATTTCATGGACAGCAGCATCACCTTGAACCAATCAGAATCCAGAAGAGTGGCCGTTGAATAGAACAAATTAATAGTATAAACTATTAAATGTATATATAAAAAGTATTTTATTTGAAGTATAAGTATTAACTATATTTTGTAAGTGTGTGTGTGTGTGTTAATGTGTGTGAATGTAAATGTGTGTGTGTGTTAATGTAAATGTATGTGTGTGTGTTAATGTAAATGTGTGTGTCGCTGTGCAGTGCGTTCGCCAGGTACCCCAACGGCGTGGTGGTCCATTACTTCTGCTGCAAGGACCGCTCGGCCTGCCCCATCAATCACTAGCGCTGACCCCACCCACGGCCTCCGCTGATCCCACCCCGGGGCCTCCGCTGACCCCACCCACGGCCTCCGCTGACCCCACCCTGAGACAATCCTCCGACGCAGGCTGATTCATAACTAACAATCCCACGTCTCTGCCTTGAAGAAGAAGAAGAAGAAGGCGACCAAGAGTGGGAGAAGCCTTCCAACTGTACAGAAGACACTCCAGACGACCCACCGGCTCAAACACTCACTGGACACTTTTTACAAAGTGCCTCCAGCTTCTCTTCTTCTTCTTCTTCTGTTGGTTCTGTGGGTCCGGGGGAGCTGGGTCATGATGATGTCATTCTCCCGTGCCGGGAGCCGCTTCACGTGAAGCCTCTTCTGGGAGAAGCCTCTTCTTGGAGAAGCACTCTCTCACTGCTTACGCTTCATCGGATCACTAATGGATCACCCGGAGAGGGAGGGGGAGAGGGACGGAGAGACTCTCTGCTAACATGACATTTGTGTTTCACTGCCCCACCCGTTGGAGTGGAGATCAGACTCAGTTCCTTGGACTCTGAGGCAGAGGAACTATGGAGGGCTAGGTGATGAAGACCCTGGTCCACATCCACTGAGGGTGGGGGGAGGGTCATCTCTTGCTCTTCCCGTGGCCTCTCCCAGCTCCCGATGCTCCTGACATGTTAGATGTGCTTGCGATGCTGTGGACTCTATAATAATAATAATAATAATATAATAATAATACTGATAATGATGTACTCATTGAAATGCCTTCTGTGACTTGAGGTTGTCCTCTCGGTGAGTCACACGTCTGTCCACCTGTCTGCCTGCTCTCTGGCCTCTCTGTCTGTCTGTCTGTCTGTCTACTAGTCCACCTGCCTTCCTCTGTCTGTTTACCTGTCTTTCTCTGTCGGTCTACCCTGCTCTCTCCGTTTGTCTACCCATATTTTGTCTGTCCATCTGTCTGCCCGTATGTCTGTGACTCATTCTGTCTTTACCAGTCTGTCTATCTTCCAGTCAGGCTGTCTTAATGGCCTCCAGCATGGCTTTTGCGTATGGCTCTGAACATGGACGTGGAAGCAATGGACTTCCTCTGATATTGACTCTGACGGCGATAATATGCACAGCACTCTTACTTCATATCTGACCCAACAACAACTCTCATTTTGACACGTTATTCTCCATCCTTTTACAGTTCTGTTCTCATCGGACTAGCATGTTGCAGACGAGTGTCGTAGTGGAGAAGCTTCTCCTGTTGTTT
Source organism: Muraenolepis orangiensis (assembly GCA_027704905.1). NCBI lineage: Eukaryota > Metazoa > Chordata > Actinopteri > Gadiformes > Muraenolepididae > Muraenolepis > Muraenolepis orangiensis. Next base: position 6,717,456 of record CM051016.1, read on the forward strand.
TAAGATTTTTATTACGTCAACTAACAAACGATATATTCTGTGTATTTGAATGGCAATATTCAAATACAACCCCCTGTGGGTCCCAGACGGTAACCCACAACCAGCGGAAGTGCTACGGTTAATTTGAGAAACGGGAAAATTATTTGAGGAATTAATTAATATTCTGCATTTAACGAACGCTCGGAGAACCACTGGTATTGACTGCTATGACCCATGACTTGTAGAAATCAGCCTGATTTCCCCATGACTTGTAGAAATCAGCCTGATTTCCCCATGACTTGTAGAAATCAGCCTGATTTGCCCATGACTTGTAGAAATTATCCTGATTTACCCAATACGTGTTTACATTAGCCTGATTTTCCCATGATATGTAAACATGTCTGATTTTCCCTATGATTTGTATAAACTAGCCTGATTTCGCCATGATTTGTATAAATTAGCCTGATTTGTAACTATGGAAGTAATGTGGGGGGGAATTGAAGGCACAGCTGAGTTTGTATCCTAAATGAAGGGTTTGCACACATTTAAGATGGTTTGAGACTGTTACCCTTGTTTGAGAGCGGGGTTCCGCTGTGTATTCTGTAAAAAGCACTGAGCCCAGAGAGGCTAAAGGTCATTCCCCAAGAATGAAGAAAGAAAAAACAAAGTTTGCGACAAGCACTATTTAATACAGCAAGCTGCCCTGCGAGATGCTCCGTGTCTGTAAAGCTTCTTCCACCAATAAACATGTCCTCTTACCCGCCTGTTCCTGTCCTGCCGAGACACGTCTCACTGCTATTACGATTCAAGACTCCTTATCTTGCCATGTGTAACCAGTACAATGGAATGCTTACTCCACACTCACTCCCCCAGGATGAATTTCTGCAACAATTACTAAGTATAAACATGATATACTTTGTCCTATGTAGTACTATACTATAAACAGCACTAAACGATATCAATACTATACACAATAAAAAAAAAAAAAGTCAATATAAACATCACATATAAACATTTGGCGGACAGTTCAAAAAGCATGTGAGTGGTGTAACGGAAGCCAGCCGGTAGTGCAGTGAAGTAAACCTCTCCCCTCGACACCTAAGACGTTCTAAAAGACCTTCTTAAAGGCGTTCTGGTGAGACGTTCTAGAACCTGGCTCTAGCCATGAATGCTAAAGCCTGCGGGGGTTTTACCTTCCCTTGTTGGAGCGTCTGCCTCTCATGCCCGGTTGGGGGGGGGGGGGGGTTCGTGAGTTCGAAACCCAGTGCGCGGGACGACACTCGCCGTTACAGTAGCCGCATCAAGAGCTTCCATCCAGAGTTCCGTCTGGGCGTCCTGTGTGTGTGTGTGAGCAGGTAGGATGGTTTGGGGGATTCAAACCTTGCACCTTTCAGCCGGCAGTTGGAACACCTATAGGACACCTATATCCTGCCCCTGTAGATGAGCAATACACATCCACCACAAGGTTTTGATATTCCACTGGCTTTTAGAATTGGTTAAGTTTGTGTTGGTTAACGGCCCCTCACTGCCACATGTTCAGTTAGACCACATTCCATCAACCCGTTAACCTGAACACATGGAGACTTCTCCAGCTGGACTATTAGGGATGTGTTGGGGATATCTCCTCATGTCTAGAGGTGGCGAAATCATATCGTGAAATGACCGTTT